>CM038681.1:189691772-190188652 GCA_021605205.1 Aegilops longissima
TACTGTACGATCTTTGTACTTCAATTCAATACGACTCCGATTCCTGATGCCCGTTCATTCATCTCCAACTCCTTGCGCCATACTACTGATTCTCTTTTCCATTTTAAGCCTTTGATGATATGCTCATATCAGGGTGAGGGTAAGGACCTAATTTTGGTTTTGGAGACCTGCACATCATCGTCGTCGCGCCCTGATTGAAGCCTGAAGGTCTAGGTTGGGGAAAGTCATGTACTTGGCACCCACATTACGGTGACGCGCAGTTTGGTTGTTGCGGCGCACGACGTGCTCAGCCCAGAGGTCTCATGATGCACTCACAGTGCTCCCCGAAAATCAGTGTCCCGAGAGGCTCCAATCAGGATTGAGGTCATTGCTGAGAGAGAGAGAGAGGGAGTATATTCTACCTAATATGAGCATGCATTGCACAAATGCATTTACTAGTACTACTACCTCGGTTCCTAAATATAAGTCCTTTAGAGATTCCACTACGGACTACATGCTGAGTAAAATGAGTGAATCTACACTCTAAAACATGTCTATATACATCTGCATGTAGTTCATAGTAAAATTTCTAAAAAAAGACTTACATTTAGGAACGGAGGGAGTACCTAATATCAACTTTAGTGCTAACCACGTAATTATATCACACCTAATATCAATGTGCAATCAATATCTTTCCTAATATTAACGTGCAATGCAATTGATATCTTTTCTAATACAACATGGCGATTATATCTATACTTATTAATAAAGAACAGTTATTTTTATTTTTATTTTCGCCCATCCATATTATTTATTAGAGAAACATTGTTCGACGATTTTTTTGGTACAGCATCCGTGTGTGGTCTCTCACGTATGTTTGACCCATCTGACGATCTTTGTACTTCAATTCAATACGACTCCGATTCCTGATGCCCGCTCATTCATCTCCAACTCCTTGCGCCATACTACTGATTCTCTTTTCCATTTTAAGCCTTTGATGATATGCTCATATCAGGGTGAGGGTAAGGACCTAATTTTTGGTTTTGGAGACCTGCACATCATCGTCGTCGCGCCCCTGATTGAAGCCTGAAGGTCTAGGTTGGGGAAAGTCATGTACTTGGCACCCACATTACAGTGACGCGCAGTTTGGTTGTTGCGGCGCACGACGTGCTCAGCCCAGAGGTCTCATGATGCACTCACAGTGCTCCCAGAAAATCAGTGTCCCGAGAGGCTCCAATCAGGATTGAGGTCATTGCTGAGAGAGAGAGAGAGAGGGAGTATATTCTACCTAATATGAGCATGCATTGCACAAATGCATTTACTAGTACTACTACCTCGGTTCCTAAATATAAGTCCTTTAGAGATTCCACTACGGACTACATGCTGAGTAAAATGAGTGAATCTACACTCTAAAACATGTCTATATACATCTGCATGTAGTTCATAGTAAAATTTCTAAAAAAAGACTTATATTTAGGAACGGAGGGAGTACCTAATATCAACTTTAGTGCTAACCACGTAATTATATCACACCTAATATCAATGTGCAATCAATATCTTTCCTAATATTAACGTGCAATGCAATTGATATCTTTTCTAATACAACATGGCGATTATATCTATACTTATTAATAAAGAACAGTTATTTTATTATTATTTTTACCATCCATATTATTTATTAGAGAAACATTGTTCGACGATTTTTTGGTACAGCGTCCGTGTGTGGTCTCTCACGTATGTTTGACCCTCTGTACGATCTTTGTACTTCAATTCAATACGACTCCGATTCTTGATGCCCGCTCATTCATCTCCAACTCCTTGTGCCATACTACTGATTCTCTTTTCCATTTTAAGCCTTTGATGATATGCTCATATTAGGGAGAGGTAAGGACCTGATTTTTGGTTTTGGAGACCTGCACATCATCGTCGCCGCACTCGATTGAAGCCTCAAGGTCTAGGTTGGGGAAAGTCATGTACTTGGCACCCACATTACGGTGATGCCCAGTTTGGTTGTTGTCGCAAGACGACGTGCTCAGCCCAGAGGTCTCATGATGCACTCACAAGTGCTCCCGAAAATCAATGTCCCGAGAGGCTCCAATCAGGATTGAGGTCATTCGAGAGAGAGAGAGAGAGAGAGAGAGAGAGAGAGAGAGAGAGAGAGAGAGAGAGAGAGAGAGAGAGAGAGAGAGAGAGAGAGAGAGAGAGAGAGAAAGAGGCCACAAGGAAGTGCTGGTGGAGAGGTCAGGCCCGTCCCCTTAGGTGGACGAGCCATCGGTAGAGGCGATATTTATCGCTGGGATTTGCATCGGGTGACTGCGGATTCATAGTTGTGTCATGCTTGATAAAGTCACCGCTCGTTGGATATCACATGTGTCAATGCCACACTAGTAGAATAAGGGCCTTATGTGAAGCACATTAGTCCCGGTTTATAACTGAACCGACACTAATGCGACTATTAGTGCCGGTTCCAACGGCTAGGCGGGCGGCGCTCATTAGTACCGGTTTGTGCCACGAACCAGTACTAAAGAGGTGGTGGCAGGCTTTTGTCAGGCTGGGGCCCCACCAGCACCTTTAGGACCGGTTCATGCCACGAACCGGTACTAGAGATGAACCTTTAGTCCCAGTTCATATAACCAACAGGAACTAAAGATATCACTATATATTGTGCTTCATCCAGCCCGAGCCGAAGCGCGATGTTTTTTCCCTCCTCTCTGTTTTCTTCACCTCTTGCTCGAGCTCACCTCCATTTTTGCGAATTTTTTTCCAAGATTTGAAGGCACCCCATCCATCCAAGTGATCACAAAGGTTAGCAACTTTGTCATTTCATCTCTCATTGCTAGATTAGCTCTTGCAAAGCTCTATGAGTATAGTGATTTGTGGATTTTATTATGGGAGGAATTATATGTGGTAGTATTTGATTTATATGCAATTTGAGGTTAAAATAACTCTTAGTTTGCATATGTAGGTGTGGTTTACTTAGTGTCTTCCTGTCTCCGTCCTAACCACCGTCGATCACCCGCACCGTCCCGTCGCCGGCACCACCTTGTGGTGAGCCTCTTGTTCTTATATTTTTTATATAAAAAAATCATGTTTGTGTGATTTAGATATATAGTTACTTGTATAATTATCTTACCCGTATGTTGTTTGTTATACATAGTGCCATGGTTTTGATATCCGTCCCTGTCAGCCCTCGCCCGAGTTATGATTCGGATGTGGTATATTCTCTTTTATAACTATTTGTTGCATTTCGTGTTTACGACAAATTATGCCATCAAGTTGACATAGATATTTTTATCTAGGAGGTATGTGAACCGGAAATTCCAACCGACCCTATTGTCGACAGGTTAAATTTAGTTGAAGATGAAAACAAGCATTTGAAAGAAAAATAGAAAAGAATTGAGGGCGAGAAGATGGAATTGGAGTTGCATGCTGCTGATGTCATCGATGATCACAAGATCAAGATGGAGAAAATGCGCTTGAAGATTAGAAAGATTAAAAAATATGCCATTGATAGTGAGGCTTGGTATCATTATGTTGTTGGATCAATTGTTACCTTAGTTGCGATCTTGATTGCATTTGTTGTTGCATTTAAATGCTTTTAGGTGTTTTATGAGAATAAGTGTTGTATGAATTTTATGCATGAACTTGTATTAATTTGGTGTGTAACGAAGATGAACCGGCAATGGTTGTACGATGACCGATGCTCTCCCTAGTTCATTAATAGCGTGCATACTTTTTGGGAAGGTCCCTTTGTTTCGGTGCAAATGAGTCAATATGACACGAGGCGGTGTAACGGAAGACCCGCAGTATGGAATGACAACAGTGGATCTCAACAATCTTGCGTACGCAGATGAACCATTCATCCTAGCCAATGATGTGGCGCAGGTTTTCTATGTGAAGGACATGTCTACCAAGCCGAGAAAAAGAAAAGATAAGGAAGCAAATACATCATACGATGAGCCAAAGCGCCACATAGTTCTTTCAGGGAAAAGAAACATTGTGGGAGTGGATGAAAAGACAGACATGTCAGAAGATTATGAAAATTTCCCTTCACAGTGAATATGGACCCGAGCATCCAGTTAAACAATGAAGATTGTCCATGGTTACGGTGCAAAGGGACACGCGCGAAGAAAATGTTTCACACCCAAAGACAGAAGGGAATCTTTGTAATAGTAAGGGAGCCTATGTGTTTTGCATTTGAAACATGTACTTTTGTGCTTCGAACGAACGTGTACCTTTATGACTTCATTTGCTAATTTTCAGCTCATTTACTGATTTTTTTGCTAAATGACCCTAAAATTGAAAAGCGCTACAAATAAGCTTTGAAAAGGTTGAAAGTTGGCATGGTATCAGCATTTCACCCACATAGCATGTGCAAAAAAGTTGAGAGGGTTACGACAAAAACTGGATGCACTTCGTGTACAAAATGAACAATCTCTTTCGAAGTATCGGGGTTTCGGACGAAAACTCATCTGTTACAAAGGCAATTCATTTTTCTTAACTTATTACAACTCCAGACTTTTTGTGCGTTCAGTATGCACCATTCAAAGCCACGTCATCAACTTTCAACCCTTTTTGACATCATTTGCTATTTTTCATGCATTTACCGATTTTTTGAGCTAAATGACCCTTGAAATTGAAAAGCACTACAGATGAACTCTGAAAAAGTTGAAAGTTGGCATGGTATCATCATTTCACCTACATAGCATGTGCAAAAAAGTAGAGAGGGTTATGGCAAAAACTGGATGCACTTCGTGTACAAAATGGACAATCTCTTTCGAAGTATCAGGGTTTCGGATGAAAACTCATCTGTTACAAAGGCAATTCATTTTTTTAACTTATTACAACTCCAGACTTTTTGTGCGTTCATTATGCACCATTCAAAGCCATGTCATCAACTTTCAACCCTTTCTAACATTATTTGCTATTTTTTTATGCATTTACTGATTTTTTCCAGCTAAATGACCCTGAAATTGAAAAGCACTACAAATGAACTCTGAAAAGGTTGAAAGTTGGCATGGTATCATAATTTCACCCACATAGCATGTGAATAAATTAGAGAGGGTTACGGCAAAAACTGGATGCACTTGGTGTATAAAATGGACAATCTCTTTCGAATTATCAGGGTTTCAAACGAAAACTCATCTGTTACAAAGGCATTTCATTTTTCTAAACTTATTATAACTCCAGACTTTTTGTGCGTTCAGTATGCACCAGTCAAAGCCGCGTCATCAACTTTCAACCCTTTATGACATCATTTGCTATTTTTCATGTATTTACTGATTTTTCTGAGCTAAATGACCCTGAAAGTGAAAAGCACTACAACTGAACTCCGAAAAGGTTGAAAGTTGGCATGGTATCATCATTTCACCCACACAGCACGTGCAAAAAAGTAGAGACTGTTACGGCAAAAAATAGATGCACTTCGTGTACAAAATGGACAATCTCTTTCGAAGTATTAGGGTTTCGGACGAAAACTCATCTGTTACAAAGGCATTTCATTTTTTAAACTTAGTACAAGTCCAGACTTTTTGTGCATTCATTATGCACCATTCAAAGCCACGTCATCAACTTTCAACCCTTTCTGACATCATTTGCTATTTTTCATGCATTTACTGATTTTTTTGAGCTAAATGACCCTGAAATTGAAAAGCACTACAAATGAACTTTGAAAATGTTGAAAGTTGGCATGGTATCATCATTTCACCCACATAGCATATGCAAAAAAGTAGAAAGGGTTGCGGCAAAAACTGGATGCACTTCGTGTACAAAATGGACTCTTTCGGAGTATCAGGGTTTCGGACGAAAACTCATCTGTTACAAAGGCATTTCATTTTTTAAACTTATTACAACTCCAGACTTTTTGTGCGTTCAGTATGCACCATTCAAATCCAAACTTTCAACCCTTTCTGACATCATTTGCTATTTTTCATGCATTTACTGATTTTTTTTAGCTAAATGACCCTGAAATTGAAAAGCACTACAAATGAACTCTAAAAAGGTTGAAAGTTGGCATGGTATCATCATTTCAACCACATAGCATGTGCAAAAAAGTAGAGAGGGCTACGGCAAAAACTGGATGCACTTCGTGTACAAAATGGACAATCTCTTTCGAAGTATTAGGGTTTCGGACGAAAACTCATTTGTTACAAAGGAATTTCATTTTTTAAATAACCTAAGTATTACCAAATTGAATATAATGATAAAACAAACTAATATTAAACATAAAAAAGAATCTTTGAAAAATCTATTTTTAAAGTAAAGTTATTCCCAAACTAGTGATTCACACAAATTTCAAATAATTCAAATTTAAGCTATTCAAATTTGAAAACCATCGCACTTACGGAAAGTTTGTAATTTTGGTACCTAAAGCAAAAATATTCACAAAGAAATTCTAAATACAACAAAAACAACTCAAAAATAAATAAAGCACACAAATTTAAACTATTCAAATTTGAAAACTACTGGCACTAACAGAAAGTTTGTAATTTTTTGTACCTAAAGCAAATATATTCACAAATAAATTCTAAATACAGCAAAAAAACAACTCAGAAATAAATAAAGCAGAAAAGAAAAAGAAGAAAAAAACTAAATAAAAAAAGCCCGCCTACTGGGCCACAGCGGCCTACATACGACTAGAAACCCAACTTGTAGTTGGGCCAGGATGCAGGCCCGCAAGCCCAATAGGCCCAACAAGACAGCGCAACACAGGTTGGCCTAAAAGGTCTGCTTTAGAGAGGAGCTCGAAGGAGCAGCCGCGGCTGGGTTTATAAACCAGTGCGGCTGCCCTTCGCTCGACGAGGTGGGACTAAACTTTGTGCATCGCTCCTGGGCCAGCGAACACCCTTTTAGTATCGGTTGGTGGCTCCAACCGGTACTAAAGGGGGGTCTTTAGTACCGGTTGCATCCACGACCCAGCACTAAAGGGGGTCGCTTCCCACCGCTTGGCCTGGCCAAATTTGACCTTTGGTACCGGTTGGTGGCTCCAACCGATAGTAAAGGTCCATCTCTGTCAGGTGGAATACCTGGCAGTTCCTCGGGAAAAACATCCGGGAAGTCACGGACTACCGGGATATCTTCAAGGTCTGGAAGAGGGCTGGCATTAAGAGAATAGAGTTGTCGCTTTGCAACTCTAGCGGAGACAGTAACTAACTTGCCAAATGGGTGGGTAAGCTGAACGGACCTGGTATAACAATCAATCTTGGCATAATGAGCTTTCATCCAGTCCATACCCAAGATGATGTTAATATCTGTGGACTTGAGGGCTATAAGTGAGGCAAGGAATACAAGTCTGTCAACAAGGATTTCATTACCATGGCTTACACTAGAAGTTTGCCATTTGGATCCAGGGGTTTGAATGACTAGTGGAGAGGGCATATCACAAAATGATATGTTATTTAAGTTAGCATAGCTTTCAGAAATGAAGGAATGAGATGCTCCAGTATCGAATAGAACTGAGGCGGGATGGCAATTGACAAGGAGTGTACCAAGAACGACATCCGGATCATCATGAGCGTCTTTAGCTGAGACGTGATGCACACATCCACGTTCAGCGGAGCTGACTTGACACCGATCGCCTTGCTTGATGGCTTAACACAGCCGGCGTCTTCTCAGTGGGGTGGAGTATAATCGGCTTGAGGCGATCACGTGCATAGTGTCCTGGCTCTCCGCATGTGAAGCAAGTCCCTGAAGTTGGACGTGGACCCGCATTGACAAGTGGTCTACCAATAGGCCTGGGTGGAGCATGTAACTGAATTGGCTGAGGCGCCACATAAGATGGCCTCGGTGTATATCCGGGTGGAAGAGCGGAGTTCGGAATCCAAATCCGGCGCTTCTGAGAACTAGAACCGGAAGAAGATCCCAACTCACGGGTGTGCTTACGAGACTCCTCGTAAGTGAGCTGAGCTGTCTCCGCATTAATGGCCTTGTTCAGAAGAGCTTGGAATGTATCACAATGATGTAGGTGGAGATCACGACGCAACTTGGGGTTGAGACCCTTCCGGAACCTAGCCTGCTTCTTGGCGTCCGTGGACACTTCTTTTGTAGCATAGCGGGCGAGGTTCTCAAACTCTCTACTATAAGCATCAACAGCCATCTTACCCTGGGTGAAACTACAGAACTCTTCTCTCTTGCGATCGATGAGGGCTTCAGGAATGTGATGCTCGCGAAAAGCCTCGTGAATTCTCTCCGTGTTGGAATCGACCAGCTGGAAGCATAGCCTCATAGTTCGCCACCAAAGACTAGCATGACCTTCCGGTGGTATGCAGCATAGGTGACCTTGTCACTTTCAGCCACGCTTGCGAACGGAGCTTGCGTGTGATACTACGGAGCCGGCCATCGGCATCGAGTGGCTCGATGGAATGATGAAAGGTAGGTGGGTGCAAGCGAATGAAGTCATGAATGGTTGCGCACTTTGAACTGTTGTGCGGTATTCTCCTCGATACGTGCCAACAAGCGGTTAGACTCACGCTTGTTTCTCTCCATCTCTAACATAAACTCGCCAATGAAGGCTGGTCGGAGGATCCTCATCCCTACCATCTCCGTGGTTCGCTACGAGCAATGTAACTTCGCCTAACCGATGACATCCCGAGAAACGAAACCAAGGACGGAATCAACATCACTACATACTGAAATTGTAGGACACAGAAATTAGTAACTCTCGAACTCCTGGGGCAATTCCGGTAGCATAACGGCAGTAAAATCCTCAAAATGAGACATCCTGCTAAATGGGGTAGTAACATACTCAACATCTTCACTCAAGGTTCTGAGATATTACTAAACAGGCTACACCGGAGGTACTCGTACTGGGATATGACTCTGATCAACCAATCCTAAGAGACTACGGAGTAGTAACACGTGATCCTGATAGATAGAGGAGAAAGCCTAGTTCCTTAACCCCGTAGGAAAGATAGGACGACTCAGATCAGAAGGGCACGATATATAAGGAGTAAAAAGAGCCTTACGTTCCCTTCCACAATCAATTCCCCTACATAACTAAAGCATTTCTAGACTCAACTTCACCAGGTTGGCTTGGAAATCCTACAGCATCAAAGCTCGATACTAAAGCTGTCGGGACCCCGATCCTAAGTCACACCGATCTAGCATGTAACACATCATATCACTTTGCGGCCTCACGCACGGTATTCCCACCGGTGTCGCCTTACCATGGCCCAGACCGTTTGTGCCTTTTGGCTCACGATATGATAGTGTCGCTAGCATGCATATGACAGAGAACCCGGCCGACATGACTAGTCGTGAACCCAAAGTGGCACTAACCTATGGGGACAAGCATACATGAATCACATCGAGCATGTCGGTCATCAACGTATGAATTGGGCTGTAGCACTGGCTAACAGACTCCGTATCCCGGCTGTAGCATGCTAGGCAGGACTCGGATATCACCGCGTGACATTTCCCGAAGGGATGTATATAGGAACGGTTAAACACATGCCGCCAGTCAAGTGTCCAAGCAGTAGTCTTGGCTAGCAGGACTCGGTGAACTGGCTGTAGCGGACTACTACCGCCGAAGCACGAGACTACATTTCCCCATAAGAGAGGCTACCAAGGATAAACAACTAGGTTGTCGGATCCCACACATAGCAATACAAGTTACACGTACGCATAACATGCAAGTATGTGCTGTACAACATGGCATCACAACATAACGCAAACTCATATAGATAAAGGCTCAGAAGAGCCACATAGCAATAAATACAAAAAGGGGTCACATGACCCATCATACAGAGCATACAAGCAACAAGCGGAAGCATTACATGTCTGAGTACAGAGAACTACAAAGGAAAAAGGCTGAGAAGCCTGACTATCTACAAGACCCTCCCAAGGGTACAAGATCGTAGCTGAGGTAACAAGCTACTCGTCGAAGTCCAAGCGGAACTACTAGTAAGACCAAGTCTCCGCTGCAAAAACATAAATAAAGCAACGTGAGTACAAAGGTACTCAGAAGACTTACATCAGATCCTATTATACATGCATTAGTATCAAGAAGGTAATGTGGAGTTTAGTTGCAGCAAGCCAGCTTTGACTCTGTGGCTATCCTGTTCTATGACTACCAGAACTCTTTTGAGGTGATATGGCGCACACGAGTCCACTAGTCACCACACAATACACTACTATGGATTCATCCCCGTCTCCAAACGAGAAGGCATCCATAGCACTCACACTTGTCTTGAGCATTTTATAGTATCCACTTCAAGTTGTCTATGTACCACGTAAGCATCCGAGAAGTCCATAACTGAGGACACGACTATTCGAATAGATCATGATAACCCTGCAGGGGTGTACTTCTTCACACACGCCTCACCACTTATCACCATGTACACGTCATGTACCTCGGCAACCTTCAAGCGGAAGCTTTGGCGAGGGTGTCGGCCACGACCGACTAACCACACAAGACTCTAGCCAGGTTTATCGCCTATTCGGTTCCATCCGCAAGGAGATCCGGCCAGGGTGTCTCTCACGGCCCCAAACGATGTGAGCAGGGTTCCCAAGCCCACCATCCGGGTGCCACTTGGTACACCGTGCCACCTGTGCCTAGTCTGTCCCAAGCCCACCCTGCTGGGTGCCACTCGGTAGAAAAATAGCACTACCTACAAACACCGAAACTAGTTGCGACTCTCGGACAGAGATCAAGTTGGTTAATAAGTCGAGAGAGCTTGGAGCGCCTGAGCCCAATGTGTGGTAGTATCGAGTCATTGGACGACATACATAGAACTCAAGTGCTTAAGGACGGTTCCGGTGAGACAACCCACCATGTACTCCTACATGGCCTCTCACCGCTACCTTTACCAAATCGTATTCACACACTTCACTCTCAAAGATCGTAACATATCGTAACACTCCAATTCATTCCCAATGAATCAGACTGACACAACTCTAAGCAATAGCAGGCATAGCATGGTAGGAACACAACATGGCTCAATCAACTCCTACACATGCTAGTGGGTTTCAACTATTTATGCGGCAATGACAGTCATGCAGAGGAATGGGTTCGACTACCGCAGCACAAAGTAGCAGATGAATCGTTGTTGTCCTAATGCAATAATTGAGAGCAGGAGCGAGAGAGTAGGATTGTATCGGAATGAACAAGGGGGTTTGCTTGCCTGGTAAATCAACAAGGAGGCACCGCTTCACGCATGTGTACTGAACGTCTCCGGAGCAGGACCTATCGAGAAGGAACGGTGCCGGCAATCAATACACAATCATATGCAATCAATATGATGCATGAACATGGCATGTAGATGTGATGCTGTTTGAGCTAATGCAACTAGTATTCAATTTGAATGAAGTCCATTTGAACCAAGGTTAAGATGCAACTCCAAATTAAGCTCTCATAAATGCCATTTACATGTTTTAACCTAAACAGCAGGTTTAGGTTGGTTTGTCATGCATGAAACTGGCACAGATGGAAAGATTGCATTTTTCTGATAATTTTTCATATATAAATTATTTCAATCTGAGCTACGGTTGAATTTCTATGATTTTTTGAAGTTTTGAATATAATCTGGAATCTCCTGATTCATTTAAATACAGAAAATGAATAACTGCGTCAGCCTGATGTCAACGTGACGTCAGCGGGTCAATGGCCAGGTCCAGGTCAAACCTGACCATGGGGACCCATGTGTCAGTGACTGTGGCTAATCTTAATTAAATTAAACCTAAACTTGTTTAATTAACGGGGCTAATTAGTTGTCAAGCTAATCTTAAACTGAAAATTAGCAGGGCCGGGCCCCACATGTCGGTGAAACAGGGGGGGTTGTTAGCGGGGTTGACCCGGTCAATCCCGCCGGCGTTGAGCCGCCGGCGAGGCCGAACGCGGCGGAGGGCTCGGGATTGTCGCTCCGGCGACCATCCGGACGGCGGAGACCATCTCCGAGGAGCTGGTGCTCGCGCGCATCCAGTGGGGCATGGGGGAGGAGCCGGGGAGGCCGGGGCTCGCCGGAGCAGAGCTCGCGGCGGCGGCCGGAGCTCGGGCTCGAGCGGCCGTGCGGCTACAGAGCGCGGGGAGGCAGGGGAGAAGGGGGAATGGATGCAGCGGCTCACGGCGGACCCGATGGCGTCGACGGCGAGCTCGGGGGCGCGCTGTGGTCGACGGGGCGGTGATGGCGATCTGCGGCGGCCGGAGGTGATGAAGGCGACGGTGACGGCTCCACGGGGCGCTCCGGCTTGTGTGGCTCGGCGGAGAGCTTCAGAGCGAGGAGGCGGAGCTCCTGCGCGTGTCGGGGAGGCGAGGGGGAGGCGGTGGCTACGGCAACGGCGTGCGGCTGCGACGGCAACGTCGGGCACGGTGGGGAAACGACGAGGAGAGAACAGGGGAGGAGTGAGAGCGGTCGGGGCGGCGCGTGGCGACGTCCGGGGCATCCAGGGCGACGAGGGGAGGAAGCAGGAGGTGGCGGGGAGACGTGGCCCCAGCTGGACGTGGCGCATGAGCCGGCAGCGTGCCCTGTCCTCTGGCGAGGAAGGGATGATGGCGCTGGCGGTCGGGTGGGCCGACTTCTTTGGGCATTGGCCAAACCACACAGTGCCGAGCCATGTAAGTCTAGGTAAGGTTTTTTTCCCCCCTTTTGTTTTCTTTTCTAATTTTCGACATTTGTTTGATTTAATTAAAATACTAAATCATTTTATTTTCTTATGCCAATTTTTGTAGGAGCTATTTATATTATTCCGTAACTCCTCAACAACTAGCATAATTTTTGGATATATATTATATATATAACAAATATATATCCAATGAAAATATTTATTGCATTAATTCAAATGGCCAAAATAAATACTTTGAGCTCCCAAAAATATTAGTTGGAATTTTACCTCGACCAATATTTTTAGAGAAAACAGAACATTTTCTTGGGCCAAATTGAAGCAATTTTATTTGGGTCATTTCCAAAATGATTCGAGGGTTTCACAAATCCCCATTTCAGATTTAAATGAAATTTAAACATGATGCACAAATGACCAGCTAGTCTAGGTCATACCGAACTAGGATGTGACAACTCGCTTTCACTTGAAAGAATCTCGTCCCGAGATTCGGGGTCGACGGAAAGAAAGCGGGTACTCAAATCGAAGACGATCTTCTCGCTCCCAAGTAGCTTCTCTCTCGGAATGATGAGACCATGAACCTTGAGAAACTTGATGTTACGACGTCGGGTAACACGCTCCGCTTGATCAAGAATGCGAACAGGTACTCTCGATAGGTGAGGTTATCTTGGAGATCAAGCGTTTAGTGGTCCACTCGCGGATGGGATCCGAGAAGCAACGCTGAGTTGAGAGACGTGGAAGACATCATGAACTCGAGAAAGATGTGGGGTAGTTCCAACTGGTAGGAAACCTCTCCTCGTTTAGCGAGAATGCGAAAGGACCAATGTAACGAGGAGCCAACTTGCCCTTGATACCAAACGATGGGTACCCTTTAGAGGAGTAACCGAAGGTAAGCCTTGTCGCCAACTTCATAAGCCACTTCCTTATGACGACGGTCATCTTGGCTCTTTGACGAGATTGGGCTGTTTTCAAATTCTCACGAATGATGCGAACTTGCTCTTACGCCTCTGGATCATATCCGGTCCAAAGAATTGTCTTTCACCGGTTTCTGACTAGTTCAAAGGTGTTCGACATCTTCGTCCATAGAGAATCTCAAAAGGACCTTTCTTGAGACTGGATTGATAGCTATTGTTATAAGCAAACTCGGCAAAAGGAAGACATTTCTCCCAATCCATACCGGATGAGATAACGCAAGCTCTAAGCATGTCTTGAGAATTTGGTTGACCCTTTCCACCGACCACCGATCGAGGGTGGAAAGCGGTACTGAAGGAAAGATGGGTTCCCATGGCAGTTTGGAAACTCTCCCAGAAATGAGAAGTGAAAAGACTGCCACGGTCTGAATTGATCTCTAGTGGAACACCATGAAGTGACACTATTCGAGAAATGTATAAGTCAGCGAGCTGACTAGCAGTGATACTCTCTCGAACAGGAAGGAAGTGCGCCACTTTGGAGAGACGATCAATGACTACGAAGATAGCATTATTCCCTTTCTTGGTCCTGGGAAAGCCGGTGATGAAGTCCATACCAACTTTATCCCATTTCCACTCAGGAATGGCTAAAGGCTGAAGGGTGCCAGCAGGCCTTTGATGCTCTGCCTTAACGCGACGGCAAACGTCACAGTTAGCAATAAACTGAGCGATTTCTCTCTTCATCCTAGTCCACCAGAACCTCTGGCGTAGGTCCTGATACATCTTAGTACTTTCGGGATGAATCGTGAGAGGAGATTCATGCGCCTCCTTAAGAATCAATTTTCGCAGATGTTGATTCTTGGGAACCACCAAGCGGTTTTCAAAGAAAACAACACCTCGATCATCCATAGAGAAACATCCACCAACTCCCTTCTTAATGTTTCTCTTGATCCGGGAAATTCCCGTGTCCTGCTTTTGAGCGGCGATAATCCGATCCTCAAGATCAGGTTTTGCCACCAAGGTAGAAAGGAATCCGTCAGGAGCAATGTGAAGGTTAAGCCTACAAAATTCCTCATGGAGAAAAGGTTGGCCCTGCTGAAACATGAGATTGTTGCAATAGGATTTACGACTTAGCGCATCAGCCATGACATTGGCTTTGCCTGGGGTGTAGGTAATCCCTAGATCATAATCTGTGATTAACTCCAACCAACGTCTTTGCCTAAGGTTCAAATCTGGTTGGGTGAAGATATACTTGAGACTCTGGTGATCGGTGTAGATCTCGCAACGTTTACCAAGAAGGTAGTGTCGCCAGGTCTTGAGTGCATAGACTACGGCTGCAAGCTCTAGATCATGTGTGGGATAATTCTCCTCATGTGGATGCAACTGACGAGATGCATAGGCAATCACATGATGATCCTGCATAAGAATGCAACCTAGTCCTTGTCGTGAGGCGTCGCAGTAGATAATAAAGTCTTTTGTGAAATCCGGTGGCACAAGTATGGGAGCAGAAGTCAGGCGTCTTTTCAGTTCCTGAAAACTGTACTCACACTGTGGGGACCACTCAAACCTTTTATCTTTCTTGAGAAGTTCCGTGAGGGGTTTGGCTACTTTGGAGAAGTTTTCAACAAAGCGACGACAATAGCTGGCTAGACCAAGGAAACTCCTAACTTGTTTAACGGTTTCAGGTGGAGTCCAATCAAGAACGGCCTGAACTCTCTCGAGATTGACAGCAATGCCCTTACCGAGATTACGTGGCCTAGGTAGGTCACTTACGCAACCAAAATTCACACTTGGAGAACTTGGCATAAAGGCGGTGCTCTCTCGAGTTTTTCTAGCACAAGTCTAAGATGTTCGGCATGCTCTTCCTCGTTCTTGAGTAAATAAGAATATCATCGAGGTAAACCACATTTAACTTATCTAGGTACTCCATGAAGATCGAGTTCATCAAGCGAGAGAAAGTGGCTGGAGCGTTGGTTAGACCAAAGGACATGATGGTGTACTCGTACTGGCCATAACGAGTGACAAAGGCTGTCTTGGGGATGTCCCCGTTTCTGATCTTGATTTTGTGGTATCCTAACCTCAAATCCATCTTGGAAAAGACTGAGGATCCAGCGAGCTGATCATACAGATCGTTGATCCTGGGGAGCGGATATTTGTTCTTTATCGTGACCAAATTAACGGGACGATAATCTACAACCATCCGGTCCGTACCATCCTTCTTCTTGACGAAGAGGACGGGGCAAGCCCAAGGAGAAGAACTAGGATGGATGAAACCTTTTTGCAAGGACTCATCAAGTTGTTTCTTAAGCTCGGCTAGTTCTAAGGGTGCCATCTTGTAAGGTCTCGTAGAGATTGGAGTTGTTCCTAGGATAAGATCTATGACGAACTCTACATCTCTGTCAGGTGGAATACCTGGCAGTTCCTCGGGAAAAACATCCGGGAAGTCACGGACTACCGGGATATCTTCAAGGTCTGGAAGAGGGCTGGCATTAAGAGAATAGAGTTGTCGCTTTGCAACTCTAGTGGAGACAGTAACTAACTTGCCAGATGGGTGGGTAAGCTGAACGGACATGGTATAACAATCAATCTTGTCATAATGAGCTTTCATCCAGTCCATACCCAAGATGATGTTAATATCTGTGGACTTGAGGGCTATAAGTGAGGCAAGGAATACAAGTCTGTCAACAAGGATTTCATTACCATGGCTTACACTAGAACTTTTCCATTTGGATCCAGGGGTTTGAATGACTAGTGGAGAGGGCATATCACAAAATGATATGTTATGCAAGTTAGCATAGCTTTCAGAAATGAAGGAATGAGATGCTCCGATGATCGAATAGAGGCGAGGCGGGATGGCAATTGACAAGGAGTGTACCAAGAACGACATCCGGATCATCATGAGCGTCTTTAGCTGAGACGTGATGCACACATCCACGTTCAGCGGGAGCTGACTTGACACTGATCGTCTTGCTTGATGGCTTAACACAGCCGACAGTCTTCTCAGGCTGGGGTGGAGTATAACTGGCTTGAGAGCAGTCACGTGCATAGTGTCCTGGCTCTCCTCATGTGAAGCAAGTCCCTGAAGTCGGACGTGGACCCGCATTGACAAGTGGTCTACCAATAGGCCTGGGTGGAGCATGTAACTGAATTGGGTGAGGCGCCACATAAGATGGCCTCGGTGTATATCCGGGTGGAAGAGCGGAGTTCGAATCCAAATCCGCGCTTCGAGAACTAGGACCGAAGAAGATCCCAACTCACGGGTGTGCTTACGAGACTCCTCGTAAGTGAGCTGAGCTGTCTCGCATTAATGGCCTTGTTCGAAGAGCTTGGAATGTATCACAATGATGTAGGTGGAGATCACGACGCAACTTGGGGTTGAGACCCTTCCGAACCTAGCTCGCTTCTTGGCGTCCGTGGACACTTCTTCTGTAGCATAGCGGGCGAGGTTCTCAAACTCTCTACTATAAGCATCAATAGCCATCTTACTCTGGGTGAAACTACAGAACTCTTCTCTCTTGCGATCGATGAGGGCTTCAGGAATGTGATGCTCGCGAAAAGCCTCGGTGAATTCTCTCGTGTTGGAATCGACCAGCTGGAAGCATAGCCTCATAGTTACGCCACCAAAGACTAGCATGACCTTCCGGTGGTATGCAGCATAGGTGACCTTGTCACTTTCAGCTACGTTCGCAGAACGGAGCTTGCGTGTGATACTACGGAGCCAGTCATCGGCATCGAGTGGCTCGATGGAATGATGAAAGGTAGGTGGGTGCAAGCGAATGAAGTCATGAATGGTTGCAGACCCTTTGAACTGTTGTGCGGTATTCTCCTCGATACGTGCCAACAAGCGGTTAGACTCACGCTTGTTTCTCTCCATCTCTAACATAAACTCTGCCAATGAAGGCTGGTCGGGAGGATCCTCATCCCTACCATCTCCGTGGTTCTGGCTACGAGCAACAGAACTTCGCCTAACTGATGACATCCTGAGAAACGAAACCAAGGACGGAATCAACATCACAACATACTGAAATTGTAGGACACAGAAATTAGTAACTCTCGAACTCCTGGGGCAATTCCGGTAGCATAACGGCAGTAAAATGCTCAAAATGAGACATCCTGCTAAATGGGGTAGTAACATACTCAACATCTTCACTCAAGGTTCGAGATATTACTAAACAGGCTACACCGGAGGTACTCAGATCGATATGACTCGATCAACCAATCCTAAGAGACTACGGAGTAGTAACACGTGATCCCGATAGAGCGAGGAGAAAGCCTAGTTCCTTAACCCGTAGGAAAGATAGGACGACTCAGATCGAAGGGCACGAGATATAAGGAGTAAAAGAGCCTTACGTTCCTTCCACAATCAATTCCCTACATAACTAAAGCATTTCTAGACTCAACCCGACCAGGTTGGCTTGGAAATCCTACAGCATCAAAGCTCGATACCAAAGCTGTCAGACCCCGATCCTAAGTCACACCGATCTAGCATGTAACACATCATATCACTTTGCGGCCTCACGCACGGTATTCCCAGGTGTCGCCTTACCATGGCCCGGGACCGTTTGGCGCCTTTTGGCTCACGATATGATAGTGTCGCTAGCATCCATATGACGAGAACCCGCCCGACATGACTACTCGTGAACCCAAAGTGGCACTAACCTATGGGGACAGGCATACATGAATCACATCGAGCATGTCGGTCATCAACGTATGAATTCGGGCTGTAGCACTGGGCTAACAGGACTCCGGTATCCCGGCTGTGGCAGGCTAGGCAGACTCGGATATCACCACGTGACATTTCCCGAAGGGAGACATATAGGAACGGCGAAACACATGCCGCCAGTCAAGTGTCCAAGCAGTAGTCTGGGCTAGCAGGACTCCGTGAACCGGGCTGTAGCGGACTACTATCGCCGAAGCACGAGACTACATTTCCCCATAAGAGAGGCTACCAAGGATAAACAACTAGGTTGTCGGATCCCACACATAGCAATACAAGTTACACGTCGCATAACATGCAAGTATGTGCTGTACAACATGGCATCACAACATAACGCAAACTCATATAGATAAAGGCTCGGAAGAGCCACATAGCAATAATACAAACAGGGTCACATGACCCATCATACGAGCATACAAGCAACAAGCGGAAGCATTACATGTCCGAGTACGATAACTACAAAGGAAAAAGGCTGAGAAGCCCGACTATCTACAAGAACCTCCCAAGGGTACAAGATCGAGCTGAGGTAACAAGCTACTGTCAAGTCCAAGCGGAACTACTAGTAAGACCGAAGTCTCCGCTGCAAAAACATAAATAAAGCAACGTGAGTACAAAGGTACTCAGCAAGACTTACATCAGATCCTATTATACATGCATTAGTATCAAGAAGGTAATGTGGAGTTTAGTTGCAGCAAGCCAGCTTTGACTCTGTGGCTATCCTGTTCTATGACTACCAGAACTCTTTTGAGGTGATATGGCGCACACGAGTCCACTAGTCACCACACAATACACTACTATGGATTCATCCCCGTCTCCAAACGAGAAGGCCATCCATAGCACTCACACTTGTCTTGAGCATCTTATAGTATCCACTTCAAGTTGTCTATGTACCACGTAAGCATCCAAGAAGTCCATAACCGAGGACACGGCTATTCGAATAGATCATGATAACCCTACAGGGGTGTACTTCTTCACACACGCTCTCACCACTTATCACCATGTACACGTCATGTACCTCGGCAACCTTCAAGCGGAAGCCTGGCGAGGGTGTCGGCCACGACCGACTAACCACACAAGACTCTAGCCTGTGTTTATCGCCTATTCGGGTTCCATCCGCAAGGAGATCCGGCCGGGTGTCGCCACGGCCCCAAACGATGTGAGCAGGGTTCCCAAGCCCACCATCCGGGTGCCACTTGGTACACCGTGCCACCTGTGCCTAGTCTGTCCCAAGCCCACCCTGCCGGGTGCCACTCGGTAGAAAAATAGCACTACCTACAAACACCAGAAACTAGTTGCGACTCCTCGACAGAGATCAAGTTGGTTAATAAGTCGAGAGAGCTTGGAGCGCCCGGAGCCCAATGTGTGGTAGTATCGAGTCATTGGACGACATACATAGAACTCAGTGCTTAAGGACGGTTCCAGTGAGACAACCCACCATGTACTCCTACATGGCCTCTCACCGCTACCTTTACCAAATCGTATTCACACACTTCACTCTCAAAGATCGTAACATATCGTAACACTCCAATTCATTCCCAATGAATCAGACCGACACAACTCTAAGCAATAGCAGGCATAGCATGGTAGGAACACAACATGGCTCAATCAACTCCTACACATGCTAGTGGGTTTCAACTATTTACTGCGGCAATGACAGGTCATGCAGAGGAATGGGTTCGACTACCGCAGCACAAAGTAGCAGATGAATCGTTGTTGTCCTAATGCAATAAGCGAGAGTAGGAGCGAGAGAGTAGGATTGTATCGGAATGAACAAGGGGTTTGCTTGCTCGGTAAATCAACAAGGAGGCACCGCTTCACGCATGTGTACTGAACGCGTCTCGAGCGGGACCTATCGAGAAGGAACGGTGCCGCAATCAATACACAATCATATGCAATCAATATGATGCATGAACATGGCATGTAGATGTGATGCTGTTTGAGCTAATGCAACTAGTATTCAATTTGAATGAAGTCCATTTGAACCAAGGTTAAGATGCAACTCCAAATTAAGCTCTTATAAATGCCATTTACATGTTTTCACCTAAACAGCAGGTTTAGGTTGGTTTGTCATGCATGAAACTGGTACAGATGGAAATATTGCATTTTTCTGATAATTTTTCATATATAAATTATTTCAATCTGAGCTACGGTTGAATTTCTATGATTTTTTGAAGTTTTGAATATAATCTGGAATCTCCTGATTTATTTAAATACAGAAAATGAATAATCGTCGACTGATGTCAACGTGACGTCAGCGGGTCAATGGCAGTCCAGGTCAAACCTGACCAGGGGGACCCATGTGTCGCTGATCGTGGCTAATCTTAATTAAATTAAACCTAAACTTGTTTAATTAACGGGCTAATTAGTTGTCAAGCTAATCTTAAACTGAAAATTAGCAGGCCGGGCCCACATGTCGGTGACACAGGGGGTTGTTAGCGGGTTGACCAGTCAATCCCGCTGGCGTTGAGCCGCCGGCGAGGCCGAACGCGGCAGAGGGCTCGGGATTGTCGCTCCGGCGACCATCCGGACGGCGGAGACCATCTCCGAGGAGCTGGTGCTCGCGCACATCCAGTGGGGCATGGGGGAGGAGCCGGGGAGCCCGGGGCTCGCCGGAGCGGAGCTCACGGCGGCGGCCGGAGCTCGGGCTCGAGCGGCCGGCTGGCTCTGAGCGGGAGGCAGGGAGAAGGGGGAATGGATGCAGCGGCTCACGGCGGACCCGATGGCGTCGACGGCGAGCTCGGGGGCGCGCTGTGGTCGACGGGGCGGCGATGGCGATCTGCGGCGGCCGGAGGTGATGAAGGCGACAGCGACGGCTCCACGGGGCGCTCCGGCTTGTGTGGCTCGGCGGAGAGCTTTAGAGCAAGGAGGCGGAGCTCCTGCGCGTGTCGGGGAGGCGAGGGGGAGGCGGTGGCTACGGCAACGGCGTGCGGCGGCGACGGCAACGTTCGGGCACGGTGGGGAAACGACGAGGGAGAGAACAGGGGAGGAGTGAGAGCGGTCGGGGCGGCGCGTGGCGACGTCCGGGGCATCCAGGGCGACGAGGGGAGGAAGCAGGAGGTGGCGGGGAGACGTGGCCCCAGCCGGACGCGTGGCTGGCCTTGAGCCGGCAGCGTGCCCCCTCCTCTGGCGCGAGGAAGGGGACGACCGGGCGCGCTTGGCCACCGTGGCCGGCCTCTTTGGGCCTCTGGGCCAGGCCACACAGTGTCAGGCCGTGGTAAGTCCAGGTAAGGGTTTTTTTCCCCTTTTGTTTTCTTTTCTAATTTTCTGACATTTGTTTGATTTAATTAAAATACTAAATCATTTTATTTTCTTATGCCAATTTTTGTAGGAGCTATTTATATTATTCCGAACTCCTCAACAACTAGCATAATTTTTGGATATATATTATATATATAACAAATATATATCCAATGCAAATATTTACTGCATTAATTCAAATGGCCAAAAATAAATACTTCTGAGCTCTCAAAAATATTAGTTGGAATTTTACCTCTGACCAATATTTTTAGAGAAAACAGGAACATTTTCTTGGGCCAAATTGAAGCAATTTTTATTTGGGTCATTTCCAAAAATGATTCTGAGGGTTTCACAAATCCACATTTCAGATTTAAATGAAATTTAAACATGATGCACAAATGACCAGCTAGTCTTGGTCATACCAGAACTAGGGATGTGACAACATGTTAGATATTAATGTCAAACGTTAGATGAATTAGATGAATTAGCTAGATATTGATGTTAGATGAGTTAGTTTTTTATACTTTTAGTTATAGATGAATTAGATATATTAATGTTAGATGAATTAGTTTTATACTTTTGTCAAATGTTAGATGAATTAGCTAGATATATTAATGTTAGATGAATTAGCTAGCTAGCTAGATATCATATGTTATGCCACGTTTACATATAGAAATTTTATATAAGATATCACAATCCAATCATTTAAAAATGTTACATTTGCATACAGTATTTGTTCTCGACGTCAACGATGCCCGGCCCGCATCCTTTCCGTCGACCCGTTCGCGACACAAAAAAGTTGCAACTAGTTAAAATTCTATATAATATTTGAATTAGTAAGTTATTAGTTGAATTAGTAAGAAAATTAATAAGTGCTTAGTTGAATTAGTAAGTGCTTAGTTGAATTACTAAGATAACTAATTGTTTTTATTTATAGTAAGTGCTTAGTTGAACTTGTTAAATTAATTGAACTAGTTTATTTTAGTAAGAAAATTTAGGTATGTGAGATTTGATGATCTAATTAAAATTTTACTATAGAACTAGTTTATTTTTAGTAAGAAAATTAATAGAACTAGTTTATTTTTAGTAAGTGCTTAGTTGAATTAGTTGAATTAACAGAACTAGTTGAATTTATGTCATTATCACTTTGTCATCAAAGAATGCTATATGAGATTTGATGATCTAATTAAAATTTTACTCGGTGGAATATGCAGGCTTTGTAGAGTCGTGTCTCCTTGGAGTGGTCATCATCCGAGCTACCTCTACTTCCTCTACACCCGAGTTGGTGAGCTAAAAGTCCACCTCCTCCTTCTCCACTCCTCGGTGTTGAATAGAGTAGAACTAGGGTATTTAGTTATGCTTCTTAACCAAATGAAATGTTCATATTATAAGATATATTGAAATGTTTTTGTCAATATTGAACCATTGAAATGCAATGAGCACCAGTTTATGCTCATGTGCGAAGTGTTGATTCATTTCCGACTGACCTATGTTTTGCCGGAGTGTTGATTCATTTCCGTTCCGGCAAATTTCAGGCGCTCAATATGTCCTATTTTAGCAAAGGTCATGCCGGATTTTTTTTCGTGAATTTAAGCATGACTTGTGCTAGAATATGTAGGAAATATTGAGTGCCCCGGATTAAGCATTTTGAGTTGACTTTAAGTCTGTCGAGGCTCCATACATGCCGGAGTGTTGATTCATTTCCGTTCTGACGGTCGCAATATCAGAGAGGGAGTGCCCACCATATACATGAGATGAGAGTTTAATTAGGAAGGAAGACTCGACAGACCTAAAGTCAACCCGTTGCATATTGAGTAATAGTACATGATCTGTGTGTTGAGTTTCCTGGTAGTTGCCTTCGATCGATTTTCAATTAATATTTCGACTATGAACATAGGAAATGTCTGACAGCGAAAAGGATTTCGATATGTGCGAATACTGCGAAGACGAGCGCGGCCTGTGCGACAGAAATTTCCTAGTTGATGGTAGGCGCTTCAGCATTAAGCTGGATGAGACCTTCGAAGTGGATTTAGTAAGTCACAACGACAAGTCTTTTTTCGTAATTAAGCATGACTTCCGCTTCATTTGCTCCAACTTATAATTTTAATATTTTACTATTCTACTAGCGTAGCGTATCCCCTGCCATGCAAGAATTTTTGTCTTGGATAAGATTGGTTTCAGTCCTATGGAAACTATGGAGGTAAAGAGAGTTCACTTCAGGACCGAGTTTGGTTATACTTTCGACGCAAAATTATACAATGCAGGCACCTACACCTATTTGAACGCAAAAATTGGAGAGCACTATGCAAGGCTTATGCATTTGAGCCTGATATGCTTATCACCTTTGATATTCGTCCGGAAGATGATACTGAAGGTAATATCGACATCTGGGTCAATGTGCAAACACCTCCAGTTCTACCATTATGTGAGTTTCTCAACCATATTTATGTCTTCGATATTGTTTATTCAAAAATAGTTGACAACTAATTTCTATTGACTGCTTATTTCCACTCAAGCAAACATGTCCGGCGCTTGGTAAACATGACCTACCACTGTCCCGAGGCTGAACTAAACTGCGAGGAGATAAGTCATTATGCTTCATGGCTTGAGGATCTTGATGCTGTCAAGATAAATTATTTTCCTAGATTTGAAAATCTTAGTACTCAAAACGTGCGACCAATAGTGTTCGTATTGAACTACGGTCACATCTATTTAGGAAAGATGGTAAGATTTTTACTATTTGTCCTCAGTGCATCTTTTGCATGTATTATTTTTAAGCTAAACTTCATTGCTAAGTATGTTACTACGATGTTCTTCAACAGGGACTCCCAATGATAGTTGTGCCTCATTGGATCGAGACTAAAGGTCGCATGGCAATGATTAGCTTACGGCCAAGACATCCTACATTGCACATGAGTGCATTCAGGATTTCTAAAACCGAGCAAGTCTTAATAGTGAAAGACTGGAGCAAAATTGTGAAGGATCGCAGAGAAGTAATAGGGGGCAGCAATCAGAAGCGCAGCCCACAATTAGGAGACAAGTTCATCTGCATGCTCCAATATGAAGAATTAGGAGAGCTACACATGTTCTATGCTATTTTACCTAAGAGAGAGCAGCATGAGTGATTAGCTAGCTAGAATGAGTTTGAAGATGATGATGTGATACACTATGACTGTGATTATTAAATAGCTAGTGTTCGTTGTAATGACTATGATGATGATTATTAGCTAGTGTTGGTGATGATTAGATAGTAGTAATGACTATGAATGTTTAAATAGTGGTAATTACTATGATGATTATTAGCTAGTGTTGTTGGTGATGATATGATGCAAGAGTTTTTATATTAATATGATGATGATGATGATGATGAGTTATTATATCATTGGGTGAAAAAACCACGGATTAGTTTCAAGTGGATGGTTCCTAAGTGATCAAGTCATGGATTATCGAAAGAACCACAGATTAGTTTCAAATGGATGGATCCTAAGTGATCAAGTAATGGATTATCGTGATAATCCATGACTTGATCACTTAGGATCCATCCACTTGAAACTAATCCATGATTCTTTCACCTGGTGATTTAATAACTCATTATAATATAAAAACAATCTCTAAATTGCTACTGTACGTAAATATACCTCGCCGGTCTTTGTATATACCAAATTGTATATATACATGTGTGTATGTGTGAATGGTGGTGCGAGACATTCGATGATATATACATACATACATACATACATATATATATATATATATATATATATATATATATATATATATATATATATATATATATATATATATATATATATATATATGATCGGTTCTACGAGAAATTCTATTTATATATATGCATAACATGTACAATATGTAGCATCGTAAAATACCATCAAATGAAAAAATTAAATGGAAAACACAAAATTAACGAAAAAATAAATAATAAAACCAAAACCCCTAAACCTTTTAGTACCGGTTGATGTTACCAACCGGTACTAATGGTCTCCCCGCCCCCGGCGCTGGCTCATGCCATGTGGTGGCCCTTTAGTGACGGTTCGTGTTGAAAGCCCCCCTTAGTGCGGTTCTTTGAACCGACACTAAAGGGCCTTACGAACCGGTGCTAAAGCCCGGTTCTGCACTAGTGCCACTACATTGGACAGAGCCACCGCACGATAGGTGATGGCCTGCAAGTGCATATGGTTTAGTTAGCCTTTTCGAAGCAAGAGTATTGATCCCACAGGGAGCACATGAATTGAGTGTTGCCTATTGTACTGAATTGATTTGTGACTGCAAGTAAATGTAGACAACAAATAGAGTGAGCGCAAAAGTAAATAGTGATTTTGGTGTAAAGCAAACTGAAAGTAAATAACGTAAAAGTAGATAGAAAACAACAACATGAGTAACAAGTGAAAATGACGGAGGAGAAAGGCGTTCTCAAGAGTCCGGAATCCCCATGGGTATGTTTCTAGAGCAACTTATGCATCCACATAATATGGTCTAGATACTTGAGCCACTCTTGACGATTATGCTGAGTGGAGCTGGGTGTAGTACACGTTCTACTCTAGGTATGCTTCGTGCCACGCATGCCACTACCGTAGTCTCCCCCTGCGGGTTACAACTAAGGTAATTAAGGGTTACGCCATGGAAGCGACCTCTCTAAGGGTTCTCCGTAAATCCCCTATAAATTGCGAAGGTGGGGAGCAAATACTTTTACTGTCACCTCGAATTATCCTCACATACCAACCTTTACAACAACAGTGATACACTACGTGGCCTTTCGACAATAATGTTGAGTGGGGACCCTTCACAACATTCACAATGTTTATTAAACTAAGCATTCAACACAGGATCCCATATCCAATATAATGGTTCAGATCCTATACATGCCAAGTGAAAGGACATGCGGTGCCCCCATGTGTGGTTTTGGTAATTGATAACAATCTCTATGGACTAACGGTTGCCTTGAGTTATATTTGAAGGATTTGTCCATAGGATTGTCGTGAAGTCCATGTGTTGGTTTCAAGGAGTTTATGAGATGGCCAAAGTGCTTTTCAAGGAATTATCCAAAGATTGGTCATGTGAGAGTTGAGCTTATTGCAAGCATGTCTTGAAGAAGAAGATTGTGTGAACATTCAAGTTTACATTCTAGACATCATCCTAATGAAGAGATTTGGAAAGATTCAAGGTTGATCAAGACTAAGTACAGAGAGTGATTCAAGTTGATTAACACACAAAGTGCACAAGTTGTACCGAGAGGGACCAAGTGATCCCATGGTATGGTAAGCATTGTCCATTACGCTTTGTGTACTAACCCATGGTCTACGTGAGAGTTCTTCGTGGAGTTAGTTATGTTTCCATGGTCTTGCGTCAAGAGGAAGATCTCATACAACCCATGGAGGATGACATCAAGTGGTGATCGTCATCAAGTTTGCAGTGTGCAAGTTCAAGTGGAGCAACACGAAGAATGGCTCACCCATAATGGAGTATGGGGGATCAATCAAGCTTGAAGCTTGCCGTCCATTGTGGTGTCAATGGAATTGTGAAGATGTGCCGAAGAGTGGCTCACCCATAATGGAGTATGGGGGAGCAATCAACTAGTCTTCATCGAGCCAACACAATCAAGAAAGGTGGTCCAACTTGAGGAAGTCAAGATTGTCATCATCTAGCTCAAGTGGACTATGTGCAAGGCAAAGGTTTTCCCTTGATAGGTTTTCTATTTTACCGGTCTCATAGTGGTAGTTGGGAGACCGAGTTATAGGATCGATTGTCGTACTATCAAGGGGGGCTCTCTAGTGAGTAGCTTGATTGTATCGTTCGTCGAGAGCTCAAACCATTGCATCCTTGCATCATCTCTCTTGGTTCTTGTTTGGTTCTTCTCCTTGTGAGATTTGGATCTCATGGTCACCTTCTTGACAAGCTCGAGTTCACCGAAAACTGTTTTCATATGCATCTTCTTTTGTGTTTTCGGTGTTGGAGTTTTTACCGGTCTTAATTGAGAAAGGGTTCTCACCATTTTATTTTGGGTATTTTCTCAATTGCTATTTCTTGATATTTCTATCAAGCCTTAGCTTTCCAACAAACTTGATTTCATCGAATTCGGAGCTCGTATGCGAAAGTTGTGGCTGTTTTGATATTACCTGTTTTACATAGAGGTTGTACCGCCCCATAGAGAGGTTGTACCGGTTGATCGGTACAACCGGTGTTTGGAGTGGTTGTACCGCTCCAGAATTGGTCTAGAGGTTGTACCGGCCATGTACCGCTCTACCACATGACTAGTTTCTGTTGTGGTGCGGTTGTTGGGCGGTTGTGGGCCGGTTGTACCGCTTATTGCCTGTTACCGGTTGTACCGGTGCTCATAGCGGTTGCACCGCTCCTATGTTATTCTGCACAAAACGGGCAGATTTGTGGGGACCTATTTAAGGGGGTCTTCTTCCCCCATGGTTCCCTATCTCTTGAGCTTGTTTTTGCCCCCATTGTTACCTTCTTTGAGCTTGCGAACTCTTAATCCCTCCATGGATTCTTGCTAGTTTTTTAGGGAAAAGAGAGAGGAGATCTAGATCCACACTTCCACCAATCACTTTCTCCTCTATGTGAGGGGAACCCCTTGGATCTAGATCTCGGAGTTCTTGGTGTTCTCCTTCTTGTTCTTCCTCTCACTTTCCTCCCTAGCATTAGTTGCTTGGGTGGGATTTGAGAGAGAAGGACTTGGGAACTCCGTGTGCCCTTGCCACTGCATTTGTGCATCGGTTTGAGTTCTCCACGGTGATACGTGGAAGTTACAAGTTGAGAAGCTTATTACTCTTGGGTGCTTGGTACCCTTGAGCTTGTTCCTCTTGGGTGCTTGGGCACCCTAGACGGTTGGTGGTGTTCGGAGCTCAATCATTGTGGTGTAAAGCTCCGGGCAAGCGTTGGGGTCTCCAATTAGGTTGTGGAGATCGCCCCGAGCAATTTGACGGGTACCGGTGACCGCCCCCAAGGGTTGCCAAAGTGTACGGGTTCGGTGACCGCCCCCAAGGGTTGCCATTTGTACGGGTTCGGTGACCACCCTCAAGGGTCCCTTAGTGGAATCACATCATCTTGCATTGTGCGAGGGCATGAGGAGATTACGGTGGCCCTAGTGGCTTCTTGGGGAGCATTGTGCCTCCACACCGCTCCAAACGGAGATTAGCATCCGCAAGGGTGTGAACTTCAGGATACATTGTCGTCTCCACGTGCCTCGGTTATCTCTTACCCGAGCCCTTTACTTATGCAATTTACTTTGTGATAGCCATATTGTTTCTTGTCATATATCTTGATATCACTTAGTTGTTTATCTTTCTTAGCATAAGTTGTTGGTGCATATAGGTGAGCCTAGTTGTTGTTGGTTTTGTGCTTGAAAAATTAACCACTAGGTTTATTCCGCATTTATTCAAGCCTAAACCGTAATCATTTTAAAGCGCCTATTCACCCCCCCCCTCTAGGCGACATCCATGATCTTTCAATTGGTATCAGAGCCTTGTCTCTCTTTATTAGGCTTTACCGCCTAGAGAGTAAAGATGTCGACTAGGGGGTTAGGATTCTCTGACATTCTTAGTTTCGATGGCACAAATTTTGATGCTTGGGTTATTTGCATGCTTAATCTCTTTAGGGTCATGGACCCAAATTTAGAGCGAATTGTAGATATGGGCTTTTCTCCTCCAAAGGATCCCCAAAGATTATCTTTAGAGGATGAGAAAAACTCTTATCTCAATGCTCAAGCTTCTAATGTGCTTTTTGATGCTTTGAGCAATGTAGTCATATTTCAACTCATGCCGTTCCGGGATGCTCATGAGTTGTGGACAAAGCTTCAAGATAAATATGGTGTATCCAAGATTTGTGGGGATGATTATTCTCCCTCCACCTCCAGTCGTGTTGCCTTCTCAACTTCTTCTACTTCACCTACATGTGGATTTCCACAAGGTAATGTTATGGTGAGTAGTGTTGGTCATTGCAATGATGATAGTGTGCTTGTCATTGATGACTCTTCATCACTATCTTGTTGCAATGCTCCATCTTTGGACTTTAACACTTCGTGCACCTTACATGTTTCACATGCTTGTGTTGATAGTCCGTGCATATCATGTAGAAATTGCTTGACTAAATCTCATGATGATATGCTTGCTATATCTTGTTGCCATGATAAAAATGCATGTATTTCCTCGAGTTGTTGTGCTAACAATTTAGAGGAAACCCAACACTCCATGGAACAAGATGTGGTCTTAAATGGTGCTTCAAGGGATCCTTCATCATCATCTATTGCTTTATGCCTTATGGCTAAGGCTTCAAACGTATCTTCTACTTTGAACCCCAATATGTCTCTTGATGATGATGTTAATGCTAATGATGATGAGGATAATGATGAAGAGAATGATAATGTTGCCTCCTTAAAAATTAAGGGGGAAATGATTTTTAAAGCTCTTCATAAAAATAAAATTGCTTGTCCCAACTTCAGGGAAATCATGTCCATTGCCATTGAGGGCAAGAAATATATTGAGGAGTTGGAATCTCATATCGAGGAGCATGAGGTCACCATTGATAAAATGGAAGGTCATGAGCGTGATTACGCTAATGAGATTACGGACCTCTCTCAAGCTCTTGAACTTGAACAAACCACCAAGGAATCTCTTGAGGAGACCTTTGCTATAGAATTATCTAGAATAAAGGAATCTCATGATAGAGCACTTGAGTTGGCCAATGATTTCAAAACTAAAAATGCTAAGCTTGAAGTTGCTCATGCTAGACTCCTTGAGGATTTTGAGCACCTCTAAAATGTCTCAAGGATCATCAAGGGTGAGCTCATCAAACTCACCGAGTCTCATGCTCAACTTGAAGCTTCTTATTTAAAAGAGCTTGCCAAGTTGTCCTCTCCTCTTGTTGTTAATGATGATGCTTGTGCTACTAACTCTATTACTTGTGAAGCATCCATTTTGAAGGAGAATGTTGAGCTTCGGGCTCAACTTGAGTTGTTGTCTAGCAATTATGGGAAATTGGAAGAAAGCCATGAAAAGCTCTCAAGCTCTCATGATGATCTTCTAGTATCCCATAATGTGCTAAAGATATCTCATGAGGCCATGATTGCTAAGGTAACATCTAGTGAGTCTCATGTGGATATTAGCACTACCTTTAGTCAAAATGCTATATTGCCTTGTGCTAGTCCTCGTGATTCATCCATGCATAACATTGGTACATCTTGTGATGAATTGCTTTCCTTTCCTTGTTGCTCTAACAATGAAGCTTATACTTCCTCTAGTGCTTGTGTTTAGACTAACCATGTAGAGGAAATCAAAGAGCTCAAGGCCCAAGTCACTTCTTTGAAGAAAGACTTGGAAAAGTGTCATGAAGGAAAATCCACACTCAACAATATCTTGAGTGTGCAAAAATCCCCCGATGACAAAGGTGGACTTGGATTCAACTCCAATAAGAAGAAGTCCAAGATGAATAAGAAGAAGGGCCAAGAACAAGTCAGGAATTCAGCCAAGATTGTTTGCTTCAAGTGCAAAATTGAAGGGCATCATGTTAGATCTTGCCCATTGAAGAAGAAGGCCATTAGTGACAAGCAACAAGGGAAGCGGCCACAAGTTCAATCTCATGCTCAACCACAAGTTGAAGAAAGGCCTCTTCCCAAGAATACTCAAGCTAATGCTTCTCAAGTTGAGAAATCAAGTGAGAAGAAAGTGAAGAGTAGACGTTGCTACTTATGTCGTGAGAAAGGTCACCTCGCTTCTTCATGCACTAGTGGTAACTCATCCAACCCAATTATTATTGATGATATCTATTCTATTGGGAAGGATAATGTTGGCAATGTGTTTACCAAGTTTGTTGGTACTCAAAGTGGTGTCAAGCAAAGAACCATTTGGGTAGCCAAGCCTATTGTGACTAACCTCTTCGGACCCAACTTGGTTGGGGACCAACTAGCTCAAACTTGATCAATAGGTGTCTACGGGGGGCATTGGAGACTTGGCTACATTATGAAGAATTAAGGGGATTTTCATTATTAATATTGTATCAAGCCAAGTCATTCGGATTATCAAGTTTCTATCTTATCCAATGTTCCTCCTTGCGGTAACTCGTGCTTAAGTTGTTTACATTGAAAGTTACTTGCCCCTTTGCATGCTTGGTTTTGTTCCTTGCATGTGTTTGTATATGTTGTTCTTCCAACTTGATTATCTTGAGCAATCAAGTTTGTGTGTGTTGGTTTGCACATCATGTACGTGTGTGTCGTGCATTGAGCCTTTATGCTTCTTGTTTGTATCCTAGTTGGCTCGTGTGAGAGATTAATGGAACATCCCATTTTGGGGGAGTGATGTGTTTGTGCACCTCACAATCCTATAAATGTGTGTACATGAGTAATACCATCTAGTATTAATATTATAATATTATCTAGTCGCTAGGTGGTATATCTCTCATGAGAAATTCAAATTCTAAAAAGTCCATTGATTATCTCTTGTTGGTTCCTCTTATTGCCTCTTGTTAAGTTTTCTTGGTATCACATTATGGGGAGTAATATGCTATGTGCATATTACAAGCCTAGAAAATGTTTACATTTGAGATATTGTCACTTAGAGTTGATATTATTAATTATCTTATTCCTAGGTGACATGTTAGCTCTACAAGTTGCAATTTTCTTGTGTTTGTTGTGAAGATGATGTTGGATATCCTTGTTATCTACCACCAGGAATTATTTCCAAATACTTCTTGTCTTTTGACAATTGGTACTACTTATGTGTGGTAGAATTTATTGATCATTTTTACATTGGCTTTTGCTTTAATTTGCCTTATCTCTTGCCAAGGATTGTGTCAACTCCCATTTTCTTCCATATCACTTGTGGATCTTGTTAATTTCTTGGTCTTGTCTAGTGTTTTCTAGATATGGTGAAAGTGGTGATCCCACCTTGTGCATTTTGTATTCAAATGCAAATTCTCTATAATGCACTACTCCTGGGTGAGCTATCGTATTTTATCTAGAACACTCATCTTGTGATTCTTATCAGGTGTGTTGGTGGAAGGCAAGCTGTTTCCTTTTGGTACTTTGTGCCATCATGAAACTTTGTAGAGATCTTGGTTTGTTTGGAACCAACCTCTCTTTTGGGGGTTTGACATCTCTTTTTTTGCGTGTTTAATGGATATCTCATTCCTTGATGTATCTTTTAATGATATCTTCCAAGTGATGATTTCTCCATTTGGTATTCTATTTTCACTTGGTATTTCATTTTATTTTGTTTCGGTCCTTGTAAGTCTTGAGCATGCATATATCCTTCATGTATTTTCTTTGGCGTCCTTTCTTTCTTTGACCCACTATATAGGGGAAACTCCACCAAGTCTCAAATTGGATGAGATGTGCATGAAATTCTATTTCCTATCTATGTGCACATATTTATGTGGAGTTTGTCCTATGTATTGGTGTTTCTAACTCTTTGGTCCCAATGAGTTTGGGTACCATTTTGTTTGTGTTGTTGTTCTAGGAACAATTGGAGATGCATTGGATGCTCAGCCCACTCACAAGGAAGGTGGTGTCACCATGTGCTTATTGGAGTCAAGCTAGGATGATCAATGAACTACTGTCTACCTTTGATTGGTATCTACTACATCCTTCCATCGATTTCCCGGTAACAAGTATCATCATCTTATTCATGCACACATTTCTTGCATCAACCTTGTGTAGGTTGCATCATGGCATGTAATACATTCTTTCTTGTGGTACATGTTTCCTTTCTCAAAGCATCCCAACAATGATCTTTTTTTGCTAGTTGTGATGTCTTTGATGTTCGTGTGTGGAATTCTTTGATATACAATAAGACAATATTTAGCCTTGTGCTATGCTTTTCAAGCAAAGATCTTATCAGTATATTTTATGACTTCCGTTTGGGTATCCTATTATTCCCTTGAGTAACCATTTCCTGTGTGCATCCTTCTTTGTGGATTGATATCATTTCATCTACCTAGGATCTTATACACTTGAGAGAAGTTACATCTTTAGTGGATATCCTTATTCTTTCACGTCCACCTTTCTTTCCTTTGTATTTCCTAGGTGGCTCCGTGAAAGGATTTGTCTTGAGTGCGGATCTTATATCTTTGCATCTTGTTGAACTCTTGTGTGGTGAAGATTATTTTCCTCATGCTTGTCTTTATGAGGCTTTTGCCATCTTAATTGGCATCCCTCGTCTTGATGAGGCTTTCATCTTCTATCTTCACCATGGGTTGTCGCAAGCCTTGTTGTTAATTATCATTTTAGTGAGCTTGTGAACCCATTTGCTTGTTGGGTGTGTGTGGGGAGGACATGTCATGCACCATGTATCTCATTTATCCAAGACTATGTTGATGCTTTATGATCATCCTTATATTAGTCTTCTCAAGTGCTTTGTCATGACTCACACACATCATTTTGGTTGAGCCGATTCTTAAGTTGCCTCTTTTACATGTTGCTCAACCATTTATTTGTTGCAAGTGCTAGGCTTTGTTTCCTATATGCTCACTTGCACTTGTTGTGAGTTTCTATTGATTTTGGGGAGCTATGATCCTATTTTGTGTACTGTGTATCCAAATAAAAAAATTCTTATGTGTGCACAAATCATGGGGAGCTTCTCTAGTTTCTTTAGAACACTCCTTTGCTCATATCATAATATCGTTTATTCTTGTGGCTCATAGGATCTTTGGTCTAGTTGGTTCAATTGATATCATTTGATTCCTTGCTTCAATTGGTATCTTTTGATTGCATGATTGCTTGTTTCTCTCTTTGCTATGTCCTTGTGGCATATCATTCTTTTGCAATCTTTGGGCCTCAATATAGTCTGTCTTCCTCCAAGTATTTACTGTTGGATATGTGTATTGCATTCCACTCTCTTGTTGAGAAATACACAATTTATGGAGGAACACTTTTTATATTGGCCTTCTAAGCTTTTCGCCCATTTTGGCAATCGATGCCAATGGGGGAGAAGTTTCAGAGAGTTTTGTGGATAAGTTTAGAGAGTTATTTCTTCTTGCTTTGGTTTTGTTCCGAAGCATTTGCATCTCATATTCACATGCATTATTGGTTGTTGCATTGCATGGTGATGCATAATTCCTTATATAAACTCTCTTGAAAGTGATTGTCATCAATTAGCAAAATGGAGGAGATTGAAAGGACATGCGGTGCCCCCATGTGTGGTTTTGGTAATTGATGACAATCTCTATGGACTAACGGTTGCCTTGAGTTATATTTGAAGGATTTGTCCATAGGATTGTCTTGAAGTCCATGTGTTGGTTTCAAGGAGTTTATGAGATGGCCAAAGTGCTTTTCAAAGAATTATGCAAAGATTGGTCGTGTGAGAGTTGAGCTTATTGCAAGCATGTCTTGAAGAAGAAGATTGTGTGACATTCAAGTTTACCTTCAAGACATCATCCTAATGAAGAGAGTTGGAAAGATTCAAGGTTGATCAAGACTAAGTACAGAGAGTGATTCAAGTTGATTAACACACAAAGTGCACAAGTTGTACCGAGAAGGACCAAGTGATCTGTAGCGACCTGACCCAAAATCGGTCAAATCTCTACGTCTGCACCATCCCAAGATCATCTTTGGTACTCACAAAGACATCGATAAAGTAATCAAAGTTCAATCACACCTGAATATCATTAATCGATTCTCATATAGAGTCTTTATTACAAGGGAATAAATTCGCTCAAGGCCAACTCATGAGAAATAAACTAAAATGCTGGAAGCGTCGAGGTAAAGCGAGTCCATCCGACTCAAAGGGCAATCGCCAAGCGCGGAGCGTAGCCTCACCCCGATCGAATATATCTACGCAACATAATACGTTGCAGCCATGTAGGTCAGCTTTTGGAATAAGTGGCAAGTCATGAAGAATAACAATAATAAAGTTACTAACTCTATATGCATTTTGGCTGTGGAGCTCTAAGTTTCATCATTTTGCGAAAAGCAAATTTTATCCTACTACAAGTGGACTTGCTTGCAAATTACTACAATTGTTGGTAGTTATTGAGATGGTTCCGCCAACCAATATCTCGTTCCCAAATTATTATTAAGTCATAAACCCTCAAAATTAATTCATTAGTTTTAGTGTTGAGATATCCGAATACTTCCAAGTTCCAGAGGCTCAAATGTCCGTGAATCGGGACACGGCTAATCGATTAGATCTTTAAACTCTGCAGAGGGTTGCGACTTTCCCGCAAGAATCATTCCTCCTTTAAAGTCTTCGCACTTCATGGTGTTTGAAGACGGACGAATGAAACAGGTCTTCCAAAGAGTTCTTACGCCACCGCCGGTACCCATCCAACCCTACCGTTCGTCTACTTCTCGTAGTACCGCCCAGCCAGCGTCACTACTAGGGTCAACCCAGCCGAGCCCATAATGGCTTGCGGCTGCATGTAAGCTTCGGTCATGGGGCATCCATCCTTCTCTTCGTGGCTGGGTGAAGCTTTCGCAGGATGTCATGGCGCTTCTCCATGCATCCCGCCACCACTGGGTGCTCCAGGTGCCCGTCAACCGTCCTCCACCCAGAGTGATTTTCCAAGTCCATCTTGATCATTGTAGTCCATGGGTTGTCATCATCATTGACTCTCACATCTTGCTTATGAATTTCACTCATCCCAAATCCGTCTCACGAGCATAGCAAAGTAACTACTACGTCCGGGGTCATGGTAACAAGGGATTGGTTCATCCTACCACATGATACTACTCAAGTTTAATGACTTCAAGATTTCACTACTGCATGCAATGGTGGGGTGGTGACAACTACTAATGCACAAAAACATAGGTATAGAAATAACATGATCAAAACTTGCCTTCTTGATGATCCTCGTAAGCTAAAGAGTCGAGTAGCAAGCTTCAGACTCCGGAAACTCTACCGAGACAAACAATAACACAATAAGCACAAAGCAAGAGGATCACACAAGATAACAAAAGTAACATAGCACAACAAAACAATCAAAACCAAATCAAAAGAAAAACTCAAAGAAACCAATTCAAAGTTTTTCCCTACTCCAAACAATAATTAAAATAGTTTTATATAGCAAAATTTCCTTAGTATAACCTAATCATGGTTTTAGGTTAACTTAACAGAAAAGGATTAACTAAGCAATTAGGAGCAAAAGAATTAATTAAAAGCTATTATAAAACTCATTTTAGGCCTAATCCAATTTCTATTAAGAAAATTAATTTAAAACTTTTATTAATTATAAATAAAAGTTCATCTACTAGTATGACAGAAACTAACCTAGAATAACTAATCACAAGTTAAAAATAAATTAATTTACTAATTAATTAATTAGGAAAACAGGAACTAGTTAATTAATTAGGATTAATAGGATTCTGTCTAAAATTAATTAATTATTAATCCTAAAATACCCAAATTAATTTCTAGGGTTTGGCAATGTCAAAATAAAGTGGTGAAAAAAGAATCATGCAAAAATAATTTTTCTAGCTAAAGTTATAGCAGATTTGCTATTCTGACTAAAACAATATTAAAGCATTTTTAAATATTTTAACATAGCTAAATATATATTTTCAGAAACTACATAAAATTTGCAATCCAACAAAAAAGAATCACTCAAAATATTAAACAGAATAAAAGATATACATTTTGAAAACTGAAACTATTCGCTAAAACAGAAAATCAAAATAAAAGAAAAAGGCCTAATGGGCCTATATCTGTGCACTAGGCGTAGTTTAGTCTAAACGGGCCCTAGGTTTAAACTAAACGAACCGGCCTAATAAAATAAACCTAAACTAAAAATTAAACCGATCGGGCGGCGGTTTTAACTAAAACCTAACCCTTGGGGTGTCTAATCCTAGCCCTAGATCTAGGATCGGACGGTGGGGGTGAGGCCGGTGACTTACCGGACTCGGCTGATGGCGGGCGGCGAAAGTGCTCCAGGCGTCAGGCGTGGGAGCTCCGGCGACTCGTCTGGGATGCGCATGAGCACGGGAAGGGTTCGTGGTGTTGGGAGGTCGGGGTGGACTGTGGTGGCGTCGTGGCGACTTTGGCGCGGTGGCGAGCTCTGGACTCAGTGAGCTCGGGAGGAGAGGAGAGGGGTCCGCGAGGCTAGGGGGAAATGGGGTGCGGAGGGTTCGGCTTTATAGCACAGGGGTCCGCGAGCCGGAAGGGCATCGGGGCTGTCGGGATCCGGATCCTTCGGGATCCAGTGGACCTCCCATGAGCGGCGTGGGTGGGCGAGGGGAAGAAGAGGGGGTCCCACGGTCACGAGAGGGAGAGAGGCGAGGGGTCGGGTGGCCGAGGCCTATGGGTTTCAAGCGAGGGGTGCGAGGGGCGCGCTGGGCCGGCTCGGCTCGGGCTGGCTCGGCTGGCTGGGCGGGCTGGCCTGGGCTGGGCGCTGGGTGAGGGGTGAGTGGCGCTGGCTGGGCCTGGGTGGCTTTGGTGGCGCCCTGGGTTTTTCTTTATTTTTTAATTAAAACTAAAACAAAAATAAAACCCAAACTATAAATAATTTATATAGGGTATATATATACCAAAATGATCAGGGAATATTCCTTTCATTTGAACATTTTTCCAAAGTCAAAATCCAAACTTTATAAAAATCTATTTTTTCAAATTCAAATAAAATTCAGATTTGAATTCCAAAACTTTTGGCATTGTTTCCTCTGATATTTTTGGAGTGTCATGTTTGCTCCTCTCATACTTTTGATCAAGTATTTATCAGGCTTAGTTTTTGAATTGTTTCCCACATGCCAAAGTTTGAAATTCAAATTCAAAACTCAACTTGCTCTGAAACTTCAAATGGCATTTCAAATTCAAACAGAATGCATAGGATGCTTATCTATAATTGTAAAACATTCCAAATAGGAAATTTGGGATGTTACAAACCTACCACCTTAAGATGAATCTCCCTCGAGATTCGGGTTGGCTAGCAATAGGTGCGGGTGGTCTCGACGAAGATCTTCTTGGCGTTCCTGTGTGGCGTCTTCCTCGGTGTGGTGACTCCACAGCACCTTGCAAAATTTGATGACTTTGCTGCGGGTGACTCGCTTGCAGTCTCGAGAATACTGACGGTTTCTCCTTGTAAGTCAAATCACCGCTGTCAAGCTGTATGGCCTCTAGGGGCCTTTGTGTCTCTTAACGGAACATCGGCCATGTCGGCATGGCACTTCTTCAAGCGAGAGACATGGAAGACATCATGAACTCCGGACAATCCTTCCGCAATTCCAACTTGTATGCAACTTCTCCACGACGCTCGAGGATTTTGTAGGGGCCAATGAATCGGGTGCTAACTTTCCTTGACTCCAAACCTCTTGATTCCACGAAGGAGACACACGAAGATATGCTCGGTCTCCCACTTCGTAAGTCACCTCCTTGCGCCATCGTCGGCATAACTCTTCCGTCTCGATTGTGCTATCTTGAGCCGGTCTCGAATTAGCTTGACTTTCTCTTCGAATCCTTGATAAGGTCGGAACCGAAAAGTGATCGATCTCCAACACTATCGCACAAACAATGGTGTTCGCACCTCCTTCCGTATAGAGCTTGAAAGGGCCATCTTCAAACTGGATTGATAACTGTTGTTGTATGAGAACTCAGACGGCAAATTATCATCCCAGCTAGACCCATAGTCTAGCACACAAGCTCTCAACATGTCCTCCGTAATCTGGTTGACTCTCTCGGTCTGTCCATCATCTGCGGATGAAAAGCTGATCAATTCCAGCCTCGCACCCAAAGTTTCATGCAATCGCTTCCAAAACTTTGAGGTAAATCGTTCCTCTATCGACACGATTTTCCTCGGAACTCCATGCAGACATACGATCCTGGTCATGTATATCTTGGCCAACTTGGCACTGGTATAGGTAGTCTTCACGGAATGAAGTGAGCTACCTTGGTCAAACGATCAACTACTACCCAGATAGAATCATAACTGAACGGGTCCCGGTAATCTGTGATGAAATCCATACCAAGTTTCTCCCATTTCCAATCGGGAATCGCAAAGGTTGAAGTAACCTGCTGGCTTCGATGTTTCGCCTTTACACGTTGACAAACATCACATACCGCTACGTACTCGGCAATGTCCTTCTTCATACTTGTCCACCGAAACTTTGCTTCAAATCCGGTACATCTTGGTGTTGCCGGGTGAATAGAGTACGGTGAATCATGAGCCTCTCAAGAATTAACTTCTGAGCTCGGGATCATTGGGCACATAAATACGATCCTCAAACCATATAGTTTCGTGTTCATCCTTCGGAATCCTTTAGCTTTTCCTTCCTCCATCTTTTGCTTTATCTCATCGATTTCCTTGTCCGACTTACGGGCTTCACGAATCCTTTCGGTCAAGGTGGACTGAACTTCCGAGTTGCAACAAATCCTTTCGAACTATCTCCGATCGGAGATCTCGAGGTCATCGACCAACTCCGGGTAATCCTCCGTGGTAAGAGTATTCACATAACTCTTACGGCTCAAAGCATCTGCTACAACATTGGCCTTACCGGGTGGTAATGCAATCTCATGTCGTAGTCCTTTATCAACTCTAGCCATCTCCTCTCGCTCGAGGTTCAATTCCTTCTGCGTGAAGATATACTTTAAACTCTTGTGATCTGTATAGACATCACAACGATTTCCGATGAGGAAATGTCTCTGTGTCTTGAGTGCATGCACTACATTGCTAACTCCAAATCATGCGTGGCATAATTCATCTCATGAGGCCGTAGCTGTCTGGAGGCATAAGCTACAACCTTACCTTCCTGCATCAATACTCCTCCGAGTCCTTGACGAGAAGCGTCACAATAAACCTGGTATTCCTTATGTATGTCCGCAATATCAACTTTGGGCTGTGACCAACCGTTTCTTCAATTCCTGAAAACTGGCTTCACATTCCTCGGTCCAAACATACTTGGCTTCCTTCTTCAACAACTCAGTCATGGGCTTGGCAATCTTTGAGAAGTTCTCAATGAACCTCCGATAATATCCTGCGAGTCCGAGAAAACTGCGGATCTCCTTGGTCGAGGTGGGTGATCGCCAATCGGTGGTGATTCAACCTTGGCGGGATCAACTGCTATTCCTTCCCCTGTAATAACATGTCCGAGGAATCCAACTTCCTTCAACCAAAATTCACATTTGCTGAATTTGGCATATAGCTGATGTTCTCTAAGTTTCTCCAGAACTAGACGCAAATGTTCCTTATGCTCTTCCTCGCTCTTGGAGAAAATCAATATGTCATCGATGAACACCACGACAAACTTGTCCAGATATTCCATGAACACCTTGTTCATCAAATTCATGAAGTATGCAGGAGCATTAGTCAATCCAAATGACATGACGGTATACTCGTATAAACCATACCTGGTAGTGAATGCTGTTTTGGGTATATCCTTTTCACGAATTTTTAACTGGTGATACCCTGATCGAAGATCGATCTTAGAGAATACCTTGGCTCCAACAAGCTGATCAAACAAGTCATTGATCATGGGCAGAGGGTACTTGTTCTTGATGGTTACTTCATTCAATGCACGATAATCCACAACCATCCTCAAGCTTCCATCCTTCTTCTCTACCAAAAGAACTGGGGCTCCCCAAGGTGATGAGCTTGGACGAATATATCCTTTCTCCAATAACTCATTTATTTGTTCCTTGATCTCTTTCAACTCATTCGGTGGCATCCGATATGGTCTCTTGGATATTGGGGCTGTGCCGGGCAATAACTCGATCAGAAATTCAATGTCCCTGTCGGTGGCATTCTGGTAATTCCTCCGGAAACACATCGGAAATTCTTACACATGGCACTTCCTCTGAACAACTCCCGTGAGGGAATGCACCTGATTCTTCATCCGGCTGTGCTGGCTACATACTTGATCCTCTTACGCTCCCGGTGGTGAGCGAATAGACTTCTGGGCACGACCAATGTTTCCTTCATACTTTGACAACCAATCCATGCCTAGGATTACATCCAAGGTCTGAGTTTCCAACACTATGAGTTCCACGGAAATTTGTGGTTCCGATGTTGAGGGTTGCGGGACAGCTTAAACTCGCCATCATTTCTCCTCCTGCGGGCCGACGCGAAGGGGCTTCTAAGGGTTCTAGTGCGTAATCCGTACTTATCCACAACTACCCTTGATATGAATGAATGCGTTGCACCGTAATCAAAGAGAACCAAAACTGAACGTGAATTCAATAAAACTTACCAACCACGAGGTATCGGCTGATCATAGACGTCCTCCACGCCGATATGGTTCACCCGAGCACGAGGGAACGGATTGGGCTTCTTAGCTGAGCTTCCATTGCCATTACCATTCCTCCGCTTGGCCTCCGGGCGGTCGGTGGCGTAGTGCCCGTCTTCGGCACTTGAAGCGGTGATGTGGCTCAGATCCTTTGAGCCGGGCAGAACGGTGCTGATTGCCATTACCATTGCCATTGCCATTGCCATGGCCTGACTTGTTGTCCCGGCTGCGGTTGTTCCCATTTCCTCCATGGTTATGACCTCCATGGTTATGATGGGTGTGCCCTCCCGAGTACGGTGCATAGCGGGCTTCGCTGAGCTCTGAGTTGTGCTTCCCTGGCTGTACTTCCGCTTGCGGCTTTCTATCTGCTGCTGCTTGCCTTCCGAATGGTGGCCTTGTCTACCAGCTCCGGTAGTTGTTGAAAGTAGCCACAATAAGCTGCATGCTCAGTTCATCATTGAGTCCCTCAAGGAACTTCTCACCTTGGCGGCATCTGTGGCCACATCATCGGGGCATAGCGAGCAAGCTTGCTGAATTCCTCCACGTCTCGTGCCACAAGACGATTCCCTGGCGCAAGTTTCGAACTCACGCTTCTTCGCACTCATGGCTCCGGTGAGACATGAGCGGTCGAAGGCCTGCTGGAATTGATCCCAAGTGATGCCACCCATGGGAAAAGTGGCGGTGTAATTCTCCCACCAAGAAGCTGCAGGTCCATCCAGTTGATGCGCTGCAAAGCGCACCTTCTCAAAGATCGGTGCATCCAACGGTGACTAGCTCTCTTCCAATCTTGCGGAGCCAATCATCAGCCACAATCGGCTCGGTGCTACTAGAGAACACTGGCGGATTTAACCTCGTAAATCGAGTCAAGTTGTCCACGGTGGGTGGTGGTGGTGGCGGTGGATTGTTGGCGGTGTTGTTCGATTCTCGAATCGGGAGCTGCATCGATGCATTCTGCTGCTGGAGCAGCTGGGTGAGCTCGGCGGAAACCAAAGTGTCACGCCCTCGGAGGCATCTGGTGTTTTGGAGTGGGTGAGAAGTTTAGAATAGAACAATGGTCTATGAGAAATAACACTACCCATATGAATGCACAATCATAACACACCAAACATTTATTCATTCCACTCAAACATGGTTCAAACTCGATTACAAAAGCTCATGACTAATCGAAGGAAAACATCGCCTAACTGATCGACGAAAAAGAAATAAAAGATAACATGGTGGTCGACTAAAAGTCTTCATCGATGGCGCCTCCTCTTGGGGTTTCCTTGGTGGTACTCCTTCAAATCCTGATCATTGCTCACGAGGGTGCTTCATCTCCACTCGGGTAAAGGTCCTCTCCCAAGTCCATCTTTTCCTCTATCGCGGCAAGCTTCATCTTGGTCGTCGACAATCTCCATGAAGTCCGTGATTTCTTCCTCATGGCCAAGGAAGTCTGCGTGCCTTCTCCTCCAGTTCATTCGCGGAACAAAAGCTTCCGTGTGTCTTCGAGTTACGGCGAGCCTGAATCTCCCGCTTCGAGAAGACACTCCAAGTCTGGATGTATGAGAGAGTGGAATCGTCCTCAATGGTACGGATGATATCTCCATTCCTTGCCTGCGAGAAACCATGGCGAGGTCCGAGTGATCGAGCTCAGCCTCAGACTCCTCTCGGAGATGTCCAAGTGCTCGGTAGATCGCCACGCCCCTTCCGATGATCCAGTTGAACTCGGTGAACTCAAAGTTGATAGGCTCCGTGTGTCCTCCAAAGGTTCTCCCAGGATATGCACCTCAATCCTGTGAGCGGGTGTCCGTCGGAAGTGCATTAGTGGGTTTCCAGTGATCGAGGGTAGAGCTATCTTCACTGCTTCACCATCTGGACCAGCTTTCCAAAGGGCATCGTCTCATCGGGCTGGCGAACTCCGTAGCAAACTGGGTTGAACTCGCGCCATCTAGAATGTTGCAAAGGGAGAAGAGTCGAGAATAGAACAAGGAAGAATTATAGAATGAAAGGGGTTCAAAGTAAATGGTCTCGCTTATGGCTTTCCGATCCTAGGGGTTACGATCCCACGGTCGTGTGCTCGATACCATCTCTGAGCGACCTGACCCAAAATCGGTCAAATCTACGTGTTTGTACCATCCCAAGATCATCTTTGGTACTCACAAAGACATCGATAAAGTAATCAAAGTTCAATCACACCTGAATATCATTAATCGATTCTCATATAGAGTCTTTATTACAAGGGAATAAATTCGCTCAAGGCCAACTCATGAGAAATAAACTAAAATGCTGCAAGCGTCGAGGTAAAGCGAGTCCATCCGACTCAAAGGGCAATCGCTAAGCGCGGGCGTAGCCTCACTCCGATCGGAATATATCTACGCAACATAATACGTTGCAGCCATGTAGGTCAGCTTTTGGAATAAGTGGCAAGTCATGAAGAATAACAATAATAAAGTTACTAACTCTATATGCATTTTGGCTGTGGAGCTCTAAGTTTCATCATTTTGCGAAAAGCAAATTTTATCCTACTACAAATGGACTTGCTTGCAAATTACTACAATTGTTGGTAGTGAGATGGTTCCGCCAACCAATATCTCGTTCCCAAATTATTATTAAGTCATAAACCCTCAAAATTAATTCATTAGTTTTAGTGTTGAGATATCCGAATACTTCCAAGTTCCAGAGGCTCAAATGTCCGTGAATCGGGACACGGCTAATCGATTAGATCTTTAAACTCTGCAGAGGGTTGCGACTTTCCCGCAAGAATCATTCCTCCTTTAAAGTCTTAGCACTTCATGGTGTTTGAAGGCGGACGAATGAAACAGGTCTTCCAAAGAGTTCTTCCGCCACCGCCGGTACCCATCCAACCCTACCGTTCGTCTACTTCTCGTAGTACCGCCCAGCCAGCGTCACTACTAGGGTCAACCCAGCCGAGCCCATAATGGCTTGCGGCTGCATGTAAGCTTCGGTCATGGGGCATCCATCCTTCTCTTCGTGGCTGGGTGAAGCTTTCCGCAGGATGTCATGGCGCTTCTCCATGCATCCCGCCACCACTGGTGCTCCAGGTGCCCGTCAACCGTCCTCCACCCAAGAGTGATTTTCCAAGTCCATCTTGATCATTGTAGTCCATGGGTTGTCATCATCATTGACTCTCACATCTTGCTTATGAATTTCACTCATCCCAAATCCGTCTCTGAGCATAGCAAAGTAACTACTACGTCCCCGGTCATGGTAACAAGGGATTGGTTCATCCTACCACATGATACTACTCAAGTTTAATGACTTCAAGATTTCACTACTGCATGCAATGGTGGGGTGGTGACAACTACTAATGCACAAAAACATAGGTATAGAAATAACATGATCAAAACTTGCCTTGCTGATGATCCTCGTAAGCTAAAGAGTCGTAGTAGCAAGCTTCAGACTCGGAAACTCTACCGAGACAAACAATAACACAATAAGCACAAAGCAAGAGGATCACACAAGATAACAAAAGTAACATAGCACAACAAAACAATCAAAACCAAATCAAAAGAAAACTCAAAGAAACCAATTCAAAGTTTTTCCCTACTCCAAACAATAATTAAAATAGTTTTATATAGCAAAATTTCCTTAGTATAACCTAATCATGGTTTTAGGTTAACTTAACAGAAAAGGATTAACTAAGCAATTAGGAGCAAAAGAATTAATTAAAAGCTATTATAAAACTCATTTTAGGCCTAATCCAATTTCTATTAAGAAAATTAATTTAAAACTTTTATTAATTATAAATAAAAGTTCATCTACTAGTATGACAGAAACTAACCTAGAATAACTAATCACAAGTTAAAAATAAATTAATTTACTAATTAATTAATTAGGAAAACAGGAACTAGTTAATTAATTAGGATTAATAGGATTCTGTCTAAAATTAATTATTTATTAATCCTAAAATACCCAAATTAATTTCTAGGGTTTGGCAATGTCAAAATAAAGTGGTGACAAAAGAATCATGCAAAATAATTTTTCTAGCTAAAGTTATAGCAGATTTGCTATTCTGACTAAAACAATATTAAAGCATTTTAAATATTTTTAACATAGCTAAATATATATTTTTCAGAAACTACATAAAATTTGCAATCCAACAAAAAAGAATCACTCAAAATATTAAACAGAATAAAAGATATACATTTTTGAAAACTGAAACTATTCGCTAAAACAGAAAATCAAAATAAAAAGAAAAGGCCCATGGGCCTATATCATGCACTAGGCGTAGTTTAGTCTAAACGGGCCCTAGGTTTAAACTAAACGAACCGCCTAATAAAAATAAACCTAAACTAAAAATTAAACCGATCGGGCGGCGGTTTTCTAACTAAAACCTAACCCTTGGGTGTCTAATCCTAGCCCTAGATCTAGGATCGGACGGTGGGGGTGAGGCGGTGACTTACCGGACTCGGCGACGGCGGCGGGCGGCGGCGAAAGTGCTCAGGCGTCTCAGGCGTCGGGAGCTCGGCGACTCGTCGGGGATGCGCACGAGCACGGGAAGGGTTCGGTGGTGTTGGGGAGGTCGGGTGGACCAGGTGGCGTCGTGGCGACTTTGATGGCGGTGGCGAGCTCGGGACTCCGTTGAGCTCGGGAGGAGAGGAGAGGGGTCCGCGAGGCTAGGGGGAAATGGGGTGCGGAGGGTTCGGCTTTATAGCTGGGGTCCGCGAGCCGGAAGGGCATCGGGGCGTTGGGATCCGGATCCTTCGGGATCCGGTGGACCTCCATGGCCAGTGGCGTGGGCGAGGGGAAGAAGAGGGGGGTCCCACGGGTCGAGAGAGGAGAGAGGCGAGGGTCGGGTGGCCGAGGCCTATGGGTTTCGGCGAGGGGGTGCGAGGGTGCTGTGGCTGGGCGGCTCGGCTCGGCTGGCTGGGCTTGATTAGCGCTGGCCGGGCTCGGGCGCTGTGTGAGGGTGAGGCGGCGCTGGCTGGGCCTGGGGTGGCCTGGCTGGCGCCCCGGGTTTTTCTTTATTTTTTTAATTAAAACTAAAACAAAAATAAAACCCAAACTATAAATAATTTATATAGGGTATATATATACCAAAATGATCAGGGGAATATTCCCTTTCATTTGAACATTTTTCCAAAGTCAAAATCCAAACTTTATAAAAATCTATTTTTTTCAAATTCAAATAAAATTCAGATTTGAATTCCAAAACTTTTGGCATTGTTTCCTCTGATATTTTTGGAGTGTCATGTTTGCTCCTCTCATACTTTTGATCAAGTATTTATCAGGCTTAGTTTTTGAATTGTTTCCCACATGCCAAAGTTTGAAATTCAAATTCAAAACTCAACTTGCTCTGAAACTTCAAATGGCATTTCAAATTCAAACAGAATGCATAGGATGCTTATCTATAATTGTAAAACATTCCAAATAGGAAATTTGGGATGTTACATGATCCCATGGTATGGTAAGCATTGTCCATTACGCTTTGTGTACTAACCCATGGTATACGTGAGAGTTCTTTGTGGAGTTAGGTATGTTTCCATGGTCTTGCGTCAAGAGGAAGAGCTCATACAACCCATGGAGGATGACATCAATTGGTGATCGTCATCAAGTTTGCAGTGTGCAAGTTCAAGTGGAGCAACACGAAGAGTGGCTCACCCATAATGGAGTATGGGGAATCAATCAAGCTTGCAGCTTGTCGTCCATTGTGGTGTCAATGGAATTGTGAAGATGTGCCGAAGAGTGGCTCACCCATAGTGGAGGATGGGGGAGCAATCAACTAGTCTTCATCGAGCCAACACAATCAAGAAAGGTGGTCCAACTTGAGGAAGTCAAGATCGTCATCATCTAGCTCAAGTGGACTATGTGCAAGGCAAAGGTTTTCCCTTGATAGGTTGTTGTACTATCAAGGGGGGCTCTCTAGTGAGTAGCTTGATCGTATCATTCGTCGAGAGCTCAAACCATTGCATCCTTGCATCATCTCTCTTGGTTCTTGTTTGGTTCTTCTCCTTGTGAGATTTGGATCTCATGGTCATCTTCTTGACAAGATCGAGTTCACCGAAAACCGATTTCATATGCATCTTCTTTTGTGTTTTCGGTGTTGGAGTTTTTACCGGTCTTAATTGAGAAAGGGTTCTCACCATTTTATTTTGGGTATTTTCTCAATTGCTATTTCTTGATATTTCTATCAAGATTGTGTTTTCTCTTGTCCTTAGCTTTCCAACAAACTTGATTTCGTCGAATTCGGAGCTCGTATGCGAAAGTTGTGGTTGTTTTGATATTACATGTTTTACATAGAGGTTGTACCGCCCCATAGAGAGGTTGTACCAATTGATCAGTACAACCGGTGTTTGGAGCGGTTGTACCGCTCCAGAATTGGTCTGGTGGTTGTACCGGCCATGTACCACTCTATCACTGGACTAGTTTCTGTTGTGGTGCGGTTGTTGGGCGGTTGAGGGCCGGTTGTACCGCTTATTGCCTGTTACCGGTTGTACCGGTGCTCATAGCGGTTGTACCGCTCCTATGTTATTCTGCACATAACGGGCAGATTCAAGGGGACCTATTTAAGGGGGTCTTCTTCCACAATGGTTCCCTATCGCTTGAGCTCGTTTTTGCCCCCATTGTTACCTTCTTTGATCTTGCTAACTCCACTACAAAAAAATATACTTCCGTGATGATACGTGTTTGTCACAGTAGGTCACGTTTTCTATCATGCATGTACACCCATGACAATTTTATGACAGAATCAAGATAGTCACACCTGTGTTGTTGTAGAAGTGTTCCATGACATTACCAAAATTATCATCACGGAAGTGTCCACTTCCATGATGATAAATCACGCGTCATAGAAGTGCTTTCGTCAAGGGTCACCGACACGTGGCATCCACCTAACAGAACGCCGTTAAGCTATCGGGTCCAGTTTTGGATCCGGTAACCCGTTAACAGCCCCGACCAATGGGGATTTTCCACGTGTAAAATCATCATTGGCTGGAGGGAACACGTGTCGGCTCGCCGTTGGGACAAATGTCATCCACTCATTGGACCCAAAGCGCCTATGATACGTCGACACGTGGCACGGCCCAACAGAGGCCCATTCCTGTGAAAAGGCCGGCCCGTTTGACTTGGTCAAAAGGTGGCGGGCCGGCCGACGGCAAACCTGTTAACGGCATGTTCGCATATAGCCCATTTACAGCCCGCTAACCCAGGGCCCGTTTACGGCCTATCCGAATTAGGCCCAGTAGCGTCATCTGGGCCATCCAATATAATTCCAGCCCGTTTTAACTTCCGGCCCATGTATGGCCCATGACGTCTTTTGGCCCATATGAGGCCCTTAGTAACCCTCGGCCCATTAACGGCCCGTGGTAAAACTGGCCCGTAATGAACAGTGTATCACTTTATACCCATTAACGGCCCATTATTCCGTTGGGCCGTTTCCAGCCCATGTTATCTTTCGGCCTTCTCAGGGCCCATTTATTCTTGGGCTCATTTCCATCATTCGTTTACTTTCGGCCTGTTACTGTCATTTTCTTCTTGTGTGCCAAATTTAGCCCGTGGTTATAGTCGGCCCATTTGTGGCCCGTTAATACGTTGGGTTATTTTCATAGCATCATCAAATACGGCCGATTAATGACGACCCGTTATGGTCGGCCCATGAACGGACGATTTCAACTCTAGCCCATTTACGGCCATAATGTGGTCTGTTATTGGCCCATGTTTGGCCAACCGATCATACGGCCCGTAGAAGGCACATTGATGATACGGCCCGTAGAAGGCCCTTTGTGTCTACGACCCGTATAAGGCCCATTGTTTCTATGCCATGTAGAAGGCCCATTGTTTCTACGGCCCTTAGAAGACCCATTGTTTCTACGGCCCGTAGGAGGCCCATGTTAACTATAGTAAATATGTAGCCCATGGTTAATGTGGCCTAGTTTTAAAAAATAGGTTATTGCGGCCACTAGCAAACCGCGGAAAAAGAACTGCACTGACTACAAGAAAACAAATAAACAAGACAATAAGGAAATAAATAGGCGAGCAACTTACGCTAGGCTATCACGACTATTACACATATTACATCCACTGGGCATCAAAGTTCGCCACTAGTGCAAATATAGGGAACAAAGCAGCATATAAACGCCGCAGCAAAACAAGTCCATAACTGAAACCACTTCAAAAGAGCTCAAGAAACAATATCCTGGGTACCCATAATGCTGGCAAGATGCTTAGAAAGCTTATTAACTTTCTCTTGTTTGGCGCTTAAATCCTCCAAAGACTTGTTGTTGCACCGAAAGTATGCATCTAAATTCTGCAGGACTTCCTCGGTCCTTTGACTTCCTATCGCATAACATCGATCGATGTCTTTCAACTTGAAGTTGAGACTCAAGAAGCCGAACTGATTCAGCAAATGAGTTCAAGAGCTGGTGCCAGCAGTAGTAGCCGAAGCTTTCGAACACTACATCAAGACAGGACTTTGGGGTTGTCTCGGTGTCTTCAATATAGTTTTTATCAGCTTTCTTGGAGACCAACAGGATGTCTCACTATCTTGAACCTTATCGCATTACTTCTGTACCATTGCATAACGGGTACTCTTCTCCAATATTTTATCCGCATTCTAAAGAGAAACAAACAAACACATCACAGGTTTACAATCTAGTATATGAAACTCATTTTGGTAAACCAGTTCGGTAGTAAGGTGGATAGGATAACAGCATGAAACAAACATATATCTATGTAGTATGGTCACTGTATGGTCTATATCATTCTAGTTTATGTTGCCAAATCAAGATAGATACAGTTCGAATCATATCTATTTAAGACAAAGCAGCTTAGACAGAATATAAGTGTGGGAAACTACACAATAATAACAACACTTGTAAGGTGCTTGGCATGAGAATATAACTGTTTATTCAATTGAAACTGAAATCAACATAGAGCAAGTTACAACAGCAAACACGTTAAAGAAACAGGTTTAAAACATACCTGTTGCACCATTGGAGTTTCAATTGCATCCTTCAAATTTGAAATTAGTTGGTATGAGTAAATACAGTGATGCAAGAGCAAAGTAGTATGAACCATAGCTATGGAACCTGACCTGAGAACAATTCTTCTTCTGCTTTAAGCGTTAACTTGGGGTTCGTAGTGGTGGTCCTCGTGCTTTGGGCGCTACAGTTGCCTTACTAACTGCTCGTGTTTGGGTTACTATCTGATGGGGTTGGGGTTAGAAGGAGTGTAGCTGGTTCTCTGTCCAACTAGGTAGGGGTACAATCTGCGTGAGTCTGGGTTATGTGCGATGGGGCTGGTTCTTCGACAAGTACAACTGTGGTTCTATCTCCATCGACAGGTAGCATGATCTTTTCTAAAGACCGTGTTTTTACTCCCACGGATACTGACATCACCCCCTCCAATTGAAATGGCTGATAAACAAGAAAAGTAATTGAATGTATGGACATTGTAAGATAGAGAGGTGCAATGGATAGTAGGGAAGAAAACAGGGCATGAAATAATTCACATTTATGTTGTCTAACCAAACAGAATAGCAGGACATAATTTCACATATATGATGGCTAATTAAACAGGATATCATGACACAATTTCACATGTATGATGGCTAACTAAACAGGATAGAATGACATACTTCAAAATATGATGATTATGTAAACATGATGACATGATATAACTATACGATGTGTCTATTAAAGTGGTTGGCATGCCATAAATCACAAACATGCCGCCAATGGAAACATGATGGCATGATATAATTCACGGATATAATGACATAATTCAAAATATGATGACTATGTGAACAGGATGAGATGATATAACTATATTATGTCTTTAGAAATTGGGTTGGCATGCCATAATTCAGATACATGCTGTCTATGTAAACATCATGGCATGATATAATTCAAATATATGATTTATATACTAAGGAAGTGAGTAGAGGGCAATCGCATATATGATGTGTCAACTAAGGAGATGGCATTCAATATCGTGTATATGATGTAAAAACTAAGCATTGCAATACAACATATGCATGATATGAGTAATATAACCCTGCCAAGTTTGAGCATACACCTCGTGGGGATAATAGGACTGGTCATCGCCTCAATCCTCCTCTCAAGAGCTATCTACAACCAGCAAGATATCTGCTTCACCGGTAGCATTATGCGCTCAAGACCTTGTTTTCACTCAGATTTCTCCATCACCAATTCAAATGGATGATGCAGGAAGAGCATTGAATATACAAACATTGTTGACAAAAGCAATGAGAAATACAAAAAGGGACGACATGATATAATTCACATATATGACGCTTGGCTAAACAGCATGGCATTGCATAATTCAAATATATAATGCCTTGCAACAAGATATGATTGCATAATTCACATATATAATGTCTTGCAACAAGATGGCATTGCATAATTCACATATACGGTAATTAGACACTAAACAGGTGGCATTCACACAAAGCATGTTTAAACTAAGAAAATGACATAGCAATGCAAGATACCATACACACGATATGAGCAACATAACCCTGCCAAGTTGGAGCATGCACCTCGGGGGTGGGGGGGGATAGGACTGGTCATCTGTCTCTGAATCCTCCTGTGAGGAGCTATCTGTAACTGCAAGACATGCGCTATGTCAGATAGCATTGTCTGCTCTGAAGACCTTGTTTCCACTCCAGATTTTTCCATGACCGTGCCGAATGGTTGATGCACATGAAGAGTAATTGAATGTACTAAAATTATTGAAAAATTTAACACGTAATAAAAAACTGATGTCATGATAGAATTCACATATAAGATGACTGGATAACCAGGGTGGCATTGCAAAATTCACATATATGATGCCTGGCTAAACAAGATGGCATTGCATGATTCACATATATGATAAAGAAACTAAATAGATGGCATTGACACAAAGCATGTCTAAACTAAGCATATGACATCTTTGATGTATATAGTAAGCAATGCAAGGCACCATATGCATGATATTACCAACATCAGCATGCCAAGTTAGAGCGAAGACCTCATGGGGTAAATAGGAGTGGTCTTCTGCTTCTGAATCCCCCTCAGGACAGTTATCTTCCTCTTGATTACGATCCAAAATGAGTGGAGGGGGCTGCCTTTGCGCCCACCATGGAGCGACGTCTGCATGAAATTTTATTGCCACGCAAGGCTCGTCTCTTTTGCTCTACATGTTCAGTTCCATTGTGTACAATAACTGACATGCATAGGAATAAAACATAGTGAGATTATGTAAGGAGTGCATGCACAAATCCAGAGTGATGGTAGCAAACTGTGGATAGACCCAAAACAAATGATTGCAGGCAGATAATAGCTTTAGTTAAAAAATACAGATAATGGCTGCTTTAATGTTTGTTTGCACCCAACATGAAACTCATAGTAGACACCGAGATTAACCAGATAGTAGCAGATAGTACTGATTGTTGCCCCAATATGTACCCCACAACCATTTAAAACTCAAGTTTGACATAAGTTTGGACCTGACTCGAGTCTAATAGGTGACACGACGATAAAGTAGCATGTCATCATATTAAGCGATGCATAATGTAAGCAGACACGGAAGAGTGCGACCTCTCTTGCGGACCCGTGTAGTCCTCAAGGTCATCTGCTCAATTGATGATGGTAATGCTTATCGTGGCTGCCGACAGCTGGGAATAAGATCTGAGGAGGCGAAAGACAGTCTGGAGAGCGGATCCTGCTGTGGTGAACCCTTTCGTCGTTGGAGCAGGTGAGCTGGGTGGAACACAACACCGCAGAGCAGGACAAACCACACAAGGTTTTCTTTGACACATATCGTAATAAAAGTAATTGTGTAAGGGCTTGTTTGAATTTGAGGATTCTAACAATGCAGGATAGGAAATAGACAGGAAAAGGATAGGAATGCACGTGCAAAATAGAGAATTTAAAAACACAGGATTTATGCCAATCTGGGTGTTTGGTTCACAAGAATTGGAAGATCACAGGATGCAAAGAAGCATGGTGAGATTAAGTCAAACCACAAGAAGTGTACAACCTCTTTGGTGAAGCCATGTCGGTCTCAGCGTGATTGGGTTGGCCGGTGAGGATGCTCCGGCTGACTTGGCTATCGGAGGAGGGGAAGAAGATCTTAGGCGTCTGGAGATGGAGCCGGAGGTACTGCTCCGCTGTGATGGAGGGTTTCATCGTTGGAGAAGCTCCGTGAGTTGTACGACGCTGAGGCTGAAGCAGGACAAGAGAGACAATGTTAACCTGAGTGGAATTCTAATAGCATCTCCAATAGATGACGTAAAATACATAACCACAAAGTGCTAGATATACATCAGCCGATCATCTCTAAACTTAACTGTCGAAACTGAATTTAATCGCCAAACTGAACTTAAGCGTCGAAACTGAATTTTGTTGTCGAAACTGAATTTTCTTGTTTAAACCGAACGCACTAGAGGTGAGGCTACACGTTAGTCGTCGACTTTTTCATCTCTGGTCACCGGTCGATTTGGCAGCCGATCAAGGGCCTGCAGTTCATCTTCAACCTCCACCCCGAGCCGCCACCACCACCGGGCAAACAATGCCCCCCCCGCCCATGGCGGCGGCCGCCCGCCCGCCCAAAATACTCCCACCGGTCGGTCCCGCCGCCTGCCATCCTCTAGGCCCCCCGTGCGAAGCTTTTGAAGGAAACATTTGAAAAGTTCAAAGAGTTTCAGAGTGAAGTTGAAAATCATCGTAACAAGAAAATAAAGTTTCGCTATCGATCGTGGAGGAGAATATTTGAGTTACGAGTTTAGTCTACATTTGAAACAATGCGGAATAGTTTAGCAACTCACGCCACCGGAACACCACAACAGAATGGTGTGTCCGAACGTCGAATCGTACTTTACTAGATATGGTGCGATCTATGATGTCTCTTACTGATTTACCGCTATCGTTTTGGGGTTATGCTTTAGAGACGGCCACATTCACGTTAAATAGGGCACCATCAAAATCCGTTGAGACGACGCCTTATGAACTATGGTTTGGCAAGAAACCAAAGTTGTCGTTTCTTAAAGTTTGGGGCTGCGATGCTTATGTGAAAAAGCTTCAACCGGATAAGCTCGAACCCAAATTGGAGAAATGTGTCTTCATAGGATACCCAAAGGAAACTGTTGTGTACACCTTCTATCATAGATCCGAAGGCAAGACATCCGTTGCCAAGAATGGATCCTTTCTAGAGAAGGAGTTTCTCTCGAAAGAAGTGAGTGGGAGGAAAGTAGAACTTGATGAGGTAATGAGTACCTGCTCCCTTATTGGAAAATAGTTCATCACGTAAACCGGTTTCGTGGACGCCTACACCAATTAGTGAGGAAGTTAATGATGATGATCATGAAACATCGATCAAGTTGTTCTTGAACCTTGTAGGTCAACCAGAGTAAGATCCGCACTGAGTGGTACGGTAATCCTGTTCTGGAGGTTATGTTGCTAGACCATGACGAACCTACGAACTATGAAGAAGCGATGGTGAGCCTAGATTCCGCAAAATGGCTTGAGGCCATGAAATGTGAGATAGGATCCATGTATGAGAACGAAGTATGGAGTTTGGTTGACTTGCCCAATGATCGGCAAGCCATCGAGAATAAATGGATCTTCAAGAATAAGACTGACGCTGATGGTAATGTTACTGTCTATAAAGCTCGACTTGTTGCAAAAGGTTTTCGACAAGTTCAAGGGATTGACTACGATGAGACCTTCTCACCTGTAGCGATGCTTAAGTCTGTCCGAATCATGTTAGCAATTGCCGCATTTTATGATTATGAAATTTGGCAAATGGATGTCAAAACTGCATTCCTGAATGGATTTTTGGAAGAAGAGTTGTATATGATACAACCGGAAGGTTTTGTCGATCCAAAGGGAGCTAACGAAGTGTGCAAGCTCCAGCGATCCATTTATGGACTGGTGCAAGCCTCTCGGAGTTGGAATAAACGCTTTGATAGTGTGATCAAAGCATATGGTTTTATATGAGACTTTTTGAGAAGCCTTTGTATTTACAAGAAAGTGAGTGGGAGCTCAGAGCATTTCGATATTATATGTGGATGACATATTGTTGATTGGAAATGATATAGAATTTATGGATAGCATAAAAGGATATTTGAATAAGAGTTTTTCAATGAAGGACCTCGGTGAAGCTGCTTATATATTGGGCATCAAGATCTATAGAGATAGATCGAGACGCTTAATTGGACTTTCACAAAGCACATACCTTGACAAAGTTTTGAAGAAGTTCAAAATGGATCAAGCAAAGAAAGGGTTCTTGCCGTGTTACAAGGTGTGAAGTTGAGTAAGACTCAATGCCACCACCAACGCAGAAGATAGAGAGAAAATGAAAGATGTTCCTATGCTTCAGCCATAGGCTCTATCATGTATGCAATGCTGTGTACCTGACCTGATGTGTGCCTTGCTATTAGTTTAGCAGGAGGTACATAAGTAATCCAGAGTGGATCATCGGACAATGCCAAGAACATCTGAAATACGAAAAGGACTAAGGATATGTTTCTTGTTTATGGAGGTGACAAAGAACTCGTTGTAAATGGTTACGTCGATGCAAGCTTTGACACTGATCTGGAAGATTCTAAATCACAAACCGGATACGTGTTTTTATTGAACGGTGGAGCTGTCAGTTGGTGCAGTTCTAAACAAAGCGTCGTAGTAGGATCTACATGTGAAGCGGAGTACATAGCTGCTTCAGAAGCAGCAAATGAAGGAGTCTGGATGAAGGAGTTCATATCCGATCTAGGTGTCATACCTAGTGCATCGGGTCCAATGAAAATCTTTTGTGACAATACTGGTGCAATTGCTTTGGCAAAGGAATCCAGATTTCACAAAAGAACCAAGCACATCAAGAGACGCTTCAACTCCATCCGGGATCAAGTCCAGGTGGGAGACATAGATATTTGCAAGATACATACAGATCTGAATGTTGCAGACCCGTTGACTAAGCCTCTTCCACGAGCAAAACATGATCAGCACCAAGGCTCCATTGGTGTTAGAATCATTATTGTGTAATCTAGATTATTGACTCTAGTGCAAGTGGGAGACTGAAGGAAATATGCCCTAGAGGCAATAATAAAGTTATTCTTTATTTCCTTATATCATGATAAATGTTTATTATTCATGCTAGAATTGTATTAACCAGAAACATGATACATGTGTGAATACATAGACAAACAGAGTGTCACTAGTATGCCTCTACTTGACTAGCTCGTTGATCAAAGATGGTTATGTTTCCTAGCCAAAGACAAAGAGTTGTCATTTGATTAATGGATCACATCATTAGGAGAATGATGTGATTGACTTGACCCATTCCGTTAGCTTAGCACTTGGTCGTTTAGTATGTTGCTATTGCTTTCTTCATGACTTATGCATGTTCCTATGCCTATGAGATTATGCAACTCCCGTTTACGGAGGAACACTTTGTGTGCTACCAAACGTCCACAACGAATCGGGTGATTATAAAGGTGCTCTCTGGTGTCTCGAAGGTACTTGCTGGGTTGGCGTATTTGAGATTAGGATCTCACTCCGATTGTCGGAGAGGTATCTCTGGCCCTTTCGGTAATACACATCACTTAAGCCTTGCAAGCATTGCAACTAATGAGTTAGTTGCGGGATGATGTATTACGGAACGAGTAAAGAGACTTGCCAGTAAAGAGATTGAACTAGGTATTGAGATACCGACGATCGAATCTCGGGCAAGTAACATACCAATGACAAAGGGAACAACGTATGTTGTTATGCGGTTTGACCGATAAAGATCTTCGTAGAATATGTGGGAGCCAATATGAGCATCCAGGTTCTGCTATTGGTTATTGACCAGAGACGTGTCTCAGTCATGTCTACATAGTTCTCGAACCCGTAGGGTCCGCACGCTTAAAGTTCGATGACGGTTATATTATGAGTTTATGTGTTTTGATGTACCGAAGCTAGTTCGGAGTCCCGGATGTTGGCACGGACATGACGAGGAGTCTCGAAATGGTCGAGACATAAAGATCGATATATTGGACGACTATATTTGGATACCGGAATGGTTCCTGGTGAGATCGGGATAATACTGGAGCACCGGGAGGTATATGGGCCTTAATGGGCTTTAGTGGAAAGGAGGGGAAAGGAGCAAGGGAGGGGCGCGCCCCCCAAGCCCAATCCGAATTGGGAGGGGGGATGGCCCCCCTTTCCTTCCTCCCTCCTTCCTCTTCCTTCCCTCAACACTCGGCTGGATCGGAGTTCGAGGGACGTCATTGGGCTGAAAGTGTGCTGAACTCGGAGGTGCCGTGCGTTCGGTACTTGATCGGTCGGATCGTGAAGACGTACGACTACATCAACCGTGTTGCGCTAATGCTTCCGCTTTCGATCTACGAGGGTACGTGGACACACTCTCCCCTTTCGTTGCTATGCATCACCATGATCCTGTGTGCGTAGGATTTTTTTTGAAATTACTACGTTCCCCAACAGTGGTATCAGAGCCAGCTTTTATGCATTGATGTTATATGCACGAGTAGAACACAAGTGAGTTGTGGGCGATACAAGCCATCTTGCTTACCAAACATGTCACACTTTGGTTCGGTGGTATTGTTGGATGAAGCGGCCCGAACCGACATTATCGCGACGCTTACGAGACCGGTTCTACCGGCGTGCTTTGCATACAGGTGGCTGGCGGGTGTCGATTTCCAACTTTAGTTGAACCGAGTGGCTACGCCTGTCCTCGAGAAGGTTAAAACAACACTAACTTGATGAACTATCATTGTGGTTTTGATGCGAGGTAAGAACGGTTCTTGCTCAGCCCGTAGCAGCCACATAAAACTTGCAACAACAAAGTAGAGGACGCCTAACTTGTTTTTGCAGGGCATGTTGTGATGTGATATGGTCAAGACATGATGCTATATTTTATTGTATGAGATGATCATGTTTTGTAACCGAAGTTATCGGCAATGGTGGAGCCATATGGTTGTCGCTTTATTGTATGCAATGCAATCACCTCAGAATCGCTTTACTTTATCACTAAGCGGTAGCGATAGTCGAGAAGCAATAGTTGGCGAGACGACAACGATGCTACGATGGAGATCAAGGTGTCGCACGGTGGCGATGGTGATCATGGCGGTGCTTGGAGATGGAGATCACAAGCACAAGATGATGATGGCCATACCATATCACTTATATTGATTGCATGTGACGTTTATCTTTTATGCATCTTATTTTGCTTTGATTCACGGTAGCATTATAAGATGATCTCTCACTAAATTTCAAGATAAAAGTGTTCTCCCTGAGTATGCACCGCTTCCAAAGTTTGTCGTGCCTGACACCACGTGATGATCGGGTGTGATAAGCTCTACGTCATCTACAACGAGTGCAAGCCAGTTTTGCTCACTCGTAATACTCAGGTTAAACTTGACGAGCCTAGCATATGCAGATCTGGCCTCGGAACATTGAGACCAAAAGGTCGAGCGTGAATCATATAGTAGATATGATCGACATAGTGATGTTCACCATTGAAAACTACTCCATTTCACGTGATGACCGGTTATGGTTTAGTTGATTTGGATCACGTGATCACTTAGATGATTAGAGGGATGTCTATCTAAGTGGGAGTTCTTAAGTAATATGATTAATTGAACTTAAATTTATCATGAACTTAGTACCTGATAGTATTTTGTATGTCTATGTTTGTTGTAGATAGATGGCTTGTGCTGTTGTTCCGTTGAATTTTAATGCGTTCCTTGAGAAAGCAAAGTTGAAAGATGATGGTACCAATTACACGGACTGGGTCCGTAACTTGAGGATTATCCTCATTGTTGCACAGAAGAATTACGTCCTGGAAGCACCGCTAGGTGCCAAACCTGCTGCAGGAGTAACACTAGATGTTATGAACGTCTGGCAGAGCAAAGCTCATGACTACTCGATAGTTCAGTGTGCCATGCTTTACGGCTTAGAACCGGGACTTCAACGATGTTTTGAACGTCATGGAGCATATGAGATGTTCCAGGAGTTGAAGTTAATATTTCAAGCAAATGCCTAGATTGAGAGTGTGACGCCCCCGATTCAATCGTACACTAATCATGCACGCAAATGTGTACGATCAAGATCAGGGACTCACGGGAAGATATCACAACACAACTCTAAAACATAAATAAGTCATACAAGCATCATAATACAAGCCGAGGGCCTCGAGGGCTCGAATACAAGTGCTCGATCATAGACGAAGTCAGCGGAAGCAACAATATCTGAGTACGGACATAAGTTAAACAAGGTTGCCTTAAGAAGGCTAGCACAAACCGGGATCAGACGAAGAGACGCAGGCCTCCCGCCAGGATCCTCCTAACTACTCACGGTCGCCGTCCGCGGGCTGCACGTAGTAGTAGGCGCCCAGTAGTAGTAGTCGCCATCGACGGTGGCGTCGCCCCGGCTCCATCGTGCAGGTTGCAGCAATCGAGTAGAGATAGGGGAAAAGGGGAACACGCAACCGTGAGTACTCATCCAAAGTACTCACAAGCAAGGAGCTACACTACATATGCATGGATATATGTGTAAAGGGCCATATCGGTGGACCGAATCGCATAATGCCGTAATAAGAGGGGATAGCTAGTCTTATCGAAGACTACGCTTCGGTCACCTTCGTCTTGCAACATGTAGTAGAGGGTAGGTTGAAGTCCTCCAAGTAACATCACATAGCAATAATCCTACCCGCCATCCCTCCTCGTATCCCGAGAGAGAGCGACCACCGGTTGTATCCGCACTTGGAAGGGTGTGTTTTATTAAGTATCCGGTTCTAGTTGTCATAAGGTCAAGGTACAACTCCAAGTCGCCCACATTATCAAGATCACGGCTATTCAATAGATTAACTTCCTGCAGGGTGCACCAACTTACCCAACACGTTTGATCCCATTTGGCCGGACACACTTTCTGGGTCATGCCCGCCGCTGAAGATCAACACGCCGCAGCCCCACCTAGGCTCAACAGAGAGGTCAAGACGCCGGTCTAATCCTAAGCGCCAGGGTGCGGGCCCATCGCCATGAGCACACCTGCATGTTGCGTGGGCGGCGGAAGCGCACCTAGCCTAGTGGCGTTCCATTCCAATCCGGCGCGCGCGATTTCGCCGACGTCACGAAGTGCCGGTACCGATACCACGACGCCGAGTGCCCATATCTTTCCCACGTAGTTGGTTATCTGCAGATAGGCCCGTAGCCAACTCAGATCAAATACCAAGATCTCGTTAAGCATGTTAAGTATCCGCGAACACCGAACAGGCCAGGCCCACCTCTCCTAGGCGGTCTCAACCTGCCTGTGCCTCCGCCACAAAGATCCACTCGCGGGTGCTCCACCGGCCGACGACTTTAGTCTCCACATGTATCATCTATAAGTATATAGTATATACCTGTGATCACCTCCCGAGTGATCACGACCCGATAGTATAGCACCGCAAACGGACAAGAATGTAGGGCCACAGATGGAAATACTAGCATCCTATACTAAGCATGTAGGATTGCGGTAAAGGTAACAATATGAGAGTAGCAAGGACAGGCTATGCGCGGTATAGGATTAATCGAAAGCAAGAATATGCTACACTACTCTAATGCAAGCAGTATAGAGTAGAATAGGCGATATCCGTGATCAAGGGGGCTTGCCTGGTTGCTCTGGCAAGAGAGAGGGTCGTCGACTCCGTAGTCGAACCGGGCAGCAGCAGCGTCGGTCTCGTAGTCTACCGGAGAGAAGAGGGGAAGAAACAATGAATACCATGTAAACAGATGCATATCGATGCATGACATGACAAGTAACGATGCTAGGCGTGCCCTAACGTGGTATGAGGTGGTACGGTTATATAAACAACCGGAAAGTATTCCGGTGTTTCGCGTTTTCGAGAGGAGCCGAGAGGGGAAAGTTGCAAGTCTCGATAGGTTAGGGGTGTGTGGCGGACGAACGGACTGCGATTCGGATTCGCCTCGTCGCTCGAGCAACTTTCATGTTGAAAATATTTTAACCGAGTTACGGATTAAAAGATATGATTTTCTAAAGATTTTATTAATTTCGAATTTAATTAATTATTTAATCCAACATTATCCGTAATAGTAAATCTGACGTCAAGATGACATCGTGGTGATGTCAGCAGTCAACGTTGACCATTGACCTGGTCAACTTTGACGTGTGGGTCGATGGGACCCACACATCATTCTCTGCTTAGTTTAATTACGTATTAGTTAATTTAATTAGTGATTAGGTTAATCTAATCAGATTAATTAACTTAATTAATTACTTACTTAATTAATTAATATTGTAATTATTTTAATTATTTTAATTATTATTTATTTATTTAATTAATATTTTTAGTTCTTTTTTTCAAAAACGTTATGGGGCGGGGCCCCTAGTCAAGGGGCCAAAGGAGCCTATGTGGGCGTCTTGATTACTGGCGCCACCTGAACGATCACTGCTCGCATGAGGCGGACGAGGCTGCCGGGCACTAACGGCGCGGCATGCCTTGGCGCTGCCAACTGGGGCCACGGCGCCGGAGGGCGAGGTGGCGCCGACGGCGCGATGGCGCCCATGCAGGGCGAGCGCGGTATGTGCATGGAGGAGGGAAGGGCGGAGACGAGGCGCACCGAGGCATGGGGCCATGGGGCGCCGACCGAGCGGAGCGGGCGACAGTAGGGAGGGCGGCGAGAGGAGGGACGATGAGGAGGTCCGTGATGGGCGGGCAGCGCCGAGGACGGGCGCCGACGTCGGGTGCGCGCGCGGTCATCGAGTGGTGCGGGCGGCGAACGCTGGGGCGCCTGGGGCGGAGGTGAGGGGAGGGGAGCACGACGAAGGGTGGCGCCGGTGGGGTAGAGCCAAGAACAGAGGCCGACAACGGTGCGGTTGCTGGTGGAACACGACAAAGGCGGGCGGAGCGTGACGGGGCACGATCTTTTGGTCGGCGGGTGGCTGGACCGCGGTGATCTGGGAGGGAGAAGGCGGAGGGGGAAGCTCTGTGGGGGGCTGTAGGGCACGGGCAGCAGAGCGGACGGCGGTCGGGAGGACCGGGCGAGGAGGAGGACGAGGAGGCGCGGCGTTGGCGGCTTAGGCTCAAGGGCGACGGTGGTCTCTCCTCGATCCCGATCCAATCGGGAGAGAGGGACAGATATTTTCGGAGGGGGGGAGGTCGGTGGGGTTGCGGGTTTGACCGAGTGGGGAGTGGGGGAGGCATATGGGGGTCTGGTGGGTGGGCGGCCTGGCTTAGGCTACCATGGCCGGTTGGGCAGTCAACGTGGTGGGGTTTCTCTTCTCCCCCTTTTATTGATAGTTTTAGGTTTTAGTTTTTTTCTGTTTTGTTTTTATTTACTTTCTTTTCTGCTTAAAATCTGTTTAAATTATTTAGACATTTTCTAAAATGTGTCTACTTCACCATAATTACCGATGCAATATTTGGCAACCCGAACATTTTAGTTTTAATTTTTGAAAACTTTTATTGCTATCATAAATTTGAATTTGAATTTCGAAACAGTTTTGAATTAACCCGTGATTAACTACAGTGACAGAGGTGACGTGGCATCATTAACGTGAGATTACTGTAGCATGATTATCCGGGCGTTATGGAGAGATATGAAGTCTCCAATAATTTCTACAGCTGCAAGATGGAGGAGAATAGTTCTGTCAGTGAGCATTTACTCAAAATGTCTGGGTATAACAATCACTTGATTCAACCGGGAGTTAATCTTCCGGATGATAGCGCCATTGATGTAATTCTTCAATCATCGCCACCAAGCTACAAGAGCTTCGTGATGAACTATAACATGCGAGGGATGGATAAGACGATTCCCGAGCTCTTCGCAATGCTAAAGTTTGCGGAGGTAGAAACCAAGAAGGAGCGTCAAGTGTTGATGGTCAATAAGACGACCAGATTCAAGAAAAAGGGCAAAGGGAATAAGAAGGGGAACTTCAAGAAGAACAACAAACAAGTAGTTGCTCAAGAGAAGAAACCCAAGTCCGGACCTAAGCCTGAGACTGAGTGCTTCTACTGCAAGCAGGCTGGTCACTGGAAGCGGAACTGCCCAAGTATTTGGTGGATAAGAAGGATGGCAAGGTGAACAAAGGTATATGTTATATACATGTTATTGATGTGTACCTTACCGAGCTCGCAGAGCTTTTGGGTATTTGATCTGGTTCATTGCTAATATTTACAACTCAAAACAGGGACTACGGATTAAGCAAACACTGGATAAGGACGAGGTGACGATGCGCGTGGGAAATGGTTCCAAAGTCGATGTGATCGCCGTCGGCACGCTACCTCTACATCTACCTTCGGGATTAGTTTTAGACCTAAATAATTGTTATTTGGTGCCAGCGTTGAGCATGAATATTCTAGATCTTGTTTGATGCGAGACAATTATTCATTTAAATCTGAGAATAATGGTTGTTCTATTTATATGAGTAATATATTTTCTGGTCATGCACCCTTGAAGAGTGGTCTATTTTTGATGAATCTCGATAGTAGTGATAGTGTGATACACATATTCATAATGTTGAAGCCAAAAGATGCAGAGTTCATAATGATAGTGCAACTTATTTGTGGCACTGCCGTTTGGGACATATTGGTGTAAAGCGCATGAAGAAACTCCATACTGATGTACTTTTGGAATCACTTGGTACTTGCGAACCATGCCTCATGGGCAAGATGACTAAAACGTCGTTCTCCGGAACTATGGAGCGAGCAACTAATTTGTTGGAGATCATACATACTGATGTATGTGGTCCAATGAATGTTGAGGCTCGCGGCGGGTATCGTTATTTTCTCACCTTCACAGATGATTTAAGCAGATATGGGTATACCTACTTAATGAAAGATAAGTCTGAAACATTTGAAAAGTTCAAAGAATTTCAGAGTGAAGTTGAAAATCATCATAACAAGAAATAAAGTTTCTGCTATCTGATCGTGGAGGAGAATATTTGAGTTACGAGTTTGGTCTACATTTGAAATAATGCGGAATAGTTTCGCAACTCACGTCACCTGGCACACCATAGCGTAATGGTGTGTCCGAACATCTAATCGTACTTTACTAGATATGGTGCGATCTATGATGTCTCTTACTGATTCACCGCTATCGTTTTGGAGTTATGCTTTAGAGGCGGCCGCATTCACGTTAAATAGGGCACCATCAAAATCCGTTAAGACGACGCCTAATGAACTGTGGTTTGGCAAGAAACCAAAGTTGTCGTTTCTTAAAGTTTGGGGCTGCGATGCTTATGTGAGAAAGCTTCAACCGGATAAGCTCGAACCCAAATCGGAGAAATGTGTCTTCATAGGATACCCAAAGGAAAATGTTGGGTACACCTTCTATCACAGATCCGAAGGCAAGATATTCGTTGCAAGAATGGATCGTTTCTAGAGAAGGAGTTTCTCTCGAAAGAAGTGAGTGGGAGGAAAGTAGAACTTGATGAGGTAACTATACCTGCTCCCTTATTGGAAAATAGTTCATCACGTAAACCGGTTTCGTGGACGCCTACACCAATTAGTGAGGAAGTTAATGATGATGATTATGAAACATCGATCAAGTTTTCTTGAACCTCGTGGGTCAACCAGAGTAAGATCCGCACTGTGAGTGGTACGGTAATCCTGTTCGGAGGTTATGTTGCTAGACCATGACGAACCTACGAACTATGAAGAAGCGATGGTGAGCCCAGATTCATAAAATGGCTTGAGGCCATGAAATCTGAGATAGGATCCATGTATGAGAACAAAGTATGGACTTTGGTTGACTTGCCCTATGATCGGCAAGCCATCGATAATAAATGGATCTTCAAGAAGAAGACTGACGCTGACGGTAATGTTACTGTCTGTAAAGCTCGACTTGTTGCAAAAGGTTTTCGACAAGTTCAAGGGATTGACTACGATGAGACCTTCTCACCCGTAGCGATGCTTAAGTCTGTCTGAATCATGTTAGCAATTGCCGCATTTTATGATTATGAAATTTGGCAAATGGATGTCAAAACTGCATTCCTGAATGGATTTCTGGAAGAAGAGTTGTATATGATACAACCGGAAGGTTTTGTCGATCCAAAGGGAGCTAACGAAGTGTGCAAGCTCCAGCGATCCATTTATGGACTGGTGCAAGCCTCTCGGAGTTGGAATAAACGTTTTGATAGTGTGATCAAAGCATATGGTTTTATACAAACTTTTGGAGAAGCCTGTATTTACAATAAAGTGAGTGGGAGCTCTGTAGAATTTCTGATATTATATGTGGATGACATATTGTTGATTGGAAATGATATAGAATTTCTGGATAGCATAAAAGGATATTTGAATAAGAGTTCTTCAATGAAGACCTCGGTAAAGCTGCTTATATATTGGGCATCAAGATCTATAGAGATAGATCGAGACGCTTAATTGGACTTTCACAAAGCGCATACCTTGACAAAGTTTTGAAGAAGTTCAAAATGGATCAAGCAAATGAAGGGTTCTTGCCTGTGTTATAAGGTGTGAAGTTGAGTAAGACTCAATGCCTGACCACTACAGAAGATAGAGAGAAAATGAAAGATGTTCCTATGCTTCAGCCATAGGCTCTATCATGTATGCAATGCTATGTACTGACTGATGTCCGCCTTGCTATTAGTTTAGCAGGGAGGTACCAAAGTAATCTAGGAGTGGATCACTAGACAGCGGTCAAGAACATCCTGAAATACCTGAAAAGGACTAAGGATGTGTTTCTCGTTTATGGAGGTGACAAAGAACCCGTTGTAAATGGTTACGTCGATGCAAGTTTTGACACTGATCCAGGCGATTCTAAATCGCAAATCGGATACGTGTCTTTATTGAACGATGGAGCTGTCTGTTGGTGCAGTTCTAAACAAAGCGTCATAGCAGGATCTACATGTGAAGCGGAGTACATAGCTACTTCGGAAGCAGCAAATGAAGGAGTCTGGATGAAGGAGTTCATATCCGATCTAGGTGTCATACCTAGTGCATCGGTTCTAATGAAAATCTTTTGTGACAATACTGGTGCAATTGCTTTGGCAAAGGAATCCAAATTTCACAAAAGAAACAAGCACATCAAGAGACACTTCAACTCCATCCGGGTCAAGTTCAGGTGGGAGACATAGAGATTTGCAAGATACATATGGATCTGAATGTTGCAGACCCGTTGACTAAGCCTCTTCCATGAGCAAAACATGATCAGCACCAAGGCTCCATTGGTGTTAGAATCATTCTTGTGTAATCTAGATTATTGACTCTAGTGCAAGTGGGAGATCAAGGAAATATGCCCTAGAGGCAATAATAAAGTTATTATTTATTTCCTTATATCATGATAAATGTTTATTATTCATGCTAGAATTGTATTAACCGGAAACATGATACATGTGTGAATACATAGACAAACAGAGTGTCACTAGTATGCCTCTACTTGACTAGCTTATTGATCAAAGATGGTTATGTTTCCTAGCCATAGACAAAGAGTTGTCATTTGATTAACGGGGTCACATCATTAGGAGAATGATGTGATTGACTTGATCCATTCCTTTAGCTTAGCACTTGATCGTTTAGTATGTTGCTATTGCTTTCTTCATGACTTATGCATGTTCCTATGACTATGAGATTATGCAACTCCCGTTTATCGGAGGAACACTTTGTGTGCTACCAAACGTCACAACGTAACTGGGTGATTATGAAGGTGCTCTACAGGTGTCTCCGAAGGTACATGTTGGGTGGGTGTATTTCGAGATTAGGATTTGTCACTTCGATTGTCGGAGAGGTATCTCTGGGCCCACTCGGTAATACACATCACTTAAGCCTTGCAAGCATTGCAACTAATGAGTTAGTTGCGGGATGATGTATTACAGAACGAGTAAAGAGACTTGCCAGTGACGAGATTGAACTAGGTATTGAGATACCGACGATCGAATCTCGGGCAAGTAACATACCGATGACAAAGGGAACAACGTATGTTGTCATGCGGTTTGACCGATAAAGATCTTCGTAGAATATGTGGGAGCCAATATGAGCATCCAGGTTCTGCTATTGGTTATTGACCAGAGACGTGTCTCGGTCATGTCTACATAGTTCTCGAACCCGTAGGGTCCGCACACTTAAAGTTCGATGACGGTTATATTATGAGTTTATGTGTTTTGATGTACCGAAGCTAGTTCGGAGTCTCGGATGTGATCACGGACATGATGAGGAGTCTCGAAATGGTCGAGACGTAAAGATCGATATATTGGACGACTATATTTGGATACCGGAATGGTTCCGGGAGAGATCGGGATAATACCGGAGCACCGGGAGGTTATCGGAACCCCCGGGAGGTATATGGGCCTAATGGGCTTTAGTGGAAAGGAGGGGAAAGGAGCAAGGGAGGGCCCCCCCCCCAATCCCAATCCGAATTGGGAGGGGGGCCGGCCCCCCTTTCCTTCCTCCCTCCTTCCTCTTCCTTCCCTCTCCCTCTCCAAATAGGAAAAGGAGGAGTCCTACTCCCGGTGGGAGTACGACTCCCCCTTGGGCGCGCCTCTCCCCTTGGCTGGCCCTCTCCTCCCCCCTTTATATACGGAGGGGAGGGGTACCCCATAGACACAACAATTGATCTCTTGTATCTTTTAGCCGTGTGCGGTGCCCCTCTTCACCATAGTCCACCTTGATAATATCATAGCGATGCTTAGGCGAAGCCCTGCATCGGTAGAACATCATCATCGTCACCACGCCGTCGTGCTGACGGAACTCTCCCTCAAAGCTCAGCTGGATCGGAGTTCGAGGGACGTCATCGAGTTGAACGTGTGCAGAACTCGGAGTTGCCGTGCATTCGGTACTTGATCGGTCGGATCGTGAAGATGTACGAGTACATCAACCGCGTTGTGCTAACGCTTCCGCTTTCGATCTACGATGGTACGTGGACACACTCTCCCCTTTCGTTGCTATGCATCACCATGATCCTGTGTGTGTGTACGAATTTTTTTGAAATTACTACGTTCCCCAACGGCTTTTTCTCCGGCGATCCCCACACCACCGCCCCACCATCGCTGGCGACCACCGCCCCCACCCTGAACCCTATGATAGATAGTGGGGTACTACTCCAGCGAGCCCCCTCCCCACTGTGGCTGGTTCTTCCTTAACTCCGGCGAGCCCCCCCCCCCCTGTAGGGAAATGCAGCAGAAAACAAAAATTTCCAACCCACGCACCAGCCCAGACCTCTATGGAGACTGCATACATGGTTTGATCTTTTCGTTACCGACTTGTAGCGCGGGAAGTAGAGTCGATGACGAACGGCGGTGCAGATCCCCGCAGCTAGGATTTACAACCTCCCAACTGCGAGGATGTAAACCCTCATCTGCAACTCAGACAACCCTCCGGGAGGCGGTCGAACGGCCCCCCCGGACGGTGTCATGGATATTCTTCGGAGGACCTTGAAACTCGAACGGTCACTCGGACAACCCTTCGAGGACCTTCAAAACTCGGATGGTCACACGGACAGCCCTTCGGGAGGCACTCACGAACTAAGACCGAAACTACGATCACTCTCAGAGTTGCACACATCTTGTGTCATCTATCCGCAGGCTTCACCGCCCGTAACTAGTTCCCTTGAACCCAGACAGCCTTACGGCTCTCTGAAACTCTTTTCGTGGGAGGGAGAGAAGAAGCCAGATAATGCATGGCATGTGTATGAGAGCAAGGGATGTCCCTTTAGGCAGCCCCCTCCACCCCTATTTATAGGCCAAGCCCAAGGGTGGCTTCTCCAAGAAGCCAAGGGGATAATACCAAAAGGCCCTCAAGGTGGCTTCTCCAAGAAGCCAAGCAAAAAGCACTTTCACTATTCATGACGATATTTTTCAGCGTCCGTTCGAACTGAAAATATTTATGTGGGCTCAGAACATTTCTAGTACCCACTAAAATAATTTTCAACGCGTTCCGAAACAATTTCAGTTTAATGATTTTCATCTGCACAAAGCAAACAAGAATACGTTTTTACTATTCATGAAGACAATTTTTCGCGTCCATTAAATCCAAAAATATTTCTGTGAGTCTTAGAATAATTCCAGTACCCACTAAAATGATTTTCGATTTGTTCCAAAACAATTTCAGATTAGTGAATTTCATCTGCGAAAAACATCTGAAGTGGCTCCCGCAGCTCGAGAGCATATCCGGTTATTATCCCGGAAAATTCCAGAAAGCTTCCAGAATGATTCTGGCACCCTCCAAGAATTATCAGGCATGTGCCGAAAACAATTTGACTTAATAGTATCCCCTGAAACAACTTTTCAATTTCACCGAAACTCATCCGATGACCTCTCTCTGCGGAACCTTTTCCACTGTCCGAAACTTTTCCGTGTCCAAACTTTTTCGGTGATTTTCTCTCAGACTCCTTGTCTAGTATTCAATGATAGATGACCCTTGCTGTGTGACCCTATAGGTTCGGTGAAGTATAAACATGACCGAACCTCCAATCAATGATCAACATCGGAGCCGTGGACACCCATATTGACCCCTATACCCACACAAATGAATATTCGAGTGAACCTCCAGTTGCTGTGTGCTATTCCTGTTGCTTCGCGATATGTTACAAATACCCGAGGTGAGACATGTTGGCATTCCCGTGGATCAACAACTTGTCCACTATGCTAGTTACCTCGTTACTGGTATTGTTCCCTTTTCTCGTTTCCGTGTTCCGGCATCCCTGTGATCAAATCACACTGCGTCTGGCCAGATGATGATGGATACTGTAACACCGAGAGGGCCCGAGAATATATCTCCATCGTCGGAGGAGCAAATCCCAATCTTGAGCTATCAAGTTACTTGACACACTTTTCCATGAACCCATAAGCCGCCGTAATAGCCACCCATTTACGGATGACATTTAACAAACCCCAAAGTTCATGAAGCAAGTATGAAGAAACTCGATACTATCATGGTCTAAGGAATTATGCAAACATTAACCATCTCTGTGTTATCAACCATAAACTTGTGACGAATGAATCTCATAGTATAACATCAATCCGGGTCGATTCAACACAAATGTTCTCTTAACATTTTGCCCTCAAAGTTGCTGGCATAGACATGCCCATGACCAGGAAAACAGAATCATCATGCAACACTTGAGCTAGTCTTAGAGTCCAGACTAGGAATACTTCTTACCGTTTATTATTCCACACGTGCCTATTAGTCTTCCTCCGAGCCTCGTGTTATTGCAGACTCAAGAACCATAGCAGTTATAGCATGGAACATAAACATAATTATGAACATGGAGATAAGTAATAGTATTTATTATTGCCTCAAGGGCATATCTCCTACACCCCCACCCCCTGAAAATCCACTGACCCAAAAGTTGATTCAGTCGACTGAAGTGTAGCTACATCGGAGCAGCATCACAAGCAAGAGCAAGAGCGTGAGCAGCAGCAAGAGCAAGAGCAATAGCAAGAGCAGACCAGGCAGGGGACCGAGAGCAAGAGCAGAGCAGCAGCGCGAGCGAGAGCTAAAGTAGCAGCAGCTTCTACTGATGTGGACGTCGCCACTGAGGGAGCGACGATGTGGAGGAAGTGGCCGGCGACGCCGCTGTGGATGGAGCCGCGCCATGTCGGCTCGGGACCGAGCACCGACAGCACCGTGAGATCGAATCAAGAAGAACTACGTCAATTAGTATACAACCTCTTTGGTGGCACCGATTAGGCCGCAGCTTCATCCGAGGAAACGGTGATTATGATGCTCTTCCGGTGGTGCAGGAGAAGACGGCGATGTGGGAATGGAGGTGGCGCGAAAGATGAGGGGAACGTTGGGGCAGCTCCTTGGAGGTGGAGGACGGGGTGGCTGAACTAGTGGGACGACCAGATCGACGACGGATCCTCATCCGGTACGGTGGATGAGGGACGTCGAGGTGTTGCTGTGGACGACGTCTTCGGCGAAGAGGCTCCGGCTGGGTGGCGGACGGAGGAGGGTGTGGGGCTTCGCGGGTTTTCTTGGCCTCGATGTACGAATGGGTGGGCGAATGGAATGGGAGTGGCGAACCATGGCTTAGGGACGCGCTTGTTCGAAATGTGGGGTAAGTTACGAAAGTACCCCCACCGATTTGAGGCGGTTCTTTCGGTTCAGGGGTATCACGGGCATTTCGCGTGTCGGGATTTCACAGGAGGTGGGAGTTTTCGCGCACGTTGTAATTTTTGAATAGCAAGGCGCGGGTTGAGATGGAGGGAGTTGTCGGAGCGACAAAGATTTATCTTAAATATTTCGTGGTAACAAGGCGCAGGTTGAAGAGGCGGGAGTTCCTCAGCACGATAGACAGAGACGCTAGCTTGAAATTTTGGCATAACAAGGCGTGGCTTGAAATTTCGGGAGAACAAGCTTAACGTGTACCCAAAAAACAATTTAGACTAGTATGATATACTACGTACAATGTGTTTAACACACACAACACACACAGACACCATTTAGACTAGTAAGGTACACGTGCATTGCACGCATGAGATTTGGCAACCAAATTATGAATGAATACCACATTATAGCATGTAAGCTTTGAGTCATATATGCATGATGTAGATGTTCGTTTAATTCTTATAGTTCATTTCATTCAATATCATCTAGTTTTTATAAGAAAGCTAATCTATTTTAAGATTCATGGAATTGTGCGTTGTAAGGCATAAAGTAAAAACAAATCATGTAGAAAAACATTTGGGCAATTTCGATACGGAAGATTCTAGAACAAAGAAGAAGTGCTTGTGTTTTGAGGTTTGTGCATTATGCTTAAGTTCAACCATAGAGTCTTCTAGATTGTACATGTGGCAAAATCTGGTGGAATCTAGATGATATCCAACGGCCGAGAGTGCTCAAATTTGCCACTCTGCACCATCGGATTGGCCTCATCCAACGACCATCTTTCAAAGTTAAAGTTATCCGCACACTATATAAAAATATAAAATATAATATATATAGGGGTATAGATATAGATATGTGATGCTAAAGCCACCCATCATCTCCAATTAGAATAGTGTGTCCATGCACAGATGCAATGTGGCCAAACGATGTCTGCCATCGGTATCTCAAATTCAAACTAGTCTGACCTTGTTCAATGTGTATACATTACAACATGCTCGTTTCCAAACCACACCGCGCAGATCTCCGTTATATTCATGCATGCATGGGTTTCAAACATCATGATCTCTTATTCAAATATTTGAATTCAACTTTACATTGATTATGACATCACCTAGTCTTTTACACCCACACATTGGTTTTCTCTTTATAATTGTACCACTAACTTTCTCTCGTGCATGCATGCACACACACTACCGGTCGGCATTATCCATCGCACACATGCAATCTTTTTCTTCAGGTCGGTCTCCCGTGAAGGCACACACACACACACATCCCCCTCTCCATCATATCGGGCATTCTTTATCTCTCACGTGCATGCGCAATGATCGATGTTCCTCTATGTGTGTGTGTGTGTGTGTGTGTGTGTGTGTGTGTGTGTGTGTGTATAGCTAGGTCTTTCATAGTTTTCCACATAAACTGATCAATCTATATATCTAGTGAGGTCTCACCCTCTTTCCCACTCCACTTCGATCAATCCATACCTCTCTATATAGGATTACATATATAGCTAATGCACCCATATTAATTATATATCCAACGCCCCCCTCTCATCATCCATGCCTTCCGCTTCATCTCTCAGACGCGCGCACAATGGCGAAGACAGGGGGCAGCAAGGGCCCTGCCCCCCTAACATCACTATATATCGAGGCTAATATGAGTGTGACCATTAGACAATTGCTGGTAAAACTGGTTTAAGTTGATGAATTGGCCCTCCTCGTAAAGGATTAGCAATGCTTGGCCCCCTAGCTCATGGGACATTTTTCATGGCTCCGCCACTGCGCGCAACAGCGCACGTTCTCGCCCCCTCTCTCTAAATATTGATCTCACAGTTGTGCACTCCTTCATAGTCACCCTCCACTCGGCCCCTCGCACCATCTTCTAGCCCTCCACCGGATTTTTCCACATGTACAATCTAGCAGACTCCATGGTTGAACTTAAGCATAATGCACAAATCTCAAAACAACAGTGGTTCTCCTTTGTTCTAGAATCTTCCGTATCATAACTGCCCAAACTTTTTTCTAGTTGAATTGCCATTTTTTTTGTTTTTACTTTATGCTTTATAACGCACAATTCCATGAATCATAAAATATATTAAGGGCTTCTTTGATTCAAAGGATTCTCGAAGGAATTTTGGAGGATTCTAATCCTTAGGAATTTTTCCTATCTTGGTTGTTTGATTCGTAGGATAGTAAACCATAGGAATTTTTCCATATGATTCATTTGCACTAGATTTCATAGGAAACATCCCATCCACTCAAACCTCTTTGAAAGAATTCTGTGTTTTTTCTATGCACAATCAAACACTCGTACCATCCTGTAGGATTCAAGACGACATTCCACTCTAATCCCATGTTCTTCCTATTCCCATGTTTTGGAAATCCTATGAATCAAAGAGGACCTAGGTTTTTTTATAAAAACTAATTGATTTTGAATCAGATGAACTATAAGAATTAAACGAAGGTCTACATCAGGCATATATGACTCAGAGCTTACATGCTACAATGTGGTATTTATTCATAATTTGGTTGCAAAATCTGACGCGCGCAATGCACGTGTACCTTACTAGTACTTCGAGTATGTGCAAAACACAATGGCACGCTACACAGTGTCTCTCTTAGAGGTCATGAAGCCACGTGGCACATGTGGAGGCGTTGTCGCGACATCCATGTGTGGATTGATCACAGTGACGTGCTGCTGGTTCCAGAAGAATGTACACGTCCTCCCTGAGCCGCACTGGTGGTACATGCACGAAGCGAAGATGTGCACGCACGCCACGCACGCACTCATTCCCTCGCATGCACACGCGGGTACACAGGCGGACGCAAATTTGTACCAAGATCCACCCCATGTGATAATTTGACGTGTGTAAAGTCCTTCACTTCATTGATGGTCAATTAATACAGCGCATGCAAATTGAGTGGACGTGAGGGCGGAAGAAAGAAATTACTACTTCGATTGGTCTCCTTCATATTTTGTGCAAATTTTTGATAGTAACATAATAATTACGCATCTGAGCAGTGTAGTCTACTTGAAATTTATGTTCCACTAAACTCGTCAGGAGCCGTTTCGGGCCTCGAAACCAAAAACCATCAATTAATCATTACCTTGTTCCCATCACATTCGAAGTACTAGTGCTACAATTAAGTGCAAGCCTGCTCACACCTACCAGTACGTACCAAACCTGAACGTGTTCCCACTATGCAGGTTTTAGTACTAGTGCTAGTACTTAGGTTATAAAAAGGGGGACTACCTAACCGAAAATTACTCTACCTTCCTCCTCATAAGTCCTCCTTCTTCATCCGTCCTTGCCATGGCCGGTGTGCAGAGCTCTAGGTCGAGAACTACTCGTAACAAGGGAGCGGCAACCAAGGTTGCGGAAAAAAAAAGAGAGGGCTCGCCACCACGCAGAGACCTCGAAAGATCTCTCACGGGCAGGCGATGGCTCCCAGGAGTGCCCTACACTCGGAGGCGAACATGCCGAGCTGGCGGCGCTGGAGTCGTTATCCCTCGACGGCATGCCCGATCAGCTCAGTAAGCACCTCAATAACCAGAAGGAGTTCATCCACGGCTTGGTGGAGCTGCTGAAGGAAAGCCTCGACGACATGCCCGCTGAGCTCAATGAGCAGGGGGAGTTGACCACCGGCTTGGTGATGCTGCTGAAGAAGAGCATTGCCTCGGAGAAGAAGGCGACTGGCAAAATCCTGCAACTTTAGGAGGACAAGGCGAAGCTCTACCACGAGCTCGACCTGCTGAAGGAGGAGAACGCCGGCTGGAAGAAGCTGCATGAGAATAGTAGTTCCTCGATGAAGATGTTGCAGGCCCTCGTCATGGAACAGAAGGAGGAGTTGGCGAAGCACCCGGCTGCTATCAAGGTACGTAATGCGGCCGTGGAACAGATGATGAAGGCTCGCGTCGAGAAATCCTGCGTCATGGACACAATGAAGAGATGGAGGAGGAGACGCGCAAGGAGATGGAGGTCGTGGAGGCGATGAAGAAGCAGTTACGACTCCGCGGCCAGCAACCCTTCATGTAGTCAGAGCAGTGCCCCAGACTTGTGTGTGCGTCTTCCTTCTTTTTTGGGGGGTGATAATCCTCCTTCTTTTGCTCCTGTGTTTCTTATTTTGCTTCGGGTGTTTCGCCGCATGTGTCACCTTCTCTGCGAGGCATGAATAGAACAATGCTAAAAATGAGATGACTAGCAAATTAGATCATTCTTTATCGCCAATAGAACAATGCCTCTTGCTAGTAATATATAATAAGAGTAGAGAGTAGAGGATATGGCACTGGCTGCCGTGTTTCATGCTCCTCCGTCGCACTCCAGTGGAAAACTTGAGTATACCGCACGGTTCTTTGCTCCTCCTCATGTTGTCGTCACATTTATACGAGCAGTCAAATCACAAGGCCCCGCCTTCCAGCAGTAATGAGCAGCCAAATCACAAAGGCCCTCGCCTCTCGTGAAAAGGACCAAGCTAGACTGCCCCGCCCTCTAACCTTTTAAAAAATGTATAAATTTGTACAATAGTAGTATCGATGGATTGCGCCATGGAGCAAAACTAACAAGATGTAATTAAAGAAAAAAGGTGGTACATATAGAGAGCGCTCGTCGCCAAATTATGCATATACTATATGACACTACCCACTATGAAGGTACTAGTAACATAGACTAGTAACTAGTCTATGTTACTCTCCACTATGACCAGCCAAAGTTGAGGCGCGGATACCAACGAGGGCCTGGTTGTGTCTATACTTGGACAACTCACCCAACTGCATGCGCACCAGGCAGACGAAGCCTGGGTCATGTTGGTGCCGTGTGCGGCCCGCACATTAACCAAAACCTGGCGCCTCCATCTTAGCCTCCGCGTTTTAAACTTCTCAATCTCAAGGCCAAGGAGCAACGTGAAACCTATGATAGAGCCAATCGAATGGTTGAGAATACTACAATTCATAGCTACAGATGCGTGTGTGAGACAGGACGAGTGCGTGCGTGCACCTCTTCTCAGAGTACAACTGTATGTGGGTGGCATCGACCTAGGGAGCAGTGATGGTGCGTGCGATAAGTCCCGAGAGATAGGTGTAATGCGTCTGAAAAAAAGACTAGTCTATAGCTCGCCACGAGGCTATTCCTGTCGAACGCCAAGCGTAAGATATGTATCCGATGGTGCCAGTTTTTGCACGTACACAGCAGTAGAAAAAGAACTAGTGCCATGGCATATGCTACACCACGGCCGAGAAAACGTGACGACGTTACGCCATCCGGGAATAGTGCCGCACTTCGAAACTAGAACTATCAATAAATTTTGAGCGCGTCTCGTCACATTCCAAATTACTACTACTACCACGCTATATTTAATTGCAAACCTGTTCACACCGATCACAACCTAAATGATTTCCCACTTAGGAGCGTATTAGTAGTACTCGGTTATAAATACTACTATGCTAAGATGACTACACATTCCTCCTCACCTCCTCATCCACAGAAAACAATCAAGTCAATCAAGCCATAGCCAGCGTGAGTTCTGGGTCGAGATATTTCCACCAGGGAGAGGTGAGCATGGAAGAGGAAGCACGAGAGATGTCCCGCCTCGCCACGAAAGCAGCCGACATGTCCAGCCGCGCAGCAGTAGCAGCACAGAGGTCCCGCCGCGCCGCCGAAGCAGCACGGAGGTCCCGCCGCGCCGTCGATGTAGAAGACTGGTCCGTCCACACTGCGGAAGCAGCAGAGATGTCCCGCCGCGCCGCCCGGCGGCCTGGGAAAATTTCTCGCGGGCAGGCGAGGACTCTTACAGGCACATGCATGTGATAGTCCATAGCCAGATGGATCGGATCTCCGGCTGGGCGAGGATGCAGGACGAGGCTACCGGAGTCATCCGGCAACTAGGGGAGGGCAATGCGAAGCTCCGGGCGAGCGCGACCTGCTGAGGGCGAAGATCGCCGGAAGGGCGAAGCAGGAGGAGGAGACCGCTGCCTTGTTGCAGAGGACAATCGTCATCATCAAGAAACTTATGGACGAGAATGCCTTGCTCCGCATCGAGCGCAACAGGCTGGTGGAGGAATCCATGGATGCTGCCAAGCAGCATATTAAGGACATGAAACTGATGAAAGAGATCATCGCCCGCCGCGAGAACTAGTCTCCGCGACCTGCAGCGCATAAAGAAAGTAGAGATCAGCGAGCCAGATCGTTGTATGCGTCTTCCTTCTTCTTTTGCCCTTGTGTATTTTGGGCGTAGTCGCATGTGGCTTTTTTAATTATCTTCCTAATTATGTAAGACAATTATTATCCACTCTCGTCGTCCTTATATATATTCATCAGTCTTGCTATAAGTCGCAGCAGATGCTATATAGGTCCGTCGAATCTTACATCAAGATCCATGCAAAATTTTCTTTTCAGATTTTATTTTTTCTCTCTTAAATGTCAGTCGAGTGAGACATTGCCATGCCATTAAACAGAGGCTCAGGCGCCATTAATGGAGACCTTGGGAGAGAGGTGGACGGCAGATGGAGGTCAAAGGGCTCTCCTCCCGATAAGCACGCGCAGGGATCTAATCGCACGCCTCCTGTACTCAAATAGCTACCCTGAATGGAGCCTCCTAGCTAATAAAAAAAGGGGACGCCTGGCGGCACGTAAATGGTAAATAGAACACCCATGGTTTCAATAATACTTGTGTTTCCGATTGTAACGTTACAGCACTTGTTCCAAAAGGACTTTGTTGATTGTTAATGTGTGCGCTTCACAAATCGGAAGCAAAATTCCCACAACATGTTGGTGCCATGTCATGACACCAAGCCAAGTTTCATGATTTTCATGCATGTTTCGGATTTACAGGAATTAAAAAACCAAGTTTCTCAATGTTTCCAGCCAAGCCATGATGCCCATATGTTTGAATTTCATTCCCATTTCTGGCATGGGACCTAGAAATTTACACGAGGACACACATGTGATTTTTCAACCAGCTTTGGTGCACTGGAGCATGTGCTTGTATTTAAAATTTGAATTATGCACACAAAGGTGACACGTTCCCTCTCAGAACAACAAGCCTTCTTGAGAGAAGCTCCAGTTTGCAAGAAACTTATACCAAAACTTGTTCCTATTCCGCAAATTTTTTTACCACAGCATGGTAGTACCATGACATGACACCATGCCAAGTTTCATGATTTTCAGGCGTGTTTTGGATTTACAAGAATTTTAAAACCAAGCTTCTCAATGTTCTCGGCCGAACCACGATGCCCAGATTTTTGAATTTCATTCCCATTTCTTGCATGGGACCTAGAAATTCACCCGTGGACACACATGTGATTTTTCAATCAACTTTGGTGCACGGGAGCATGTGCTTGTAGTTCAAATTTGAATTATGCACATTAAATGACCAGAAACTCAATTAATGTATAAAAAAGGCCAAACAAACCCGGAACAATTCCAAAATTTAACAGGGCACTCATATAGTTCTATGTTGCCTCTGTAAAGAAAATTTGGGGGGAGGAAGCGTATATTGTTTCGCACACAAAGGTATAAAGAAATAAAGAAATTAGCATACCTATTTAATTCTTGGGTTCTTATTATTTATGCCACTAGTTGTGTAACACTACTCAGTTTTGCCATTAGAAGTTACAACTACTCAAAAAATGCCATCGATCCGTGAGATGCCTGCTCAAAAATGCAATTAGATATCTAAAAAAAATGCCATCGTTAAGTTAGATGGTTGCTCAGAAATGCCCTTAGACATTGTTATTTTCACGTCAAACCCGTTGACCATGTTACATGACAAAAATAAGCCGATTCTCACAATGATAAGTTAATGGTGTCCAGCACAACACACCCCTCAAATAAAACTAAGCACCCTGGAATTCTTTGACAAAACTAAGCACCCTAAAATTCTTTGACAACTAAAGTGTTGGCTATATGATGTTGGCCATATATATCGTATGTATATAATATCAAGAAACGAGTGGTAGTACTATACCAACTAAAAGATGAAATGTACGAAATATAACGAGAAGAAACATAACATAGTTCTGCTGGGGGCTCAGCACAACACACCCCTCAAATAAAACTAAGCACACCAGAAATTAAACTAAGCAACTAATCCGGTAGACAGTGCATTAGAACCACCATGAGCAATGACACTGCCACCTTACTCGGAGTCCTCGTCCACGTCCTCGACTTCGTCCTTGTCCCTCTTCCTCTTGGGCGATACTTCTTTGCTTGAACCACACACTTGGCTCTTGCTCTTCATCCAGCCCTTGTAGATATTGAAACAAAGGTAGCCATCCATTGCAGCGTAGTGGATGTGGTCTATATCTAGTACAGTCCACTGCCATGCACGATGAAACATGTGCGGAGGTTTCTTCATCACCATACGAAGGATGAACCATGGCTCCTGCCAGGGTCAGCATTGAAGGCTGATCAAGGGAGGGCACCAGCCCATCCTTCTAGAGGTTGAAGGGGTCACCTACAACGAGGCCTATCCGACCTAGGATTTCCTTGTCGTTCCTAAAGTCTACAGTAATGAATTTGACTCAGCCGCCCTTGAGGAACTTCTTAAATTCCTCGCACTCAACGTCAGCATGGCATATGTGGTAGACCAAGCATAAGTCATGCACGCAAACCTGGATCATGGAAGGCTTGTTCTTCTCTGGCTCCTTTAGTTTCTTATCGCTTCCCAGGACTGTGGTGTACTCAACATCTAGCCCAGCGACCCACTCATCATCTGAGTTTTCGAACATGCGTTTGAAGCGAGCAAGGCATTCTTTCACCGTTGCCGAAGAACGGCTGTAGATGACATCGAACTCATCGCCGGTGATGGTTCTAACCTTGTACTCACCGCCGATCATGGAGATTTGGGACGCCATGGATTTGGGAGGAGGGTTAGGATTAGTGGAACTGCCGTAATGTGAAAGGATGGGACGACTAGGAGCGGTTTATCGATTGTAAAAATGTCGAGTGGGGGGGCGTGCGAATGGCAGGGTAGTGGCTTGCTTGGTGGATAAATGGATTCATGCACAGTACTATGGGGGCCCAATTAGATGTCATGTCTACTCGACGCACAATTAAATGGCTTTCGATGTCATGTCAAGCGTCGGGAAAATTACAGGTGATACGAAGCTTTCCATTCTCCCATGATACGGGCTTCCGAGAGCCCTTGGATCTGAGATCGAACGGTTGCATAGCGTGATTCTAGACCAATGGGTGAATATCCTATCACGGAGGGTTATTCGCAAATTTTCAGCAACTTAGCATGCGATCGTTTGATCTCAGATCCAAGGGCTGCCAACAGTCCGTATCATGGTCGCGCCTACCACGACCGTCGCCTCGCTTTCGCCGTGATCGCGCCTTGGATATTTAACACGGTCGTTAGGCTATCGATGTTGGCATGTCATACATAGTCATCACTTAGTCACGCATACAACAAGGTTAGCTATAAGGTTGGCCATAAGAGTATTTTTTGTTTACTTCTCTCTATCTCTTTCTTCTCAGTATTTATTGCATTAGCCAAGGAGTGACCTCTTCCAATGAAATGGTGCTTAGATGAGGTGCTATGGGCATTAAATGGCTTAGCAACTCAAGTCCCCAATGCATAGGTGCTTAGTTTTTTGTTGCTAAGTTTGCTTCATCTAGGTACGCGCGCTTATCACTGTTTTTTCCTGGGGTCACCAAACTAGTCTCTATCTTCTTAATTAACTTGCCACATCAGACTTTATGCCTATGTGGAAGGCTTAGCACCTGTAGGATCAATTACAATAGTGGGCTATAAGCCCGCTTTACATGGCATTTTTGCATATGTGGGGGAAAGAGGCAAGGAAAAAGTGGAGGAGTGGGCTCTCAAGCAAGAGCCAGCCTCTACATGGTGGAGCATCGGGAGAGGCACCTGTATGGAGGTGGTCAGGAGTCGGGACACTCAAGCCGGTCGTCGCCGCGGTTAAAATGATAATGGCAAGTCAAATCACCGGGCCCCACCTGTCCAGCAGTAACTCACTGTCAAATCACACAGCCCTATGTTTGCAGCAGCCTACTCCATCATCTTCTCGCGTCTTTGTCGAATCGACTAGGCAGAACTGCCTTGCCTACCGCGCGGGAAAAGCCCCGCCCTCGACTTTTAAATAGTACAGTATACTAATTTTGTATCCATGGATTGCGCCATGGAGCAAAGCCTCAAGAAAATGGCGGTACACATGTACGGAGTATACAACACACCCGTCGCATTCGCGTCGCACACCAGACGGTCGGTCGGTCTGGCACGCCGCTCTCCGAATGGAACACACGTCATATTGCGTTTGCACACACATGTGGGACCGCAATTGAGAACCGACCATAGGCACGCTCCCCGGCCCCGCAAGTCGGGTGAGTTAATAGAAGAGAGAGACGAGCGACAGTACTACTAGAGAAGTGTTGTAGGAGTACATACGTTGGTACTGGGCGATCCTCGCAAGACACGGAAGATCGGTTCGTCCATGCATGTGACCAGACTCAGCAGACACGCCTAGATTGGCTATCGCTCTACATATCGTGCAGCTGTGTTGTATGTGGCTGTAGTTTTGGTGAGAAATCTAAAAAGGTTTCTTGTCATCTCGCAAAATAAGGTGGCATGTGCTTCGGATTACTGCGAGGGTTAAACAGCGACAACTGAGTTGGGCTAGTCATTGGGGACACATGCACGAAGACTACTCGGCTGCCATCTAGGTCAAGCCGGCTATGTTAATTAGGACATCTATCGACGGACCCCTTTTCTACGAGTTTATATTTAATTTGAGCTTTGATCCTCGTCTAGTTTGTCCGTCGGGATTCATCTTGTCTCCTTTGGGCAGTGAGGTCATGATTTCTTGTCATGTAGCATTTTTTTCGTGTTATATGTTATAATCCGGTGCTTCAGATCAAAATGGCGACAACTGCGCCTCCGGTGCACGTGCATGAAGACTTCTCGACAGTCATTGCCGAGGTCAAGCCTGCTCCGGCCGGTAGACAAAAGAAAACTAGTACTCCACTATATAGGCAGGAGCCTTCGCGGTTGCTTGCTAGTGTTGCTCTCTTCACATTGTCTCGTCCTCTCCAGACCTAAACACGACAGCGGTGGTCACACTTTCTCTCTCTACTCACCGCTGGTCACAGATCCAGCTGGATCCTCTCCGCCGGGGAAGGTGAGAAGGTGCAACATTCACGCGGTCATCCTCGGCAACGGCTCTTACCCACTGCCGGCGCGTCCCGATCAGCTTGCCTTGCCGTTCTCTCCCAAGCATCCTGGAGAGGGAGGGCCTCCCACCCCTTCTTCCTTGCTGCCGTAGTGTGGGCAGATCCGGCCTCCCGCCGCCCACCTAGTGACATCCCGGAAACCCTCAGGTATAACTTCCTTCGAAACCGGCCTTGCTCTACTTCCCGAGCTCCTGATGTCGCTGCATTTGTATCTTTTACTATTTCTCAGGCCCCCTCGTGTAGATAGGATCGATCGGCTGTTCAAAAACCACCTATTTTTTTACTGTTAAGAGGTAAAACTAGTTCATGCACTTGAATCTAGTAGTACTTGGTTCAAACAAGGAAGAAATGGGGTGGGGTGGGGGAAGATTTGTTACCTGAATCTAGGACTTGGTCGAAAGAGGAAATAATGGGGCGAAAAGTAGCAGAGACTGGCTATCCAACTGGTCTCTAGGTCTAATAGGGAAATAAAGGGAACGCAGTACAAACTCAATATAAACCCGATCTATTGGTTGAAAAAGGAAAGAAAGTGGGGACTAGGGGACAAGTCAACAGAGTAAGTCCAGCACTAGATTTGCTAGCCTCACACAATATAAGGTGGCTATATACCGAACAAAAATGGGACCGACCTAGATATCCTCTTCTGATATTTGTTGCCCCGAGCCGCTCTTATGTAATGCCGCTGGTAAAATGTAGCAGTCGCACTGTTAAAAGTAAGGACACGTTAAACCAATGTTGTTTTCAATGTAATGCCTCCAGTAATATGAATCAATGGCACTTTTTTCATGTCCTGCTAAATTTCCCATTAAGATAAGTTGCTTCTTTTCGTTAGAGATGCAACTGTCCTGGTCCGCTTACTCTCCAGGAGCTTCACGACCAACCTTGATGTTGCTCAATTTTATTGCAACTAATGAAGAAGAAGCTCTGTGGGTTTCGTTTTCTAATGGAAATGGAACCGGGGCTGGAGCCCTTTTCTTAGAAGAAGAAGAAGAAGAAGAAGAAGAAGAAGAAGAAGAAGAAGAAGAAGAAGAAGAAGAAGAAGAAGAAGAAGAAGAAGAAGAAGAAGAAGAAGAAGAAGAAGAAGAAGAAGAAGAAGAAGAAGAAGCTAGCTCATGGGACATTGCTTCATTTTAGGTGAACTGCACCAAAAGGTCCCATGAATTGAATCATCCATGTTGGTGACTGGTGTCATCCCTTCTACGATGGCGTTGACTGCAGATATGGTTCCCATCACGAGGTATGTTCCTTTTGGTCCGACCGTTTGCCAAAGATCTGCATGTTGATCCTGCTCTTGTGCTACTGTTTTGGCACTGCCATGATAAAGCAATAATGTTATTATTTTGCACCTTAATCTAGTGGCACTATTAATTTGAGGCAATGTTTTGGCACCGCTAGTGCCACTATTTTTTTATATATCGAAAGAGGGGGTTCCCTCCGATTTCATTAAAGAAACCCAACCATAGAGAACCATTATCCGACAACATCTCAGTGTAACGGGCAGTTATGCAACTACTACTAAAATGGACTGAGTACTAGTAGGAGACAAGTTTGCCACATAAGCTAGGCAGGTAGGGGGACGCAGCACCAGCTCGACCAAGTTTGGATTACAACCCAAACTTCATTTCCAAGTCTAAGCACCCCCGGCCTTCATCCTTGCGACGCACGGTACACCTCGTTTGCCACCTGCTCGACCCTAGTGTCACTGATAAAATGAAGTAATAATACAGTTAAAATAGAGCGATTGTCCTCTCTATCATTTAATTTCCAATGTAGATAAAGAAAGTGCTTCTCTTTGTTAATGTATGTTTCATCAACTAGTCCCATTGTTAATGTTAAGCATTTCTGCAAACTGGGGTGCTTAATTTTAGTTGATCTGCACAAAATAGAGATTTGAATGTCTCAAGGCCCCTCCTTGTACTACCGCTATACACTGATGTTCATCACTGGCAGAAGGTGTATCGGGGAGACTTGGGACAATTTCTAGTATGAGGCATGGCATACCATATGAGGCGTCGCAGGGCCCATCTCGCCCTCGCAGCATGGCATACTATGATAATATTGCAATATTTTCTTCTATTTATTTTGTGTGTTTCATCAACTAGTGCCACTATAATGTAATCATGCTTTTTCATTATCTGTGCAAACAGGGTTATTCAGCTGCATTTTGGTAGAACTGCACAAATGTACGGATGGAACCGGCATGCAGAGTGCGAGGTGTGCCAAGTAAAAATTACCGACACCAACCATGCTCCATGCACGCATTGGCATCCACCACCACCAGTGGGATGTGTGGCGCTCTCTGTGGACGGATCTTTCTCGGCAGCAAATCCTCTAACCAAATACTAGTAGCTTATATTGGCAGTTTTCTAGGGAGTACTCTTTTTTGAAAGAAGCACCAATCTATTTTTCTTTATTTGTACACAGTGTCACAACTTTGACCCAAAGGTCCAGAGCTATTTAAGGGTGATTGGCGTAGTACTCGGAGACTGATTGTAACCATGATTTTCATTAGCTGTCACACTGATCGTAAGCATGAGCAGGTGGAAGATTAGGTTAGTGTGAAGCTTACCTTAAACCCTATCGTCCTCGAAATCTCCCACCCATTGTCAAACCAAGTAAGGATCTCCTTCAACCAGGCTAACTTTGCCTGGTCGCCGCCGGCGATCTGCCTGATTCACTGTTGCATCCTCTCCATAAATGTCCTTCTGAGTGGTCCGGTGCTAGCTTTGGAAGATGGGAGGAGAGATGGTGGTCTTGCAATAGAGAAGAGGGAGAGGCGAGACAATGGTTTTGGAATGAAAATGATGGAGAGGAGAGGAGGTGGTTTTGCAATGGAGAAGAGGGAGAGGCGACACGGTGGTCTTGAAATGGAGATGATGGAGAGGAGAGGAGGTGGTTTTGCAATGGAGAAGAGGGAGAGGAGCGTGCGGCAGCGATTCAGGATTGGACGAGAGGGTCGGCGTGCTGTGACTGGATCAAAATCAAAATCAATTTACCCTTCAATTAAGAAAGCGACCCACATTAACTAGTCTCCCTTTTATTCGGGTCATAATTGACCATGATTTTCATAAATAAAATATATGTTATACGTTGCAAAAATAATATAATTTGAAAGTACATTCAGATCTGAACCAAATGATACAATTTTGGTGACATGCATTCACATTTTGCTTGTCAAATACAAGATGCGTGGTCAAACTTTGACCCAAAATATGCAAAACAAAAAAATACTTCCAAGACCAGCACCGCTCTTCCGCTCTTCCGCTCTTCTCCTCTTAAACCACCGCTGCTCCTTTCCTGTTCCAATCTAAATCCAGCGTCGCTCCTCTCCTCTTCCATTTCAAAACCACCGCCCCTCCTCTCCTGATCCAATCCGAAACCAGTGTCGCTCCTCTCCTGTTCTAAACCAAAACCAGCGCTGCTCCTCTCCTCTTCCATTCAAAAACCACAGCCGGCGAGTGAAGGTGCTGTGGAGAAGTAGATCGATGGAGGAGTACAACCGATACGTGAGGATCGCAGACGGCGACCCTGTGAAGCTAGCTAGGATGTTGGAGATACAGTCTTGGTTTGACAACAAGGACCAACTAGTGGCAACGGCGACATCCATGGCCAAATATCTGCAATAGAGCGAAAAGGAGGCGATACTCCCGAGGGAGTCGCGCGGGAGTACATAGAGCTGCTCCTCTGGGCCATGGAGCAATCAGATTCACCGAATCCGATCGTGAGGGAGCGGTGGTGGGAGTATCGATCCCAGATGGAGCATCCACCAGAGATTGAAAGATCGAGCATCTACAGGGTGCCGTTTGTGAGGGTGTCGTGCTAGAGCAAGCTGGTGGAGTCTTCGTCGACCGAACCCAACTGCAAGAGGAGAAAAACAGTTGGCCCGATGACGCTTCCCCGCCATCCTCTCCCTCGCCGTTCACATCGTCTCATGGTGCGGCTATGCCGCCCAGAATAGGAGGATTCCCTGGACCAATAGTCGGGCAGGTTGTGAATTGTCGGGAGGAGCTTAGGGTTGTTAGTATTTGCAGGTTGTGAATTGTGTTTTATGTTGTGTATTTTGAGAGTACTTTCAGATATGATTGTCTTTTGAATTTCATATTTGCAGTATTGAGCATATGAAGTATTTTATGAATTCTACAGATCTATTTTAGCACTTAAAAATGTAGTTTCATAGGAGTATAAAAGTGCAGACAATGTGATTCTCGAGAAGAAAGCGCAAGTTTCAGCCAGACAAGAAACTCCAAGTTCGAGTTTCAGATAAGCGCAACTTTCGTGAGAGGCGAGCATTTATATTAACACGGCCTTTTCAAACAGTGTTAACATCATGCTGGTAGTTTTATTCATGGTCGAAACTGGAACTACCAGCCAGTTAACATCATGCTGATCAACATTCATGCATAGCACATCTTCATATGATGCATAGTCAAAAAGATATGCTATTTTCAAAATGCCCACACAATGTCGAGTGTGCGAAAAACAGAGAAAACGAGGGACGAAGTTTTGGCAAGTGTTGGACATGGTGTGCGTAGATGACAATTGGGACCCACATGTCAATAAAGGCAGAGGCAAAAAAATTGGAGATATTTTCTCTGCACAGGTGGAATCAAACCCGGGCGGAACAGCTGTCGGGTAGTGTCACTCGGTCACTAGGCTAGTTCAGTTGTTTCGTTACTAATAAGGCACTTCCTCAGGTGGTCGGATCTCCTCCTGCACCTTTGTGCGCTCGCCGCGACGCTGCTGTCTGCCATTGTGAACATGCTGAACAAACGAGAGGAATCTGGAGAGGACTGTAAGTGGAGAGGCAGACAGTCGGGACCCACCAGGTCTATGGCCGTACGCAAGCAAGTGCCTCGTCGAAAAAATACTTCCTCCTAATGCTATACTGACGTTGGGGCCCACGGGTTTGTCAACATAGTTATATTTTTTAGATGCTTCAACGTAGTTACTATAGGAGATAAATTCACAATGAAGCCAGGGAGCTGGCAGGTATCATTTATTATCACTGGGGCAACAAGTATCAGCTGGGTTTTGGGCTGACCCGTCTAGGCTTTCTTTTTTAAGATGCGCAGCCCACGACCTCGGATGGGAGGTCCATAGGCATGTTTGTATTTTCTTGAGGGCCGTCATGTATCGACTGGCCTATGGACCTCCCATCCGAGGTTTTATTTTTCCTGAAACATCGGCAGCCCAATTTATGTTTTTTTGGAAGAAAACGCAGAGGTCTGTTCTATTTTTCTATATAAGAATAGGAACGCCTGGTCCAACTTATGTTTCCCTTCTAACTATATTATATATATTTAAATTATTTTATATGTTATTATATATTATTGTTATAGTCATCATATATTTAACGGATAATTACATATGTAAGAAAACGACATCCCACATCTTATTAACTTATAAAAATAATTTCTTAACAATAAAATCCTGGATTTTTTTGCAACGAAAATCCTGGTGATTGTGTACAAAAGCTTGGTAAGATTTAAGGACCAATGTAATAATAAATCGCTTATTATTTAAATATATATAAAACAAAATTCTCGGGCCCTGTTTATTTTTTGATAACATTGTTGCGCCCACCCCAACATTATAATTAGAATCAGCCCAGCAAAATCGTGTATTTCGAGAAAGAGCAAATGGCCTGTAAATTTTTAGGAAAAACATAAATGGGCCGCATGGACGCTACATTATTTGTTCACCTAGCCCAGATAATGGACTGTAATTCAAAAAAAAGATCAAATTGATTGTAAATTCTACCCCGCAAAAAAAGACTGTAAATTCTAAAAAAATGGGTTGAATACGTGCCACATTTTGGAGGCTGAAATGTGGGCCAATAGGTCGAAGCCAATGCAAGTCGTTGTCAACTTAGTCAACAAATGATTCTGTCATCGTTAGCCGTTGGATTTACATCCAACGACCGACATCCATCTTCAATCGCTCGTCTTCTTCCTCCAGCGCCGCCGGGACCACCTGCTCCCGCCTCCTGCTGCTAGCAGCTCTGCTTAGCACGCTTCGTTGTAAAGCGCTACTCCATCGTTGACCAGGCCATCCCTCCACCCCTCCACACCTCCTGTTCTTCTCCACCGATCGCTGAACCACACCGCACTGAACGATTAACACTCAGACACCTCTCCGTCTGCGACTCTACTCCGCGTCTTCCCATCTCCGGCTCGTTGCTGTCCGGGCCTCGCCGTCGTCCACCACCTTGGATGCGCTAGCGCGGAGTGGTCAACGTGGTCAACGAACGACACCATTGGAAGTAGACTGTGCATGGAGAGGCTGACAGCTGGGTCCATGACCGCACGCAAGGAAATGCCTCCTTATTACACGCAAAAAAAAATGATTCCTCCACCTGATAGCTGGGACCCATCGGAAGAGCCTCTATATTTCGCGAAAAAAGCGTTCCCACCACTGACATGTCGGACCCACCAGCTATATCTTCGCATGCAAGGAAGTGTCTCCTTATTATACACACAAAAATGAATACCCCCTGCTAGCTGGGACCCATAATAGTGGGAGGCTGACTTGTGGGCCAACTAAGTTGACGGGGACGGAGGGCTTTGTCAACTTACTCAATATGAACGATTCTAGCTCCAGTGACCGTATGATGTCCATCCAACGGCCGTAGTGCTTCTTCAACCTCTGGTCTTCTTGCTCCAGCCGCCCAAAGCAGCACCAGTCGTGCCTAATTCTTCTGCCTCCCGTGGCCGGCTGCGATGTCGCGGAGGCCTCACCGCCCCCTACTACTCCCACCGCTGGCCAGGCCTTCCCTCTACTCACCCACACCCCCTGTTATTCTGCAGCGACGGCAGCCTCACACCGCAGCGAACTAGTGAACCCTCATACTCCTCTACGCGTGGGCATCCACTGTCGCGTCTTCCCCGGCTCCGCGTCGTCCCCTTCCTAGGCCTCGCCGTCGTCCACCGCCCTGGTGCTCTCGGCGCGGCATGGTCAACGTGGTCAAGGAACGGCTTCCATCGGACATGGACTGTACGTGGAGAGGCTGATAGTTGGGTCCATGGCCGCAGCAAGGAAGTGCCTCATTATGCGGAAAATAATGATTCCTCCACCTGACAGCAGGGATGCACCGGACGGGCAACCATATTTCGCGAAAAAAACGTTTCCCCCCTGACTGCTGGGACCTACCAGGGACATATTCGCACGCAAGGAAGTGTGTCCGGGCAAAAAAAATGATTTGCCCCCTGACTGCTGGGACCCACCAGCTACATCTTCACACGCAAGGAAGTGCCTAACAGTCGGGACCCACCTGGTCGAAGCGTACGTAGCATTGTCATTCTGATCGCGAACGTGTACGTACATACTGGTCGATGTAGAGGCGTGCACGTGTCGTAGTTGAGGCGCGCACGTAGCATGTACACGTACGTATAGCGGCCAGGGTGCAAGAAAGTAAATACGACTACGTACGTACATACGGGCGGGGTCTCGAACGCCTACTCGCGCATACGTATGGCCAGGGCTCGTGTACATGGCCGGGTCGGAATGAGAAACTGCGTCGTCGTCGTGTTCATGGGGAGGCAACAAAATGCGTCGTGTTCATCGGGAGGCAATGGAGCGCGTGGGAGCCAACCGGCTTGGACGGAACAGCCGATGGAAACAAGGCCTGGCGTACCGCAGAATGGAGGAAACGGCCTTGTGTTCGACCGGCCATGTTCGAAACGGGATCCTGTTCATCGGGAAGGGTCTGGCGTACAGCAAAACGGAGGAAAAGGACTTCCTACGGTTGAAACGGGGGTCCTGTTGACCGGGAGGGGTGTGGCATATCGCAAAACGGAGGAAACGGACTTGTGTTAAAGCGCTACGGTCGAAACGGGGGTCCTGTTCATCGGGAGGGGTGTGGCGTACCGCAAAACGAAGGAAACGGACTTGTGTTGGAGCGCTACGGTCGAAATAGGGGTCCTTTTCATTGGGAGGGGTGTGGCGTACCGCAAAACGGGACTCCACGGGATACTATTCATCTCCACCGTCAGACCCCCTCCAGCCTCCACGGGCTACTGTTCATCCACCGTCGACCTCCTCCAGCCTCCACCTGCGACTGTTCATCCACGGGCTCCTGTTCATCCAGCCTCCACCGCGTGCTACTCCACCGCCATTGTTCAACCAGCCCTCTCCACGGGCTCTGTTCAACCACCCTCCACGAACTCTGTTCATCCAGCCATCCACCGTCTCTGTTCATCCAGCCCTCCACGGGTGGTCCTGTTCATCCAGCCCTCCACGGGTCCTGTTCATCCAGACCCAACCGGCTCGATCGATCGGGTCCTGTTCATCCGGAGGAAACACCACGGGTCCTGTTCATCCACCCTCACCAGGAACTGTTCATCCAAACCCCCCCCCAAAGCAATGCTCACTATTCATCCGAGGTAGCATCGATCGGCTTGATTAGCAGCGATGAGTCGGTGTCAAAACCGGCGGATCTCGGGTAGGGGGTCCCGATCATCGCGTCAAGGCTGATGGTAACAGGAAGCAAGGGACACAGATGTTTACCAGGTTGGGCCCTCTCGATGGAGGTAAAACCCTACTTCGCTTGATTAATATTGATGATATGGGTAGTACAAGAGTAGATCTACCACGAAATCGTAGAGGCTAAACCCTAAGAGCTAGCCTATGATGGTATGATTGTAATTGTGATCGGCCTTCTAAGGACCAACCTCTCCGGTTTATATAGAGAGGGCTAGGGTTTACATGGAGTCGGTTACAAGGAAGGAAATATAATATCCGGATCGCCAAGCTTGCCTTCCACGCCAAGGAAAGTCCCATCCGGACACGGGCCGAAGTCTTGAGTCTTGTATCTTCACGCTTCAATAGTCCGGACATTGTACACAGTCCGGCTGTCTAGATACCCCTAATCCGGGACTCCTCGGTAGTAGAAGGAATCACTCGATCGGGTTCGATTAACAGCCATTGATCGATCGCTCGGTTCGAGAACGCGTAGCCTGCGAGTAATCGCTCGGGTTGATTAGAGCCCAACGCCTCGCTTCGGGTTCGATTAGAGTCAACGCCTCGCACTCCACGATGCGTGCGTGTACAAGAAAGCGTGCATCGCTTCGGCCCGACCACCCACCATAACCGGAACACCCGATATTTTCCTCGCCTCGCTTCTACCACGGTTTTTCCGTCATGGACGGCCCAAAGAATGTCATGCAGCAGCGTCTCCGGCCTGCCCTGGACGAAAAGCCCATTTTTTGTCATGATTTTTTGTCATAGAAGTAGGAGCCCACCATATCTATGATGATACCGGGTTTTGTCACAATTATCGTCATAGAAGTGTCATAAGTATGACAGGAAAAAAATCGTTCGGCCCAAAATGTCACGGATGTGTCTTTTTTTTGTAGTGCTCTCAATCCCTCCATGGATTCTTGCTAGTTTTTTAGGTAAAAGAGAGAGGAGATCTAGATCCACACTTCCACCAATCACTTTCTCCTCTATGTGAGGGGAACCCCTTGGATTTAGATCTTGGAGTTCTTGGTGTTCTCCTTCTTGTTCTTCCTCTCACTTTCCTCCCTAGCATTAGTTGCTTTGGTGGGATTTGAGAGAGAAGGACTTGGGCACTCCGTGTGCCCTTGCCATTGCATTTGTGCATCGGTTTGAGTTCTCCACAGTGATACATGGAAGTTACAAGTTGAGAAGCTTATTACTCTTGGGTGCTTGGTACCCTTGAGCTTGTTCCTCTTGGGTGCTTGGTACCCTTGAGCTTGTTCCTCTTGGGTGCTTGGGCACCCTAGACGGTTGGTGGTGTTCGGAGCTCAATCATTGTGGTATAAAGCTCTGGGCAAGCGTCGGAGTCTCCAATTAGGTTGTGGAGATCGCCCCGAGCAATTTGACGGGTACCGGTGACCGCCCCCAAGGGTTGCCAAAGTGTGATCAAGGCATCTTGCATTGTGCGAGGGCATGAGGATATTACGGTGGCCCTAGTGGCTTCTTGAGGAGCATTGTGCCTCCACACCGCTCCAAACGGAGATTAGCATCCGCAAGGGTGTGAACTTCGGGATACATCATCGTCTCCACGTGCCTCGGTTATCTCTTACCCGAGCCCTTTACTTATGCACTTTACTTTGTGATAGCCATATTCTTTCTTGTCATATATCTTGCTATCACTTAGTTGTTTATCTTGCTTAGCATAAGTTGTTGGTGCACATAGGTGAGCCTAGTTGTTGTAGGTTTTGTGCTTGACAAATTAACCACTAGGTTTATTTCGCATTTATTCAAGCCTAAACCGTAATTATTTTAAAGCGCCTATTCACCCCCCCCCCCTCTAGGCGACATCCACGATCTTTCACCAAGGTTCATCCATATCCTTGAGAACTATGGGTCTACTCACACATGGAGACAACAAACATCATAAGGGTGGTGATGGTAAACATGAATGAATCACACAAGTAACACACAAGATGATCCACTATAGTTCCCAAATATCCAGAAATAAAAATCAACAGTGTCATCAAGCAAAGAGGCTTAACCCCAGGGTTATGATTTGCTTTCTGTTGGGAAACATAGTGGAAAACAAAAAAATGCCCTACAATCACCAAGGAACACTTTGAAGATGTGGTTTGGATCGAATCGTTACTAACTCCGAGTTGTGATGGAAGAAAAGTCAGTGTAGATCATATTTGAAGTCTCTCAAACCATAGATGAAAAATCCCTTGAACTGCTTACGGACGATCACTCGAACGGAAGACTGAAAGCACGGCCTCTCCATAGTTTACAAGTGTACGATCTTTACGATTGGTCAGCGTTTTGCCGTCCGAAGTTAATCATCGCCTTAGAAATAGAGGGAGGATATTAGAACCACATTGGACTTCTAATTATGAGGACGAGAGAGGATTAGATCTAGCTCTAATTGGACCAACTAGAACTAGAACTAGAGGAGGCTCTAAAACTTGTATGTCCAAAGGCTAAAATGCTCAAGTATATATAGGTTGGACGAGGGGATAGTGGGCACCACCTGGGGGGAAGGGCTTGCTCTGGACAGGAGGGGGAACCCCCCTATAATTCGGCCTCCCCCTTCCTTCTCTATGAAGAAAAGGGGCGCCTCCCTATTGGGACCAAGTGGCCCAATATCTTTTTCACCATTTCACCTTTTAAGGCCTGTTGATATTTAGTTGACTATAAAAGACTTTGTGGCACCCCGGCTTAGAGGAACCGGAATACCCTGTATTCCATCCTAGAGATCAAGTCTTCTAGAATACGACACTGCTTGGCACAGAACAAATCAGCTCTTATTACAAATAATATGGGTACAAGGGTTTGGGTATTACAAAGGATTACATCGTCATGACGACACTACACCTGCTAAGATAACTCTATGCTAGCAGCAGAACAACTCGTAGTAGCGGAATGACTTCTAGCATCAGAACAACGATGACGGTGATGGACTCCACTCTGCAGGGAGTCTGGCTGGCAAACATCCTAGCTCGCAAACTTGGGATCCTCGAAAAGCAATCAATCACGACATCACCTACAATCTGGCATGACACGCCAGGTGAATAATTGGAATGTACTCGCAAGCTCAGATCAACCAAAGCAATCAAGACAAACAACAACATGGCAATTACAGGTTAATTATTATTGGTGAGTGATGACCCACAAGTGTAGGGGATCTATCTTAGTCCTTTCGATAAGTAAGAGTGTCGAACCCTACAAGGAGCAGAAGGAAATGACAAGCGATTTTTAGTAAGGTATTCTCTGCAAGCACTGAAATTATCGGTAACAGATAGTTTTGTGATAAGGTAATTTGTAACGGGTAACAAGTAATGAAAGTAAACAAGGTGCAGAAAGATGGCCCAATCCTTTTTGTAGCAAAGGACAAGCCTGGACAAACTCTTATATGAAGGAAAACGCTCCCGAGGACGCATGGCAATATCGTCAAGCTAGTATTCATCACGTTCCTATGATTCGCGTTCGATACTTTGATAATTTGATATGTGGGTGGACCGGTGCCTGGGTGATGTTCTTACTTGAACAAACATCCCACTTATGATTAACCTCTATTGCAAGCATCCGCAACTACAACAAAAGTATTAAGGTAAACCTAACCATAGCATGAAACATATGGATCCAAATCAGCCCCTTACGAAGCAACGCATAAACTAGGGTTTAAGCTTCTGTCACTCTAGCAACCCATCATCCACTTATTACTTCCCAATTTCTTCCTCTAGGCCCAAAAAATGGTGAAGTGTCATGTAGTCGACGTTCACATAACACCACTAGAGGACAGACAACATACATCTCATCGAAATATCGAACGAATACCAAATTCACATGACTACTTATAGCAAGACTTCTCCCATGTCCTCAGGAACAAACGTAACTACTCACAATTCATATTCATGTTCATAATCATAGGGGTATTAATATGCATTAAGGATCTGAAAATATGATCTTCCACCAAATAAACCAACTAGCATCAACTACAAGGAGTAATCAACACTACTAGCAACCCACATGTACCAATGTGAGGTTTTGAGACAAAGATTGGATACAAGAGAAGAACTAGGGTTTTAGAGGAGATGGTGCTGGTGAAGATGTTGATGGAGATTGACCCCCTCCGGATGAGAAGATCGTTGGTGATGACGATGGCGATGATTTCCCCCTCCCGGAGGGATGTTTCCCCGGCAGAACAGCTCCGTCGGAGCCCTAGATTGGTTCCGCCAAGGTTCCGCCTCATGGCGGTGGTGTTTAAATCAAAGCTTGCTTCGATATTTTTCAGGGTAAAAGACTTCATATAGCAGAAGATGGGCACGGAGGCCTGTTAGGGGGCCACGAGGTGGGGCGCACCCGGGGTAGGGGCGCCCCATCCTCGTGGCAAGGTGTGGGCCCCTCGGTGGATTATTTCGCCAGTATTTTTTATTAATTCCAAAAACTGCCTCCGTGAAGTTTCAGGGCTTTTGGAGCTGTGCAGAATAGGTCTCTAATATTTGCTCCTTCTCCAGCCCAGAATTCCAGTTGCCGGCATTCTCCCTCTTCATATAAACCTTGTAAAATAAGAGAGAAAAGGCATGAGTATTGTGACATAACGTGTAATAACAGCCCATATTGCAATAAATATTGATATAAAAGCATGATGCAAAATGGACGTATCAACCCCCCAAGATTAGACCTCGCTTGTCCTCAAGCGGAAGCCGATAACGAAAAATATGTCCACATGTTTAGAGATAGAGGTGTCGATAAAACAAAATACGAACATGAGGGCATCATGATCATTTTTTATAACAGCAACATATATATAAATTGTCATATGATTTCTTATGCTCAAGTAACAATCTATTCACAATGTAAAGTATGAATCAGAAATTTCATTGAGAACCAACAAACTATAACCTCAGTCATTGAAGCAATTGCAATTTATCATAACATCGGAAAGAGTCAATATAAGAGCTTTTCAGCAAGTCCACATACTCAACTATCATTTAGCCTTTCATAATTGCTAACACTCACGCAATACTTATGGGTATGGAGTTTTAATCGGACACAGAGAAAGATATGGGCTTATAGTGTTGCCTCCCAACCTTTTACCTCAAGGGTAATGTCAACAATAATAATTCATGCTAACTTACATCCAATTGGCTATATATATCAGGGTCTTTCCAACACAATGTGCTTGCCAAAGGATGAAATGCAAAAAGGATAGGTGGAGATCACCATGACTCTTGTATAAGGTATAGGACAAAAGTAAAAGATAGGCCCTTCGCAGAGGGAAGCAGAGGTTGTCATGTGCTTTTATGGTTGGATGCACGAAATCTTAATGCAAAAGAACGTCACTTTATATTGCCACTTGTGATATGGACCTTTATTATGCAATCTGTCGCTTTTATTGCTTCTACATCACAAGATCATATAAAGCTTATTTTCTCCAAACTAATAAATCATACATATTTAGAGAGCAATTTTTATTGCATGCAACATTGAAAACTTACTTGAAGGATCTTACTCAATCCATAGGTAGGTATGGTGTACTCTCATGGAAAAACCAGGTTTAAGGATATTTGGAAGCACAAGTAGTATCTCTACTTGGTGCAAAGAATTTGGCTAGCATGAGGGGGAAAGGCAAGCTCAACATGTTGGATGATCCATGACAATATACTTTATTTCGGATATAAGAAAACATAACCCACTACGTTGTCTTCCTTGTCCAACATCAACTCTTTAGCATGTCATATTTTAATGAGTGCTCACAATCATAAAAGATGTCCAAGATAGTGTATTTATATGTGAAAACATCTCTTTCTTTATTACATCCTATTAATTGCAACGATGACCAAAACTATGTTTGTCAACTCTCAACAACTTTTATTCATCACACTCTTTATATGTGAAGTCATTACTCTCCATAAGATCAATATGATCTCTTTATTTCTTTTTAATCTTTCTTTTATTCCCTCAAGATCATAGCAAGATAGTCAAGCCCTTGACTCAACACTAATCTTTATTATATATAGCTCACTGACTCGATTACATAGAAGGATCATAAAGCAAAACTCAGACTAATTCATACTAAAACTTTATTCTACTAGATCAAGATATTACTAAAAGGATCGAACTAAGAAAAACGGTAAAGATAGGAGTGTGATGGTGATACGATACCGGGGCACCTCCCCCAAGCTTGGCAGTTGCCAAGGGGAGTGCCCATACCCATGTATTTATATCTCTTTCCTCAGGGGTGGTGATGATGGAGTTGTTGATGATGTAGGCCTTTCGTCCCTCTTCCAAGGCATAGGCTCACCATCATAGAAGGATGATCGAGTCTCCGGGATCCTTAAATCTACAGCCAAACTCATCCTCTTGAATCTATATCCATACTCACAGTTTTGGTTTTGCAGGTCATAGATCTGGGCTTGGAGGTGCTCGATTTTCTCGTGAAGCTTGAAGATGGCCTCCCCAATGTCCTTGGCGTCCAGCTTGTGGTTGTTGGTGAACTCCGTGTTTATTATGTGATTAGCGTCGAGTCCACGCTCCACAATCTCCTGACACTTGATAACTTGTTGCTCCATTGCTTCAAGCCTTGTCTCCACGCTTCCGGTCCTCCTTGGTCCCTCAACACCGCGGATGTGCAGCAACCCCTCACGCATCTCAATGGTTTGAGGATGTTGCAGCACCTCCGCGAGGTAGGGGTTGATGACCTTCTCGAAGAACTTGTCCTTGGGGGCACTTGGGGACGTCATGGTGATCTAAATCTGTCAGAAAAACAGCTCGAAACAAGAACAGAGGATATTTGCGTGATATGAGGGTCAAAACCTTCGGGGGACGATATAATGAATTTTTACCGACTAAAAGAAGTATCGTGCAAGAAAACGGAGTCCGTAGAGCACACAAGGTGCCCACGAGGCAGGGGGCGCGCCCAGCGGGGTAGGGCGCCCTCCACCCTCGTGGACGCCTCGTGTCCTTCCCGGACGGGCTTCTTATTTTCCTATTTTCTTAAATATTCCAAAACGGAGAAAAATTGCCATTAGAAATGTTTTGGAGTCGGTTTACTTACCGTACCACATACCTACTCCTTTTCAGAGTCTGAAGCGTTCTGAAAAGTGTCCCTTATGTATTCCTTCGGGGTCACGGTTTCAATACGTTAGTTTCAAAATTTATAGGATTACCTGAGATATAATGTTTGATTCTTTGACCGTTCACCACCTTTGGATTTGTTCCTTTGAATTTGTTAATTTTTATGGCACCGGAACGATAGACCTCCTCGATAACGTAAGGAGCTTCCCATTTAGAGAGATGTTTTCCTGCAAAAAAACTTAAACGAGAGTTGAATAGCAACACATAATCACCTACATTAAACTCACGCTTTTGTATCCTTTTGTCATGCCATCTTTTAACTTTTTCTTTAAACAGTTTGGCATTCTCGTAGGCCTGGGTTCTCCATTCATCAAGTGAGCTAATGTCAAATAGCCTCTTCTCACCGGCAAGTTTGAAATCATAATTGAGCTCTTTAATGGCCCAATATGCCTTATGTTCTAGTTTGAGAGGTAAGTGACATGCTTTTCCATAAACCATTTTATAAGGAGACATACCCATAGGATTTCTATATGCAGTTCTATAGGTCCATAATGCATCATCAAGTTTCTTGGACCAATTCTTTCTAGATCTATTAACAGTCTTTTGCAAAATTAATTTGAGCTCTCTATTACTATGTTCTACTTGACCACTTAGACTGTGGGTGATATGGAGATGCAATTCTATGATTAACATCGTACTTAGCAAGCATTTTACGAAAAGCACCATGAATAAAATGTGAACCACCATCAGTCATTAAGTATCTAGGGACTCCAAACCACGGAAAAATAACTTCCTTAAGCATCTTAATAGAGGTGTTATGATCAGCACTACTAGTTGGAATAGCTTCTACCCACTTAGTAACGTAATCAACAGCAACTAAAATATGTGTATACCCATTAGAGGAAGGAAACGGTCCCATATAATCAAAGCCCCAAACATCAAATGGTTCAATAACAAGTGAATAGTTCATAGGCATTTCTTGACGTCTACTAATATTACCAATTCTTTGGCATTCATCACAAGACAAGACAAACTTACGGGCGTCTTTGAAGAGAGTAGGCCAATAAAAACCGGATTGCAATACCTTATGTGCAGTTCTATCTCTAGCATGGTGTCCTCCATAAGATTCAGAGTGACACTTGCGTAGGATATGTTCCTGTTCATGCTCAGGTACTCAACGTCTAATAACACCACCTACTCCTTCTTTATAAAGGTGTGGGTCATCCTAGAAGTAATGTCTTAAATCATAGAAAAACTTTTTCTTTTGCTGGTATGTGAAACTAGGTGGTATGAATTTAGCAACAATGTAATTAGCATAATCAGCATACCATGGAGCAGTACGAGAAGCATTTATGACAGCTAATTGATCATCAGGAAAGCTATCATCAATATGTAGTGGGTCATCAAGAACATTCTCTAACCTAGACAAGTTGTCTGCAATGGGGTTCTCAGCTCCCTTTCTATCAATAATATGCAAATCAAATTCTTGTAGCAAGAGAACCCATCTAATAAGTCTAGGTTTAGCATCTTTATTTTCCATAAGGTATTTAATAGCAGCATGATCAGTGTGAACAGTTACTTTAGAATCAACAATATAAGGTCTGAACTTATCACAAGCAAATACAACTGCTAAAAATTCCTTTTCAGTAGTAGCATAATTTCGCTGGGCACTATCTAGAGTTTTACTAGCATATTGGATAACATTTAATTTCTTATCAATTCTTTGTCCTAGAACAGCACCTACAGCATAATCACTAGCATCACACATAATTTCAAAGGGTAGATTCCAATCAAGTGGCTAAACAATAGGTGCAGAAATCAAGGCTTTCTTAAGTATTTCAAATGCTTCTACACAATCATCATCAAAAACAAAAGGGACATCTTTTTGTAAGAGATTAGTCAGAGGCCTAGAAATTTTAGAGAAGTCCTTAATGAACCTCCTATAAAAACCGGCATGACCAAGGAAACTTCTTATACCTTTAATGTCCTTGGGACATGGCATCTTTTCAATAGCATCAACTTTAGCTTTATCAACTTCAATACCTATTTCTGAAATTTTATGCCCCAAGACAATACCTTCATTAACCATAAAGTGACACTTCTCCCAATTCAAGACAAGATTAGTTTCTTCACATCTCTGCAAAACTCGATCAAGGTTGCTTAAGCAATCATCAAAAGAAGTTCCATATGCGGAGAAATCATCCATGAAAACCTCAACAATCTTTTCACAAAAATCAGAGAATATAGCCATCATGCATCTTTGAAAGGTAGCAGGTGGATTGCATAAACCAAAAGGCATACTTCTATAAGAAAAGGTACCGAAAGGGCAAGTAAAAGTGGTCTTTTCTTGATCCTCTTTTGACACAGGTATTTGAGAGAAACCAGAATAACCATCTAGAAAGCAAAAGTGCATATTTTTGGATAATCTTTCTAGCATTTGATCAATAAAAGGTAAAGGGTAATGATCCTTTTTAGTAGCTTTATTTAATTTGCAGAAATCAATTACCATTCTATAACCTGTAATAATTCTTTGTGGGATCAATTCATCTTTATCATTAGGAACAACAGTAATACCTCCCTTCTTAGGGACACAATGGACAGGGCTTACCCACTGACTATCAGCAACGGGATAAATTATACCTGCCTCCAGAAGCTTTAGTATTTCTTTTCTTACCACTTCTTTCATCTTAGGATTTAACCGTCGTTTGTGATCAACAACCGGTTTAGCGTCTTTCTCCAATTTTATTTTGTGTTGGCATAGAGTGGGACTAATGCCCTTAAGATCATCAAGAGTATATCCAATAGCAGCACGGTGCTTCTTCAGAGTTTTCAATAATTTCTTTTCTTCATGCTCTGAAATATTAGCACTAATAATAGCATGATATATCTTTTTCTCATCAAGATAAGCATATTTAAGACTATCAGGTAATGGTTTAAGCTCAAACACGGGATCACCCTTGGGTGGAGGAGGATCCCCTAGGATTTCAACAGGCAAGTTGTGTTTCAAGATAGGTCCTTGTTTAAAGAATACTTCATCTATTTCCCTTCTTTCATTCATAAACATATCATTTTCATGGTCGAGCAAATATTGTTCTAAGGGATCATTAGGAGGCACGGCAATAGAAGCAAGACCAATAATTTCATCTTTACTAGGTAATTCTTTATCATGGGGTTGTCTACGAAATTTAGCAAAATTAAAATCATGAGACATATCCCCCAAACCAATGGTAACAACATCCTTTTTGCAGTCTATCCTAGCATTAACAGTATTCAAGAAGGGTCTACCAAATATGATGGGACAGAATCTATCTTGTGGGGAACCAAGAACAAGAAAATCAGCGGGATATTTAACTTTCCCACACAATACTTCAACATCTCTAACAACCCCAACTGGTGAAATAGTGTCTCTATTGGCAAGCTTAATTGTAACATCAATTTCCTCTATCTCAACAGGTGCAATATCGTGCATAATTTCTTTGTATAAGGTATGAGGTATTGCACTTGCACTAGCACCCATATCACATAAGCCATGGAAGCAATGATCTCCTATTTTAACATAAATAACAAGCATGCCTACAACAGGTCTATGTTTATTCTTAGTATCAGGTCTAGCAATTCTAGCAGCTTCATCACAGAAGTAAATAACATGCCCATCAATATTATCAGCCAAAAGATCTTTAACCATAGCAATACTATGTTCAACTTTAATTTGCTCAGGGGGTGTAGGTGTTCTAGTATTACTCTTACGAACTACAGTTGAAGCTTTAGCATGATCCTTTATTCTAACAGGGAAAGGTGGTTTCTCAATATAAGCAGTAGGAACAATAGGATCACATTATAAGTGATAGTCTTTTCTTCAACTTTAATAGGTGCAACTACTTTTACTTCATGAGAGGATTATATTTAAACCACTTCTCCTTAGGGAGATCAACATGAGTAGAAAATGATTCATAGAAAGAAGCTACTATCTCAGAGTCAAGTCCATATGTAGTGCTAAATTCACGGAAAACATCGGTATCCATAAAAGATTTAACACAATCAAACTTGGGTGTTATACCTGACTCCTTACCTTCGTCGATATCCCAATCTTCAGATTTGCGTTTAATTTTTTCCAATAAATCCCATTTGAATTCAATAGTCTTCATCATAAAAGATCCAGTACAAGAAGTATCGAGCATGGAGTGATTGTTGAGAGAAAGCCGAGCATAAAAATTTTGAATAATAATTTCTCTTGAGAGCTCATGATTGGGGCATGAATATAACATTGACTTAAGCCTCCCCCAAGCTTGAGCGATGCTTTCTCCTTCGCGAGGCCAAAAATTGTATATATGATTGCGATCACGATGAACAAGATGCATAGGATAAAACTTCTGATGAAATTCCAATTTCAATCGGTTGTAGTTCCATGATCCCATATCATCACATAGCCTACACCATGTCAATGCCTTTCCCTTCAAAGATAAAGGGAAGACCTTCTTCTTGATAACATCATCGGGCATACCTGCAAGCTTAAATAATCCACAAACTTCATTCACATAGATTAGGTGCAAATCGAGATATAATGTTCCATCACCTGTGAAAGGATTAGGTAGCAGTTTCTCTATCATACCCGAAGGAATTTCAAATTAAACATTTTCAGTAGGTTCAGTAGGTTGAGGAGCAACTCTTTGCTCTACTGGTTGGGGTGAAGATACCCCGAACAAGACCCTCAAAGGATTATGTTCCATAGTAATAAGTGACAATAAATTTCAGCACACTATATAAATTTTTCCTTACCAAAGGCGCTTCACTCCCGCAACAACAGCGCTTTAAAAGAGTCTTGATGACCCACAAGTGTAGGGGATCTATCGTAGTCCTTTCGATAAGTAAGAGTGTCGAACCCAACAAGGAGCGTATGAAATGACAAGCGTTTTCGAGAAGGTATTCTCTGCAAGCAATCGAAATTATCGGTAATAGATAGTTTTGCGATAAGGTAATTTGTAACGGGTAACAAGTAATGAAATTAAACAAGGTGCAGCAAGATGGCCCAATCCTTTTTGTAGCAAAGGACAAGCCTATAAAAAATCTTATATGAGGGAAAACACTCCCGAGGACACATGGGAATTATCGTCAAGCTAGTTTTCATCACGCTCATATGATTCGCGTTCGTTACTTTGATAATTTGGTATGTGGGTGGACCGGTGCTTGGGTACTGCCCTTTCTTAGACAAGCATCCCACTTATGATTAACCCCTCTTGCTAGCATCCGCAACTACAAAAGAAGTATTAAGGTAAACCTAACCATAGCATGAAACATATGGATCCAAATCAGCCCTTACGAAGCAACGATAAACTAGGGTTTAAGCTTCATCACTCTAGCAACCCATCATCTACTTATTACTTCCCAATGCCTTCCTCTAGACCCAAACAATGGTGAAGTGTCATGTAGTCGACGTTCACATAACACCACTAGAGGAGAGACAACATACATCTCATTAAAATATCGAACGAATACCAAATTCACATGACTACTTATAGCAAGACTTCTCCCATGTCCTCAGGAACAAACGTAACTACTCACAGATCATATTCATGTTCATAATCAGAGGGGTATTAATATGCATAAAGGATCTAAACATATGATCTTCCACCAAATAAACCAACTAGCATCAACTACAAGGAGTAATCAACACTACTAGCAACCCACAGGTACCAATCTAAGGTTTTGAGACAAAGATTGGATACAAGAGATGAACTAGGGTTTTAGAAGAGATGGTGTTGGTGAAGATGTTGACGGAGATTGACCCCCTCCCGATGAGAGGACCGTTGGTGATGACGATGGTGATGGTTTCCCCCTCCCGGAGGGATGTTTCCCCGGCAGAACAGCTCCGCCGGAGCCCTAGATTGGTTCCGCCAAGGTTCCACCTCGTGGCGGCAGTGTTTTGTCCCGAAAGCTTGCTTCTGATTTTTTTCTAGGGTAAAAGACTTCATATAGTAGAAGATGGGCACCGGAGGCCTGCCAGGGGTCCCACGAGGCAGGGGCCGCGCCCAGGGGTAGGGTGCACCCCCCACCCTCGTGGCCAGGGTGTGGGCCCCCTCTGGTGGATTCTTTCGCCGGTATTTTTTATTAATTCCAAAAACTACCTCCATGAAGTTCCAGTGTTTTTGGAGCTGTGCAGAATAGGTCTCTAATATTTGCTCCTTCTCCAGCCCAGAATTCCAGCTGCCGACATTCTCCCTCTTCATGTAAACCTTGTAAAATAAGAGAGAAAAGGCATGAGTATTGTGACATAACGTGTAATAACAGCCCATAATGCAATAAATAATGATATAAAAGCATGATGCAAAATGGACGTATCAGTGAGTAGGATACAACTAGAACAATATGAGATGAGCATGGCATGTACATGTTACTCATGATATGAACATGATGATACTAGCACTAGCAGGAGAGGGAGTCGATGTTTAAGGTCTCATGGACCAACTTACTCTTCTCGGAGGTTATCTTGTAACCACCATAGATATCAATCTTACTTACCGACATGATCACGTCATGATCAACTAACACCGTTATCAATGATACCATCGTGATCATCACATATCCACAAAGAGCTCAACCTTTATCCGTGATCATCACATGACCACATAAAGATCAACCAGCTTCTTTCCTCAAGGAATCAGGGTTGTTTATTATTCAGGTTAGTATTACTATTGACCAATAGTGTGACCTACTAAAACTGTGTCCATGACCAAGGACGTGGCTATCGATAGATTATACACTCTGTAGAGGTTAGTACATTGTACCCACACTATGGAACTCATGGCCTCGTACTTTAGTACATGCTCCCATTCGGGTGGACCAACGACATTTCAACAAACCAATCTATTGCATGACACTCCCCCGGCCACTCCAACAAACTCCCCTTTGTGCTATGTCATGGGTGTCCCCGATGTCAACTCATGACATCTACCACCTTTCTGACTGCCACCGTCGTGGCCAAACTAAACCATCCCGAACGAGGACCTATGCGCATATACAACTCGGACACACAAGGTTATGGTCGCCTACCTAATCAGGGTAGTGCGCACACATAACCTTCCCTCATTGGAGGCACTGGCGAGAGGCATGACAATAGATCGAATTAGGGCATCCCCATCCAGGCAAGTGTTGTTGCACTGGTGAGCTCGATTAGGTGGCACTATGACTCAGCCAACAGATTTGTTCAACTTCATTTAAAGTCAGGTTTAACTTGAATGGTGATGACCTGAGCCAAAACAAAATAGCATACTAAAATGACAATACATATGAGCATGATATCAACATAGGCATGGATGGGAAACATAACCATTAGCATATGAATCTTACATTAACCACAATAAATCATTTAGTCTGTGGGATGAAAATGAGCATGGCATAGTGATAATCATGCATCTTACAGGTATTTTCATGAAAAACCATAACTATTCATGTGAGCATATCATTATCAATTAGCATTGGAAATAATTACAATAATGAAACATGATAATAATAACATTAGCAATGTATCATTTAACTAACTAGATGCACATGAACATGGCATACGGATGAGCATCGATCCACAAGCATATATAGAGCATTTACAAAATAATTAAATGAGCAAAAAAATATTTAAATATTCAAGTGGAAACCATGGATATTGCAAGGCCATCATGCAAGGGGTTGTTGTGGCTTGCGTGGGGTTGAAGGAATCATCGGGAAGAAGTGGGAGGAACTCGCGAAAAAATTTACCCAAAATGTTTCTCTCCCAAAGGGGGCTGAATAAGGGCAAGGGGAAATGGTCATTTCAAAATGTGACAACATCATGAAAATAGTACCAACAGAACGGGCTCGACGAATAGAGAACGTGGGCGTTGGAATCACCTAATACGGGGTCATGGTTAAAAAGTTGTGGTCATTCGTTCGTTAAGCAGAAAAACAAATAAAAACTATACTTTTCTGCTGCTAACGAGTGAACATCCACAATATAAGCATTACGGCGCCGACAGCTGAAAAAATAGTACGGGCATTTCTGAAAATACGCCTTCGCTACAGGGGAAACGTTTTCTTCCCTGCAGCAGCGCTGAACTATGTTTTCTCTGTAGGAAAACGTATTCGAAGGAATACACCTTCACTTACTCCAGTCAACGGGCCTGCCTGGTCAGCGCCTCAGAGGCTTACAAGTGGGGCCCACGGGCAGGCCTAGGGGTCATCATCTTCTACCTCGTGCACGCGCTTGATACGTCTCCAACATATCTATAATTTTTTATTGTTCCATGTTGTTATATTATCAATCTTGGATGTTTTATAATCATTTTATAGTCATTTTATATCATTTTTTGGTACTAACCTATTGACATAGTGCCAAGTGCTAGTTGTTGTTTTCTGCATGTTTTTTACATCGTAGGAAATCAATATCAGACGGTGTAGCGACCCGACCTCAGACGGTCAAGCCTCGTGTATCTGTGCCATCCACGGATCAAGATCTGGCACACAAAGACATCAATGTATATATCAAAGTGCAATCACATGTATAAATAACGTAAAATGATATATACCTCATAATACTCAGCGGAAACAATCAAACGGGTGTGGAGTCCCATCAACGCCATCGGCAGGTTGAGTGTAGACCGTAACTCAGTATAGTAACTCTTACTGTCGAAGAAAATCCTGCAACATGATACGTTGCAGCCGTGTAGGTCAGTACATTGAATGTACCGCAAGATCACAACATGAATAAACAGATGGTAAAACTATACTATATGCAATTTGGCTTTGTGGCTCAGATCTAAGTTTTGTTTGCGTAAAAGCTGATTTTATTTTCCCTACATCAAAGGAATAAATGAAGTCTGTACTATGGAGTTTTCTATCATGACATGGTTCCGCCAACCGATGTCTCATAGCCCAAAATCATCATATGTTGCCCACAATTAAGTTATCAATCCGGTGTTGAGAGTTTCGAGATAGATCCAAGTCCGAGGCTCAAATTGTCCGTAATCGGGACACGGCTAATCGATTAGGTTTATAACCTCTGCAGAGGTTTGTACACTTTACCCGCAAGATTCGATCCCTCTCTTTACGTTCTCGCACTTTGAGTGTTTGAGAACAAGATGACCAAACATGGTCTTCCAAAGAGTTCCTCGACCACCGTCCGTACTCAACCCATCCTCTGTAGTTCTACATCTGCTAGTACCGCCCCAGCCAGAGTCACAACTAAGGTCAACCAAGCCGAGCCCATAATGACTTGCGGTTGCACGGGTAAGCTTCCGGCGTGAAGTATTCTTCCGTCTCTTTGAGTCTGGGTGAAGCTTTCGCAAGATGTCATGGCGCTTCTCCATGCATCCCGCCAACCACTGGTTTCTCCAGGTGCCCGTCAACCGCCCTTCACCCAAGAGTGTGTATTGAATTCTTGTCTCGAGTCTTGAAGTCTTGAGGTCTTGAATATGCAGTCCTTGCAGATTCCATCATGGAGTTATCGTCATTGACGAGAGTCCTCCTTCTTCACACCACTCGAACACTCATACCAAACCCCGTCTACTACAGCGTAGCATTAGAATAAAATAACGTCCCGGCTTGGTAACAGGGTGATGGGTTCCTACCTCATGCATACTACTCAACTACAAGAATTTCAATAACACTCTTGAGGGGTAGTTGCAGAGGTGCCACTAAATGCAATAAAACATAGGTAAGAAAGCATGGTCAAAGTGAACTTGCTCGGTGATGTTGACGAAGAAGAATTATCGTTCTCAAGAAATAACTTGATAGACTACTCGTCACTCTCTGATGAAATCTATATAACAAACATATCATTCACATAAGCACTCACACTAACAATCAAAACAAAAGAGAGAGCGAATAAGAATCAAGGAACTTCAAATAAAACTAGGAGTCTTCTTCTACAACATTCACAAAAATAGTTTTGTCTAACGGAAAATAAAACACTAAAATAACAGAGAATAAAATATAAATTTAGTTAAGACAAAGAAAAAATAAAGTATTTTTTCATAAAGCTATTTTGAAAGTATTTTCAATTGGGAGTTAAAACAGTAGAGAAATCCATTGCAAGTTATTAGCGAACTTGAATTGATTTCACGATAACAAAATAAAATAAATATAAAACTTGTTGAACACCTACTGTTTAACTAATAGAAACCAAACATAAACTTTCTGAAATATAAAATAAAATAATTTAAAAACATCTATAGAAAAGAAGTAGCTATAATTCAATAGAACTAAAACAGAATTTGTTTTACATGAAACAATAAGCTAAAATACTCAAAAATTTTGAAGTTTTTACCACTGGTAAATATGATCACTAGTGATCAGTAGAAAAAGAATCAAATAAAAATCTATTTTAAACTCCCGAATAAGCAAAACAAGCTTTAATTCAAATCTGATCTAACTCAATTTTATAATTCCAAACATAGACAAATTATATGTTTTTGGAAACTACAAGAAAATTGTGATCTAATGCAAAAAGAATCAGCATCATTGGACTTCTAGATCAAAAGTTATAAGCTAAACAAGAACGGAACTAAATCTGTTACGGAAATAAATCTGAAAACGAAAACGGAGTTACCTGTACGTGAGGCAGAGATGGCAGGAAGGAGACGGCGATGTGGAGGGCTGCTCGGCGAGGGGGCGAGGTCGCCGATGAGGTGGGGGTGGCGGAGGAGGGGTCGGCGCTTGGGAGGTGGCGCTGGGTGATGGGAGGTTCCAGGAGAGCTCTGGTGAGCGTTCTAGGCAGGAAAAGGAGGACGGTGGCGAGAAGGCTACGGGCAGGGAGGCGTGGTGATGGGAAAAATGGAACGAGGAGAGGGAAGGGGTTTTATAGGCGGTCTCGGGAGGCGCTGGGATGGAAAGACGAGGGAGATCGGGAAGGTGGAGTTTCCTGCCTCCATGGATATGGAAAACTTATGTAACGTGAGAGGAAACAGAGGAAGGAGATGATCTCTTGTTGGGCTAGAATAGGAAAGTGCTTAATGGGCCAGCAGGTTTTCCTAATAAAACGATTCCATTCCTATTTTTGAAATTAGGAAACTAAAACAATAAAAAGGAAATCAAATCAATTCGAATAAAGAGTTTTTATATACTAAAATTATCAGAAAAATAATATGTAGATGATGAGCATTATTCCACGGCCAAAATAAAACTTAAAAAATGTTTTCAGAAAATCCCTAAAGGCTTTATTTCTTTTTGCAAATAATTTTTAAATAAAAACTTTGGTTTTTCTTGGCTCAAATATTTTCAAAATGCCCTCATTTTGGAGGGTCATTTTCTCCGCTCTTTCTTGCTTGCAAGAATTTATTTTCGGGTATTTCTCGGGAAGAAAAATAGAGAAACAAGTGCAAATATTTGAAAGAATTAAATTGCAAAACTCCGCTCAAATTCTTCATAGTTGAAGAAGTCATGTCATCTTCTCTCATTGATACGGAGAAGGGAAAGTCATTTTATTCCTCTCTTTCAAAAGTTTTTGAAAAGGTTCAAATTTCACTCAAGTTTAATTCACTCAAGCAAACAAACAAACAATTCAATTAATTATATTAACATTCCAAAATTTGGGATGTTACAAACCTACCACACTTAAAATGAATCTAGTCCTCGAGATTCAAGAGGCTAGCAAGAAAAGGTTAGGGTTGGGGTCTTCTAGCAAATGTCTTGGTCGAAGGTCGGGGTGCTACCACACTTAAAAACAAGGTCATGGTTCCAATAAACTCAGATACTTCCTCCGGAGTGTTGACAATGCATGTCTCTTCACCTATCTTACAATAGCTCCTCTGTCGGAAGCATAGAGTTTTCCTCGTAATCTTGGGTCGGTTCGTCAAAGTTGAAAATTTGTCCGGACTGGATCTTCTTAGTGATAGGCTCGTGTCCATTCTAGACAACTTTCAAATACTCATGGTGGTCTACAATTTATGGTTTCTCCTGCAGAAAGCGGTCTAGGTTGAACCTCACCGTATAGCCTACGATTGGCATCGGTTGCTGTAAAGGGATTCCATCGTCCTACCATTCTATGGTTTTAGGGCTTATAGCGTCGACACTCTTCAAAGGTTTTCGAGTCTCTCGATTTTCCATCAACATATGATAGTTCATGATAGAAGTCTTGGTATGGGGCCAATCCATCCCGTGCTTGAATCATTACCACATACGTAAACAAAGTGAATCACGTATTCTAACACTTGGGCATACTCACAAGCATTGCAGAATTTCTCTTGTCCTCGAATTGGGTTCGAGTAAATCCATGGTTTCGCAAGCCAAACAAAACATCTATCGTTACTTCACCACTCTTAGGTTTTTGCGTAACCTCCTACGGAACGTATGCTGATTTGATCACCGCTTCTTCCAAGTGTATTCCTTTATCCAGTTACAACTGTTCCTTCTCAAAATCCTCGGGCCGTGGGTTATGGCCCACTTCAACACTAGTGCAGCTTTAACTTCATCCTTGGAGTAACTCTCTTGTTACACCTCCTAGTAGTACTCTATTTCTTCATACCATCATATCAAAAGCAAAATTCCAACTTATTTTGTCCAGCTTCCTTCTATGGACCATCATGGATAACACATTTCTTTCTTCATTGATCCTGTGGTTTTACTTGAGTACTATGACGCCAAAGAAAACATGCACTAGCTTATCCATAAATCCTTTATTTTCATATCAATCTTTTATTACATCCTTATCCATCTTTCGTGAATCCAAATTCCAAAAAGTTTATTACAAATGCCGCCACCCACATGGTTCGGTATGGTCGGACATTACTTCCAACTTTATTTATTTATCCTCTTCGAGGATTCTTCAGTCCCACTGGAAGTGTGCGACATGAGCCTTGAAATCTTCAATCTTCTTCTTCATCATGGTGGTCTTGAGCTTCACCTTCATCATCTCTGCATGCACTTCGCTTAGGTATTCACGAGTATAACGGAGTCTTGCTTCAAGTATTTCTCCAATCGGCGTATGGCTTCCATGGCTGCTTCACTAACGGCATCGAAGAAAGTTGCTTGTGGCACACGTGAGATGAAAAAGTAATGCCCCATCCTCTTTGGGCAAACTCCTTTCAAACGGTGGAGGTGTACCTCCACATACCGAGTTCCACTCCCTTTTGCATGAAGGGTAGCCTTTGTAGACTGCATCTCCTTCAAGGTGAATATGCTTCATCATGTCCTTCAAGATCTTGGGTAATCATGATCACTTGTCGTGGTCATGATCGTTTGAGGCCCTTAAGGAAAGACTCATAAAGGGTTGTCATCTGCATGTGTAGGATAGGAGGGGTGCTCAGAACAAGGAATGTATCTCCATGGGGAAATTGCAATTGTCTCCAGAAAAGTTTGGTGTTCAGTTGTCCATGGGTTCAAGTTCCGGGGTTTGGTTGAGATAGAAAGAGAAAGCAATTACCCACTCATCAACAAAATTATCGTTTGTAATGGGCCGTTCTACTATGGTTTCGTTTCTAAGTCCTCATTTCTTCAGTCTTCAATGCTCGGAGTTTTCCAATTCGATGCTGTTCCCATATGAAGGCCTTCTACCATTCTTCCGTAACTTACGTCTCTCATGGTTGAAATAAATACAAATCTACGATATCGCATCTATCCAACCATTCAATAAACACACAAAATAATAGCAACCAAGCATTCATTTATTCAATCAATACTATAGTATCGCCACCCACATAAGTTGGTATGGTCAGATACTTAAATCGAGGAAGCGTTCATCTTTATTTCTCTCATGGTGGGATACTACTAAGCTAATTTATTAGGAACTTGGTCATTGTCCCCACTGGGGCTTCTTCGTGTGGACTTGATCTCCTCCAGTTCTTACGCTAGATTTTCTCTGTCGACACGGAGTTTCTTGTGACGACCTCAGATGTCTGAAGTTGTTCCTTGAGCTTCGGATCTCAACGTCCTTTGCATGAGACATGGTCCTGCTGTTCTTCGAGTTCTGACGATTCTCGAGATCTCGAGGTTCTCCTCCTCCAGCTTGTTTACCTTGAGTCTCGAGTCTTGACCTCTTCTCGTAGTGCTTCATTGTCGACAGGGCTTCCAGGAGGTCCATCTCAAGATTCTTGACGTATTGTTCCAGATCCTGATTGTACACTAAAAGTGGGGAGAACTTCATCTTTTGCGCTTCCGTCAAGGCAATAGTTGCTCCATCAGACTTCGCCATCCAATCCTTCCAAAGAAGTGTGAGTTTAGTGCAAGCACGATGACGATAGCATAAACGTGCAATAGCATCATGGACGGCAGTGTTGATGCCCATATCACGATCACCATTTATAGTTCGAAGCTGATGTCTGCAGTCTTGGGGGCTTTTTCTGATTAAAAACTTGGGTCTTGACTCCCCATGATCTGGACGTCCTCTTAGTTGCCTTGATCTCGTGTATCGGTAACTTCAGCAGCTGACTAGCTCCACAAGGAAGGGGCCTCCAAGAACCTTCTCGTAGTGTTCTCTTTTGTTCGAATGTAGCTCTCCATCTATAGTTTGAGATAAGGAAGGTTCGATAAAAGGAGTGAGGTGTTACGAGAGTAGTACAAAACAAAGGTCATTCCTATTGGGGTCTTCATATTACTAAGTCATTTTCTAGGGTCACGTTCTACAGCCAACATGTGCTCGATACCATATCAGAAGCGACCCGACCTCAGACGGTCAAGCCTACGTGTATCGTGCCATCCCTAGATCAAGATGTCGGCACACACAGTACATCAATGTATATATCAAAGTGCAATCACATGTATAAATAACGTAAAATGATATATACCTCATAATACTCAGTGAAACAATCAAACGGGTGTGGAGTCCCATCAACGCCATCGGCAGGTTGAGTGTAGACCGTAACCTGTATAGTAACTCTTACTGTCGAAGAAAATCCTGCAACATGATACGTTGCAGCCGTGTAGGTCAATTACATTGAATGTACCGCAAGATCACAACATGAATAAACAGATGGTAAAACTATACTATATGCAATTTGGCTTTGTGGCTCAGATCTAAGTTTTGTTTGCGTAAAAGCTGATTTTATTTTCCCTACATCAAAGGAATAAATGAAGTCTGTACTATGGAGTTTTCTATCATGACATGGTTCCGCCAACCGATGTCTCATAGCCCAAAATCATCATATGTTGCCCACAATTAAGTTATCAATCCGGTGTTGAGAGTTTCGAGATAGATCCAAGTCCAGAGGCTCAAATTGTCCGTAACCGGGGACACGGCTAATCGATTAGGTTTATAACCCTCTGCAGAGGTTTGTACACTTTACCCGCAAGATTCGATCCTCTCTTTACGTTCTCGCACTTCAGAGTGTTTGAGAACAAGATGACCAAACATGGTCTTCCAAAGAGTTCCTCGACCACCGTCCGTACTCAACCCATCCCTCAGTAGTTCTACATCTGCTAGTACCGCCCCAGCCAGAGTCACAACTAAGGTCAACCAAGCGAGCCCATAATGACTTGCGGTTGCACGGGTAAGCTTCCGGGCGTGAAGTATTCTTCCGTCTCTTTGAGTCTGGGTGAAGCTTTCCGCAAGATGTCATGGCGCTTCTCCATGCATCCCGCCAACCACTGGTTTCTCCAGGTGCCCGTCAACCGTCCTTCACCCAAGAGTGTGTATTGAATTCTTGTCTCGAGTCTTGAAGTCTTGAGGTCTTGAAGATGCAGTCCTTGCAGATTCCATCATGGAGTTGTCGTCATTGACGAGAGTCCTCCTTCTTCACACCACTCTCGAACACTCATACCAAACCCGTCTACTACAGCGTAGCATTAGAATAAAATAACGTCCGGGCTTGGTAACAGGGTGATGGGTTCCTACCTCATGCATACTACTCAACTACAAGAATTTCAATAACACTCTTGAGGGTAGTTGCAAAGGTGCCACTAAATGCAATAAAACATAGGTAAGAAAGCATGGTCAAAGTGAACTTGCTCGGTGATGTTGACGAAGAAGAATTATCGTTCTCAAGAAATAACTTGATAGACTACTCGTCACTCTCGATGAAATCTATATAACAAACATATCATTCACATAAGCACTCACACTAACAATCAAAACAAAAGAGAGAGCGAATAAGAATCCAAGGAACTTCAAATAAAACTAGGAGTCTTCTTCTACAACATTCACAAAAATAGTTTTGTCTAACGGAAAATAAAACACTAAAATAACAGAGAATAAAATATAAATTTAGTTAAGACAAAGAAAAAAATAAAGTATTTTTTCATAAAGCTATTTTGAAAGTATTTTCAATTGGGAGTTAAAACAGAGAAATCCATTGCAAGTTATTAGCGAACTTGAATTGATTTCACGATAAAAAAATAAAAATAAATATAAAAACTTGTTGAACACCTACTGTTTAACTAATAGAAACCAAACATAAACTTTCTGAAATATAAAATAAAATAATTTAAAAACATCTATAGAAAAGAAGTAGCTATAATTGAATAGAACTAAAACAGAATTTGTTTTACATGAAACAATAAGCTAAAATACTCAAAAATTTTGAAGTTTTTACCACTGGTAAATATGATCACTAGTGATCAGTAGAAAAAGAATCAAATAAAAATCTATTTTTAAACTCCCGGAATAAGCAAAACAAGCTTTAATTCAAATCTGATCTAACTCAATTTTTATAATTCCAAACATAGACAAATTATATGTTTTTGGAAACTACAAGAAAATTGTGATCTAATGCAAAAGAATCAGCATCATTGGACTTCTAGATCAAAAGTTATAAGCTAAACAAGAACGGAACTAAATCTGTTACGGAAATAAATCTGAAAACGAAAACGGAGTTACCTGTACGTGAGGCAGAGATGGCAGGAAGGAGACGGCGATGTGGAGGGCTGCTCGAGGGGCGAGGTCGCCACGAGGGTGGGGGTGGCGGAGGAGGGGTCGGCGCTGGGGAGGTGGCGCTGGGTGATGGGAGGTTCAGGAGAGCTCTGGTGGCGTTCTAGGCAGGAAAAGGAGGACGGTGGCGAGAAGGCTACGGGCAGGGAGGCGTGGTGATGGGAAAAATGGAACGAGGAGAGGAGGGGTTTTATAGGCGGTCTCGGGAGGCGCTGGGATGGAAAGACGAGGGAGATCGGGAAGGTGGAGTTTCCTGCCTCCATGGATATGGAAAACTTATGTAACGTGAGAGGAAACAGAGGAAGGAGATGATCTCTTGTTGGGCTAGAATAGGAAAGTGCTTAATGGGCCAGCAGGTTTTTCCTAATAAAAACGATTCCATTCCTATTTTTGAAATTAGGAAACTAAAACAATAAAAAGGAAATCAAATCAATTCGGAATAAAGAGTTTTTATATACTAAAATTATCAGAAAAATAATATGTAGATGATGAGCATTATTCCACGGCCAAAATAAAAACTTAAAAAAAATGTTTTTCAGAAAATCCCTAAAGGCTTTATTTCTTTTTGCAAATAATTTTTAAATAAAAACTTTGGTTTTTTCTTGGCTCAAATATTTTCAAAAATGCCCCTGATTTTGGAGGGTCATTTTCCTCCGCTCTTTCTTGCTTGCAAGAATTTATTTTCCGGGGTATTTCTCGGGGAAGAAAAATAGAGAAACAAGTGCAAATATTTGAAAGAATTAAATTGCAAAACTCCGCTCAAATTCTTCATAGTTGAAGAAGTCATGTCATCTTCTCTCATTGATACCGGAGAAGGGAAAGTCATTTTATTCCCTCTCTTTCAAAAGTTTTTGAAAAGGTTCAAATTTCACTCAAGTTTAATTCACTCAAGCAAACAAACAAACAATTCAATTAATTATATTAACATTCCAAAATTTGGGATGTTACAAACCTACCACACTTAAAATGAATCTAGTCCTCGAGATTCAAGAGGCTAGCAAGAAAAGGTTAGGGTTGGGGTCTTCTAGCAAATGTCTTGGTCGAAGGTCAGGTGCTACCACACTTAAAAACAAGGTCATGGTTCCAATAAACTCAGATACTTCCTCCGAGTGTTGACAATACATGTCTCTTCACCTATCTTACAATAGCTCCTCCGTCGAAGCATAGAGTTTTCCTCAGAATCTTGGGTCGGTTCGTCAAAGTTGAAAATTTGTCCGGATTGGATCTTCTTAGTGATAGGCTCGTGTCCATTCTAGACAACTTTCAAATACTCATGGTGGTCTACAATTTATGGTTTCTCCTGCAGAAAACGGTCTAGGTTGAACCTCACCGTATAGCCTACGATTGGCATCAGTTGCCTGTAAAGGGATTCCATCGTCCTACCATTCTATGGTTTTAGGGCTTATAGCGTCGACACTCTTCAAAGGTTTTCGAGTCTCTCTGATTTTCCATCAACATATGATAGTTCATGATAGAAGTCTTCGGTATGGGGGCCAATCCATCCCGTACTTGAATCATTACCACATACGTAAACAGTGAATCACGTATTCTAACACTTGGGCATACTCACAAGCATTGCAGAATTTCTCTTGTCCTCGAATTGGGTTCGAGTAAATCCATGGTTTCGCAAGCCAAACAAAACATCTATCGTTACTTCACCACTCTTAGGTTTTTGCGTAACCTCCTACTAACGTATGCTGATTTGATCACCGCTTCTTCCAAGTGTATTCCTTTATCCAGGTTACAACTGTTCCTTCTCAAAATCCTGGGCCTGTGGGTTATGGCCCACTTCACACTAGTGCAGCTTTAACTTCATCCTTGGAGTAACTCTCTTGTTACACCTCCTAGTAGTACTCTATTTCTTCATACCATCATATCAAAAGCAAAATTCCAACTTATTTTGTCCAGCTTCCTTCTATGGACCATCATGGATAACACATTTCTTTCTTCATTGATCCTGTGGTTTTACGAGTACTATGACGCCAAAGAAAACATGCACTAGCTTATCCATAAATCCTTTATTTTCATATCAATCTTTTATTACATCCTTATCCATCTTTCGTGAATCCAAATTCCAAAAAGTTTATTACAAATGCCGCCACCCACATGGTTCGGTATGGTCAGACATTACTTCCAACTTTATTTATTTATCCTCTTCGAGGATTCTTCAGTCCCACTGGAAGTGTGCGACATGAGCCTTGAAATCTTCAATCTTCTTCTTCATCATGGTGGTCTTGAGCTTCACCTTCATCATCTCTGCATGCACTTCGCTTAGGTATTCCTGAGTATAACGGAGTCTTGCTTCAAGTATTTCTCCAATCTGGCGTATGGCTTCCATGGCTGCTTCACGAACGGCATCGAAGAAAGTTGCTTGTGGCACACGTGAGATGAAAAAGTAATGCCCCATCCTCTTTGGGCAAACTCCTTTCAAACGGTGGAGGTGTACCTCCACATACCAAAGTTCCACTCCCTTTGCATGAAGGGTAGCCTTTGTAGACTGCATCTCCTTCAAGGTGAATATGCTTCATCATGTCCTTCAAGATCTTGGGTAATCATGATCACTTGTCGTGGTCATGATCGTTTGAGGCCCTTAAGGAAAGACTCATAAAGGGTTGTCATCTGCATGTGTAGGATAGGAGGGTGCTCGTAACAAGGAATGTATCTCCATGGGGAAATTGCAATTGTCTCCGTAAAAGTTTGGTGTTCAGTTGTCCATGGGTTCAAGTTCGGGGTTTGGTTGAGATAGAAAGAGAAAGCAATTACCCACTCATCAACAAAATTATCGTTTGTAATGGGCCGTTCTACTATGGTTTCGTTTCTAAGTCCTCATTTCTTGGTCTTCAATGCTCGGAGTTTTCCAATTCTCGATGTTGTTCCCATATGAAGGCCTTCTACCATTCTTCCGTAACTTACGTCTCTCATGGTTGAAATAAATACAAATCTACGATATCGCATCTATCCAACCATTCAATAAACACACAAAATAATAGCAACCAAGCATTCATTTATTCAATCAATACTATAGTATCGCCACCCACATAAGTTGGTATGGTCGATACTTAAATCGAGGAAGCGTTCATCTTTATTTCTCTCATGGTGGGATACTACTAAGCTAATTTATTAGGAACTTGGTCATTGTCCCCACCGGGCTTCTTCGTGTGGACTTGATCTCCTCCGGTTCTTCGCTAGATTTTCTCTCGTCGACACGGAGTTTCTTGTGACGACCTCTGTATGTCCTGAAGTTGTTCCTTGAGCTTCGGATCTCAACGTCCTTTGCATGAGACATGGTCCTGTTGTTCTTGAGTTCTCGACGATTCTCGAGATCTCGAGGTTCTCCTCCTCCAGCTTGTTTACCTTCAGTCTCCGAGTCTTGACCTCTTCTCGTAGTGCTTCATTGTCGAACAGGGCTTCCGGAGGTCCATCCAAGATTCTTGACGATTGTTCCAGATCCTGATTGTACACTAAAAGTGGGGAGAACTTCATCTTTTGCGCTTCCGTCAAGGCAATAGTTGCTCCATCGACTTCGCCATCCAATCCTTCCAAAGAAGTGTGAGTTTAGTGCAGCACGATGACGATAGCATAAACGTGCAATAGCATCATGGACGGCAGTGTTGATGCCCATATCAGATCACCATTTATAGTTCGAAGCTGATGTCTGCAGTCTTGGGGGCTTCTTTACGACTTAAAAACTTGGGTCTTGACTCCCCATGATCTGGACGTCCTCTTAGTTGCCTTGATCTCGGTATCGGTAACTTCAGCAGCCTGACTAGCTCCACAAGGAAGGGCCTCCAAGAACCTTCTCGTAGTGTTCTCTTTTGTTCGAATGTAGCTCTCCATCTATAGTTTGAGATAAGGAAGGTTGATAAAAGGAATGAGGTGTTACGAGTAGTACAAAACAAAGGTCATTCCTATTGGGGTCTTCATATTACTAAGTCATTTTCTAGGGTCACGTTCTACAGCCAACATGTGCTCGATACCATATTCAGAGCGACCCGACCTCAGACGGTCAAGCCTCGTGTATCTGTGCCATCCCTAGATCAAGTATCTTTGCACACACAGTACATCAATGTATATATCAAAGTGCAATCACATGTATAAATAACGAAATGATATATACCTCATAATACTCAGCGGAAACAATCAAACGGGTGTGGAGTCCCATCAACGCCATCGGCAAGTTGAGTGTAGACCGTAACCTGTATAGTAACTCTTACTGTCGAAGAAAATCCTGCAACATGATACGTTGCAGCCGTGTAGGTCATTACATTGAATGTACCGCAAGATCACAACATGAATAAACAGATGGTAAAACTATACTATATGCAATTTGGCTTTGTGGCTCAGATCTAAGTTTTGTTTATGTAAAAGCTGATTTTATTTTCCCTACATCAAAGGAATAAATGAAGTCTGTACTATGGAGTTTTCTATCATGACATGGTTCCGCCAACCGATGTCTCATAGCCCAAAATCATCATATGTTGCCCACAATTAAGTTATCAATCCAGTGTTGAGAGTTTCGAGATAGATCCAAGTCCGAGGCTCAAATTGTCCGTGAATCGGGACACGGCTAATCGATTAGGTTTATAACCCTCTGCAGAGGTTTGTACACTTTACCCGCAAGATTCGATCCCTCTCTTTACGTTCTCGCACTTCAGAGTGTTTGAGAACAAGATGACCAAACATGGTCTTCCAAAGAGTTCCTCCACCACCGTCGGTACTCAACCCATCCTACCGTAGTTCTACATTTGCTAGTACCGCCCCAGCCAGAGTCACAACTAAGGTCAACCAAGCCGAGCCCATAATGACTTGCGGTTGCAGGTAAGCTTCCGGCGTGAAGTATTCTTCCGTCTCTTTGAGTCTGGGTGAAGCTTTCCGCAAGATGTCATGGCGCTTCTCCATGCATCCCGCCAACCACTGGTTTCTCCAGGTGCCCGTCAACCGTCCTTCACCCAAGAGTGTGTATTGAATTCTTGTCTCGAGTCTTGAAGTCTTGAGGTCTTGAAGATGCAGTCCTTGCAGATTCCATCATGGAGTTGTCGTCATTGACGAGAGTCCTCCTTCTTCACACCACTCTCGAACACTCATACCAAACCCCGCCTACTACAGCGTAGCATTAGAATAAAATAACGTCCGGGCTTGGTAACAGGGTGATGGGTTCCTACCTCATGCATACTACTCAACTACAAGAATTTCAATAACACTCTTGAGGGTAGTTGCAAAGGTGCCACTAAATGCAATAAAACATAGGTAAGAAAGCATGGTCAAAGTGAACTTGCTCGGTGATGTTGACGAAGAAGAATTATCGTTCTCAAGAAATAACTTGATAGACTACTCGTCACTCTCGATGAAATCTATATAACAAACATATCATTCACATAAGCACTCACACTAACAATCAAAACAAAAGAGAGAGCGAATAAGAATCAAGGAACTTCAAATAAAACTAGGAGTCTTCTTCTACAACATTCACAAAAATAGTTTTGTCTAACGGAAAATAAAACACTAAAATAACAGAGAATAAAATATAAATTTAGTTAAGACAAAGAAAAAATAAAGTATTTTTTCATAAAGCTATTTTGAAAGTATTTTCAATTGGGAGTTAAAACAGTAGAGAAATCCATTGCAAGTTATTAGCGAACTTGAATTGATTTCACGATAACAAAATAAAAATAAATATAAAACTTGTTGAACACCTACTGTTTAACTAATAGAAACCAAACATAAACTTTCTGAAATATAAAATAAAATAATTTAAAACATCTATAGAAAAGAAGTAGCTATAATTGAATAGAACTAAAACAGAATTTGTTTTACATGAAACAATAAGCTAAAATACTCAAACAATTTTGAAGTTTTACCACTGGTAAATATGATCACTAGTGATCAGTAGAAAAAGAATCAAATAAAATCTATTTTAAACTCCCGAATAAGCAAAACAAGCTTTAATTCAAATCTGATCTAACTCAATTTTACAAATCCAAACATAGACAAATTATATATTTTGAAACTACAAGAACATTGTGATCTAACGCAAAAAGAATCAGCATCATTGGACTTCTAGATCAAAAGTTATAAGCTAAACAAGAACGGAACTAAATCTGTTACGGAAATAAATCTGAAAACGAAAACGGAGTTACCTGACGTGAGGCAGAGATGGCAGGAAGGAGACGGCGATGTGGAGGGCTGCTCGGCGAGGGGCGAGGTCGCCGACGAGGTGGGGTGGCGGAGGAGGGGTCGGCGCTGGGGAGGTGGCGCTGGGTGATGGGAGGTTCAGGAGAGCTCTGGTGGCGTTCTAGGCAGGAAAAGGAGGACGGTGGCGAGAAGGCTACGGGCAGGAGGCGTGGTGATGGGAAAAATGGAACGAGGAGAGGAGGGGTTTTATAGGCGGTCTCGGGAGGCGCTGGGATGGAAAGACGAGGGAGATCGGGAAGGTGGAGTTTCTGCCTCCATGGATATGGAAAACTTATGTAACGTGAGAGGAAACAGAGGAAGGAGATGATCTCTTGTTGGGCTAGAATAGGAAAGTGCTTAATGGGCCAGCAGGTTTTCCTAATAAAACGATTCCATTCCTATTTTTAAAATTAGGAAACTAAAACAATAAAAGGAAATCAAATCAATTCGAATAAAGAGTTTTATATACTAAAATTATCGGAAAAATAATATGTAGATGATGAGCATTATTCCACGGCCAAAATAAAAACTTAAAAAATGTTTTTCAGAAAATCCCTAAAGGCTTTATTTCTTTTTGCAAATAATTTTTAAATAAAAACTTTGGTTTTTTCTTGGCTCAAATATTTTCAAAATGCCCTGATTTTGGAGGGTCATTTTCCTCCGCTCTTTCTTGCTTGCAAGAATTTATTTTTCGGGTATTTCTCGGGAAGAAAAATAGAGAAACAAGTGCAAATATTTGAAAGAATTAAATTGCAAAACTCCGTTCAAATTCTTCATACTTGAAGAAGTCATGTCATCTTCTCTCATTGATACCGGAGAAGGGGAAAGTCATTTTATTCCCTCTCTTTCAAAAGTTTTTGAAAAGGTTCAAATTTCACTCAAGTTTAATTCACTCAAGCAAACAAACAAACAATTCAATTAATTATATTAACATTCCAAAATTTGGGATGTTACAGACGGAGTCCAAATGCAACGAAACTTTACGGAGATTTTTTATGGATGTCGTGGAATTGTCATGGCAGATGTCCTAGTGTAAGGACTTAGTCGCGAGGCCAACGCATCTAAGTTGTAGCGTGAAGGGGTTGAGCAGAATCGAGAGACACAACACACAAGACGAGGATTTAGACAGCTTCGGGCCCCGGGAAACATCATCCGGTAATAACCCTACATGCTGTTTGTGGCTAGGTCTCATTATGATCATGAGGAGTCGCCGTAGTCGGCTCTCCCTTTGTGTCTAACCCTAGATATTGTTTCTTTTTGCTTGTCCTCTTTTAGAGCCCTGCCCTCCTTATATAAGTTGAAGGGCGGGTTACATGTGGAGTCCTAGTAGGACTAGGACTAGCCTATCTTCTACTACAAGCGGATACAAGTCCGGTCTTGATTCCTTGTAAGGGAAATATTCCTTACACCTTTATTCTTAAGTCGGCCCACCATCACATGAACCGCCCATTGGGCCTTGGGCCTTGTCGTCTGCTTGACCCGCCCGCCAGGTCTCCAAGTGAGTCACAATGTCCAAAGGGTTATATGTAAACCGCCATGTCCAGCAGATCGCGATGAGTCGCCTAGCTCCAGCCGGTCTTACAGTAATCGCCAAGTCCGGCCGGTCATAACTCCGGCGGGTCATACCGCTGGGTATATCTCGACATTAGCCCCAGTTTAATTTGGATTTATCCATGTTAAACTGATCTCAAAATAAACACCGGAACAACTTTGACAAGTTGTGCTCGGGTTTAAAAATTCTTGTAAGCCGCACTGGTCATCCTTAATTCCTTGCGCCCGGGTTAAATATTCTCCGAGACAGACCTGATTATCCTTAAGTCCAATTGTCATTTCCTTCATCTAGAAAATTCGGGTTAAATAAGCTAGCTTCATACTCAATTTGTTGATGTTGGTTTCTCACAGAAAAATAATGTGAAGAATAATCCACTTGAGTCGGCTTCCAAGGCGCCGGGTTAAATAATTTTGGTCTTCAAATACTCATATGATATTCAGCCGGCTTGAAGATGTAAAACTTGCCGGTTTATCATTACCAAAAACTGCCTGATTATAAAACAGACGATGTCGGGTCATAATTGTTGTTGACACCGGTTTATGTAATTGATCCTCCTAATTTGCTCAAAACTGATAATTTGAAGATTTTTTCTCCCTTATATCCATATTACCTGTAGCCCCCAAGTCTTGAGCAGAACAAAGTGATGGTTTAAGACTTGCTCCAATAAATGTTGCAACCTTGAAGAAATCCGGTTTATTCATCTCAATCATATAAACTGAATATTCCACACATGTAGCCCCCAAGTGCCGGGTTGTCATGCTTGCAGCAACCTGGGACTTGAAATTGCTTTATACTCATGAAAACTTCAACCAGTGTAGCCCCCAAGGGCCGGGTCATTATGCAATAATGAGCAGGGACTTTGTAGATATAACCATGTAAACTTGAACAGCGATGTGTAGCCCCCAAGGGCCGGCTTAGTAAGATAATACTGAGCTGGGACTTTGTATATAATTGATAATAACATCATATAATATAATCTCCACCCTGGGGCTTGAACCCACTTCCACAAGGTTAAGAGCTTTGTACTCTACCAACTGAATAGTGAACCGTTCAATATAATGGGTTAATGCTTGTGTACCTTGAATTTTTTACAGGAGCAATTGGTAGCCCTCAAGGGCCGGCTCATTACAATGGGATGAGTCGGGTCTTCAATAAGTTGATCAAAGAATGATTTTACATTAGCCCCCAAGTGCCATGGTGCATGCTGGCAGTGACATGGGACTTGCATATTTGATATAATCCCAATCTGAATAATATAGCCCCCAAGTGCCGGGTCGTAAGCCTGCATCGATTCGGGACTATTCCTTCCATTGTAAAATAAATCATATCCATTGATAAAAATAATAGCCGTTGCGCTAAAGCGACTTTGAAAACCTCAATCATAGCACTGGTTATTGATAATCACAATAGAAATCCAGCCATGTTGGCTATTCGAGATTTGAATAATATAATCCGGTTTGAAAACCTCAATCATTCAATATCATCATGAAAATCCAGCCAGTTTTGGCTATTAAACATTTGAGTACCTCATCGGTTGACAAGTAAATCCGGAGTTTAAATACTTGGCGGCTCTTGGCCGATGGCGATTTAATACGCCTCCATTGTAAGCCGGAATTTTTATAACCCGGCGGCTTATAGTCTTTGAGAAAAATCCAGAACTGATCATCATTTTGAAGCATCAACTTTGGTAATGAGCTTGAACTTAATCATTTATATGTCATATTTCTGCAAATCCTGCAAAGAGTATAAACAACATATGCCCTGGCGACTTATCATCGAAAACCAGGGCGGGTAACCACCCAAATGTAGTCTTATCCTACCCACAAGTAGATCACAAGAACCCTTGGCGGTTTATCATGAGTATGGTCATAATACCTCACATATAACCCTTTGTGATATTGAATTTGTACTGCGGTTTACATGACCTGTGTAGTAAGGGTGATAACCCAATCCTTAGAAGCCAATGCTTCCATATAAATGATGGTTGTCATAAGTTGGCGACTTATAGTCAAAAGTCAAGCCGGGTTAATCATAAAACACTTATATACATTTGAGATATAATCCCCAAAAGGTCGAAGTTAAGTAATTGTGGCTACAATAAACTTTACCGAGATAGAATAAAACTTTTGAGGCTTCGATTCGGATACGATCAAGAAACCGCTCCAAAGGGGTTAAGCTAAGATTGAATACGATCATATAGCCCCAGTGGCTTTGGCGATGCCGATCAAGTGGGTACCGACAGCTATGTTCTCTTTGGTTTGAATCGACCTATGTTTGAACAGAAGCCCCAAGTGACCATAAGAGTTGTTTAATGACGCTGGTTGAATCGACCCACGCCGGACCCAAAGGGTTAAGCTATGATTCAGATATGATCAAGAAGCCCCCTAGTGGGTTTGGCAGTATGCCGATCAAGAGGGTATCGACAGCTATGTTCTCTTTGGTTCGAAGACGACCTATGTTTGAACAGGAAGCCCCCAAGTGACCATATAAGATAAGCCGTAAGGCAGGATACCCATGTTTGAACCGCGCATCATGGCAGCAAGTTCTTCTTGGCAACCTTTAATTTTTCTTAGACCTCGAACTTGCGAGAAATTAATTCTTTTTGAACCGGAACTTTAAATCGGATTTGAAAGCTTCAAAGATTTGTGAGGGACAAATTTACCTTGAGCCGGATTTTGAACCGGATTTGAGAGCTTCAAAAATTTGTGAGGGACAAATTTACCTTGAGCCGGATTTGAGAGCTTCAAAAATTTCTGAGGGACAAATTTACCTTGAGCCGGATTTGAGAGCTTCAAAAATTTCTGAGGGACAAATTTACCTTGGACCGGATTTTGAACCGGATTTGAGAGCGTCAGTGCTTTGTGGGAGAAAGATGTCTCTTGAACCGGATTTTAAACCAGAATCCTTATTTTGAGCCAGAAATCTTCTGATAGCCTTTAAATTTTCATCGATCTAGCAGTAATCCCCGGGGTCGGGTTACATTTCCCTTCAATAACCCAGAGTTCTTGAATTTATTGAAACCGGCTAATTTTGCCGAGTCATACCATTGTAGCCCCCGAGTCTCAAGACGACTCAAGGAGTTGCTTGAGATTCTCCATATTTGACCATAGCAGAAGGTGTATATCATTGGCGTTGATAGCGCGATGTGAATCCACAGAAGGTTGAGGTGACTGCGGCGGGTTATAAATGAACCCGTATGAGCCGTGTCAACAACTCGGCCAATGGCTCCTTCCAACTAGCTGTTTTGAGGTTAACCAAACTGTAGTGGCGGCGACTTGTGCGCCTGCCCATTGAACCGTCCAGTGCAGACGGCAGCTGATAATATATGATAATTTGCCTCCAATTTGTTGAAAGAAAAATCGGGCTTCCCAAGCAGTGACTTGCTCATACTCAATAAACAGCTCATGCAGACAGGTACGGCCCAGTGTGTTGATATAGACCAGGCCGCGAGAGACGGACGGAAAAGACGTCCGCAGCATCAGAGGCGGCTCAGACAGATGAGTCGGCCATGGCGTTGTAAGCCGGTGCGGTCAGGCGAGTCAATCGCAAGCGCGGTAAGCCGTGCGGATGGCTAATCAATCGCGATATTTGGAAATGGCATGAACGCGGGCCAGTTGACCGCGGGCGCGGACAACGAGTCAATGGCGTGTGTTGATGTAGCGGGGGTGGCAACTTGCGCAGGACGAGCGCTGGTGTAAAAATAATATTTGCTCACACTCTTTTTGCTACACCTTTTTACAAGGAACAATGGTCCTGCGAAAAAATGTAATAGACCAAGTAATTGTTCTTTAAAGAATAAAAAATGTATCAATTAAAATTGATTGGATTGATTTCACCTGATATATTTGCTGGATGAACAGGATACTGGTGTTGGATGATATTGGACGTAGTCGTCGGATTAAAAAGACAACCTGTCTAGATGTACGTCTACATGATGTAGCACTAGCCTCAAGAGGCCTTCCTTTGTCTTTCTTTGAGACCTTGCATAAATTCTCCACTGAGCAAACTTTCTTGCACCTTGATGTACGTATTCCCAGCTATTTCCTCATATTGGTCTCAGGCTCTTCATTGCATGAGTTGACCAGATAGAGAGTGCAGCAACGCTCAGAAGCGCGGGCGGGTCACTCGGCGGCGGCTTGGCCACGATCAAGGCAGCTCAGAGGTGCAGGCCTGCTGTAGAGGCAGAGGTAGCTTGATCAAAGGACTGATTAAATAACAAACCTGACCCTTACTGTACAGATTACTCCTTCCCAAAATCTGAGTTTTCACGTGGACAATACTCAAGTACTTGGCGAGCCATGGACGGTAGCAGCGGAGTAGCATTGCAATAGTATTTCCTGATTCCCAACGAGAGTAGTTTTCCATCAAATCCTTAGGAGATAATTGTTTCTTTTATTCTTTGGATTTCTGCAGCGCGTCGAAGGGTCGATGGCAGCACGAGGTGGACAGCAGCAGCAGCTCTGGTTGCGGCAAGCTGGCTCACGGTCAAAGTGTGGACCAGGTCAGAGGTGAAAGGAGGCCATGGCGGCTTAGTGGTGAAACACGGCTGAGCCGACGACGGGTCGGAGAGACGTTAGCATCGCGGGGCTGTCTTTGAGATGAGGCCGAGGCAGAGGCGGAATCCGGCGGGCCAAGGCACACTCCAGCCGTGAGGCGACAAGCTGGCAAGGTTGGCTGTTGCCATGGAGGTGGCAGCTCAACAAGCGGCCCGCAGTGGATGCGGCAGGGCAGGGCCTTGACCAGGCAGGTCAACCCGGCGGACCATCGAGGTAAGGAGAGGCCACGGCCGGCTTGGAGCGGGGAATCCGAGTCGTGGTCTTTTCCTCGTTCAATTGCTAGTAGTCAGGAAAGCTCAAGACGATGATGTTGGCTTTTTCCTGTTAAGAAACGGCTCCAAAATTGATTAGATCTCGAAAAAACGAGCTGCAACTTGTGTATACTAATCTTTCACGGGAACTTGATTTGTTGGCAGTGCCCTAGCAGCCTCATTGATCCCTTGAGACAGACGTCCGCCCGGCTGGAGGCGCGAAATTGCCGAACCAAACTGATGGCTTTATGCTGCTGGTGTCACAGAGATGCAGGCCGGGTCAAACGCAGTCTCCGTATATACGCTAGTATAACTTTTTGTTCTGATCTTGATCTGAGATTCAACTCAACGACGGCGCATAACTTTTCTTGAAAAAATTGATCTAGCCTTGATGAATCCCGCACGACACTTGGAGTTGACCTAGATCCTTTTGAGCCATCCTTTCATTCATCCAAACGCGAATTTCTTGATCCCTAGAGAGATCCCTCCAAGAACTCAACACCACCGTGCGCAGGCCCCACGGTGGGCGCCAACTGTCGTGGAATTGTCACGGCAGATGTCCTAGTGTAAGGACTTAGTCGCGAGGCCAACGCATCTAAGTGGTAGCGTGAAGGGGTTGATCGGAATCGAGAGACGCAACACACAAGACGAGGATTTAGACAGCTTCAGGCCCCGGGAAACATCATCCGGTAATAATCCTACATGTTGTTTGTGGCTAGGTCTCATTATGATCATGAGGGAGTCGCCGTAAGCCGGCTCTCCCCTTTGTGTCTAACCCTAGATATTGTTTCTTGTTGCTTGTCCCTCTTTGGGGAGCCCTGCCCCTCCATATATAAGTTGAAGGGGCGGGTCACATGTGGAGTCCTAGTAGGACTAGGACTAGCCTATCTTCTACTACAAGCCGGATACAAGTCCGGGTCTTGATTCCTTGTAAGGGAAATATTCCTTACACCTTTCTTCTTAAGTCGACCCACCATCACATGAACCGGCCTACTGGGCCTTGGGCCTTGTCATCCGTTTGACCCGCCCACCGGGTCTCCAGTGAGTCACAATGTCCAGGCGGGTTATATGTAAACCGCCATGTCCAGGCAGATCGCGAGTGAGTCGCCTAGCTCCAGCCGGGTCTTCTGGTGAATCGCCAAGTCCGGCCGGGTCATAACTCTGGCCGGGTCATACCGCGTGGTATATCCCCGACAATGGACCAGAAGGAACATAATGGGCCCTGGCTGCGCCTAGGGGGTTCCCCGAGGGGGCACAACCCACTAGGGAGCGCCAGGAGGCCCAGGCGCGCCCTGGTGGGTTGTGCCCACCTCGGGTAGCCCCCTGATACGTCTCCAACATATCTATAATTTTTTATTTTTCCATGTTATTATATTATCTGTTTTGGATGTTTAATGGGATTTAATATACCTTTTTATATTATTTTTGGGACTAACCTATTAACCGAAAGCCCAGTGCAAATTGCTGTTTTTTTTGCCTATTTCAGTGTTTCACAGAAAAGGAATATCAAACGGAATCCAAACAGAATGAAACCTTCACGAGGATCGTTTTTGGAACAAATGCAATCCACGAGACTTGGAGTGGACCTCAAGGAAGCAGCAGGGAAGCCATGAGGCAGGAGGGCGCGCCCCAGGGGGGTGGGCGCGCCCCCACCCTCGTGGGCCCCTCGCAGCTCCACCGACCTACTTCTTTTGCCTATATATACTCTTATAGACTGAAACCTTCGGGGAGAGCCACGAAACACCTTTTCCACCGCCGCAACCTTACATATCCGTGAGATCCCATCTTGGGGCCTTTTAGGTGATCTCTGGGAGGGGATTCGATCACGGAGGACTTCTACATCAACACCATAGCCTCTCGATGATGTGTGAGTAGTTTACCACAGACCTTCGGGTCCATAGTTATTAGCTAGATGGCTTCTTCTCTCTCTTTGGATCTCAATACAAAGTTCTCCTCAATTCTCTTGGAGATCTATTCGATGTAACTCTTTTTGCGGTGTGTTTGCTGAGATCCGATGAATTGTGGGTTTATGATCAAGATTATCTATGAACAATATTTGATTCTTCTCTGAATTCTTATATGCATGATTTGATATCTTTGCAAGTCTCTTCGAATTATCGGTTTAGTTTGGCCTACCAGATTGATCTTTCTTGCAATGGGAGAAGTGCTTAGCTTTGGGTTCAATCTTATGTGCTCGATCCCATGTGATGTAAAGGAACCGACACGTATTGTATTGTTGCCATCGAGGATAAAAAGATGGGATTTATATCATATTGCTTGAGTTTATCCCTCTACATCATGTCATCTTGCCTAATGCGTTACTATGTTCTTATTAACTTAATACTCTAGATGCATGCTGGATAGCGGTTGATGTGTGGAGTAATAGTAGTAGATGCAGAATCGTTTCGGTCTACTTGTCACGGACGTGATGCCTATGTTAATGATCATGCCTAGATATTCTCATAACTATGCGCTTTTCTATCAATTGCTCGGCAGTATTTTGTTCACCCACCGTAATACATGCTATCTTGAGAGAAGCCACTGGCGAAACCTATGGCCCCCGGGTCTACTTTACATCATATAAGTTTCCAATCTACAATTCTAGTTTACTATTTATTTTGCAATATTTATTTTGCAATCTATACAACCAAAAATACAAAAATAATTATCTTATTATCCTTATCAGATCTCACTTTTGCAAGTGGCCGTGAAGGGATTGACAACCCCTTTATCGCGTTGGTTGCAAGGTTCTTATTTGTTTGTGGATGTACTAGGCGTTTGAGTGTAGTCTCCAAGTGGATTGATACCTTGGTTCTCAAAAACTGAGGGAAATACTTATGCTACTTTTCTGCATCACCCTTTCCTCTTCAAGGGAAAACCAACGCATGCTCAAGAGGTAGCAAGAAGGATTTCTGGTGCCATTGCCGGGGAGATCTACGCACAAGTCAAGACATACCAAGTACCCATCACAAACTCTTATCCCTCGCATTACATTATTTGCCATTTGCCTCTCGTTTTCCTCTCCCCCACTTCACCTTTGCCGTTTTATTCGCCCTTTTTCGTTCGTCTCTTTTTGCTTGCTTCTTGTGTGTCCATGTGTTAGATTGTTTATTTTGCTGTTATGCTAGTCCTTCTATCACTGTTAGTACTCCTGATTTTCAAGTTCTCCACTTCAAACAAAGACAAGGAGAAAACTTAAAAGATGCTTGGTATAGGATGGTAGAATCTTATCGTAGTTGCACCATAGAGGGAGATTTCAAGATTTTACTTCGCAATTTTTATGTTGGGTTTACCTTACCCCATAGACAACTCCTTGATTTTTCCGCCAAAGGGAACTTTACTGAAGTTGACCCTAGTATTGCTTATGAAATTATAGAGGGGATAGTAGGAGTACTTCCCCCACAGGACTTCACCTTACGCAAGAAGGAACCCAAATCTTAGAGAAATTATGCAAATTGAAAAAATTTATTAAACCTCTTAAAATGTTGGTGGAAATCTTAACCGCATGAATATGTTGATTACACTCTGCAATAAGCGGTTGGATGCTCTAGATCTAAAGATATCCGAGCATGAAGGGAAACGTAAGGAACCTCCCGGATCCGAACATAACTCCATTAAAAAGATAAACACCAAAGATGGCAATACCTAGATCTATTCTTGTTTTTATGCCTAGCTAGGGGCGTTAAACGATAGCGCTTGTTGGGAGGCAACCCAATTTTATTTTTGTTCCTTGCTTTTTGTTCCTGTTTAGTAATAAATAATTCATCTAGCCTCTGTTTAGATGTGTTTTTATGTTTTAATTAGTGTTTGTGCCAAGTAGAACCAATAGCATCTTCTTGGGTGATAGTTGTTTGATCATGTTGAAAAAGACAGAAACTTAGCGCTCACGAATATAATTGTTAAAATTCACCAGAACGTGATAAAATACCAATTATTTTTGCAGTAGATAAATATACAAATTATCCAGGTTTTCCTAGTTTTTCAGAATTTTTGGAGTTCCATAAGTATTCGAACAATTCAGATTGCTACAGACTGTTCTATTTTTGACAGATTCTGTTTTTCGTGTGTTGTTTGCTTATTTTGATGAATCTATGGCTAGTATCGGGGGTATGAACCATAGAGAAGTTGGAATACAGTAGGTTCAACACCAATATAAATAAAGAATGAGTTAATTACAGTACCTTAAGGTGGTGGTTTGTTTTCTTTGAGTGCTTTCCTTATGAGTGGCGGTCGGGGACGAGCGATGGTATTTTCCTACCAATCTATCCCTCTAGGGGCATGCGTTGTAGTACTTTGCTTCGAGGGCTAATAAAATTTTGCAATAAGTATATGAGTTCTTTATGACTAATGTGAGTCCATGGATTATACGCACTCTTACCTTTCCGCAATTTGCTAGCCCATACGGTACTGTGCATTGCCCTTTCTCACCTCGAGAGTTGGTGCAAACTTCGCTGGTGCATCCAAACCCCGTGATACGATACGCTCTATCACACATAAGCCTCCTTATATCTTCCTCAAAACAGCCGCCATACCTACCTAGTATGGCATTTCCATAGCCATTACGAGATCTATTGCCATGCAACTTTCCACCGTTCCGTTTATTATGACATGCTCCATCATTGTCATATTGCTTTGCATGATCATGTAGTTGATATTGTATTTGTGGCAAAGCCACTTTCATAATTCTTTCACACATGTCGCTCTTGATTCATCGCATATCTCGGTACACCACTGAAGGCATTCACATAGAGTCATATTTTTGTTCTAGTATCGAGTTGTAACATTGAGTTATGAGTAAATAAATGTGTGTTGATCATCATTATTAGAGCATTGTCCCATGTGAGGAAAGAATGATGGAGACTATTAAAAAAAGAGGCCAAAGAAGCCCAAATAAAAAAAAGGCCAAAGAAGCCCAAACAAAAAAACAAAAAAAGAGAGAAAAAGAGAGAAGGGACAATGTTGCTATCCTTTTTCCACACTTGTGCTTCAAAATAGCACCATGATCTTCATGATAGTGAGTTTCTTATTTTGTCACTTTCATACTAGTGGGAATTTTTCATTATAGAACTTGGCTTGTATATTCCCATGATGGGCTTCCTCAAAATGCCCTAGGTCTTCGTGTGCAAGCAAGTTGGATGCACACCCACTTAGTTTCTTTTGATGAGCTTTCATACACTTATAGCTCTAGTGCATCTGTTGCATGGCAATCCCTACTCCTCACATTGACATCAATTGATGGGCATCTACATAGCCCGTTGATTAGCCGCATCAATGTGAGACTTTCTCCTTTTTGTCTTCTCACATAACCCCCATCATTATATGCTATTCCACCTATAGTGCTATATCCATGGATTGCGCTCATGTATTGCGTAAGGGTTGAAAGGCTGAAGCGCGTTAAAAAGTATGAACCAATTGCTCGGCTTGTCATCGGGGTTATGCATGATGGGAGAATTTTGTGTGACGAAAATGAAGCATGGCCAAACTATATGATTTTGTAGGGATAAGCTTTCTTTGGCTATGTTATTTTGATAAGACATAATTGCTTGGTTAGCATGCTTGAAGTATTACTAATTTTTTCAATATTAAACTTTTATCTTGAATCTTTTGGATCTAAACATTCATGCCACAATAAAGAGAATTACATTGAAAATTATGTTAGGGAGCATTCCACATCAAAAATTCTGTTTTTATCATTTACCTACTCGAGGACGAGCAGGAATTAAGCTTGGGGATGCTTGATACGTCTCCAACGTATCTATAATTTTTGATTGTTCCATGCTATTATATTATCTATTTTGGATGTTTAATGGGCTTTAATATACCTTTTTATATTATTTTTGGGACTAACCTATTAGCCGAAAGCCCAGTGCAAATTGCTGGTTTTTTGCCTATTTTAGTGTTTCGCAGAAAAGGAATATCAAACGGAATCCAAACGGAATGAAACCTTCGCGAGGATCGTTTTTGGAACAAACGCAATCTAGGAGACTTGGAGTGGACGCCAAGGAAGCAGCGAGGAAGCCACGAGGCAGGAGGGCACGCCCCAGGGGGGTGGGCGCGCCCCCCACCCTTGTGGGCCCCTCGTAGCTCCACCGACCTACTTCTTTCGCCTATATATACTCTTATAGCCTGAAACCTTCGGGGAGAGCCACGAAACACCTTTTCCACCGCCGCAACCTTCTATACCCGTGAGATCCCATCTTGGGGCCTTTTCCGGCGATCTGCCGGAGGGGGATTCGATCATGGAGGGCTTCTACATCAACACCATAGCCTCTCCGATGATGTGTGAGTAGTTTACCACAGACCATCGGGTCCATAGTTATTAGCTAGATGGCTTCTTCTCTCTCTTTGGATCTCAATACAAAGTTCTCCTCGATTCTCTTGGAGATCTATTTGATGTAACTCTTTTTGTGGTGTGTTTGCCGAGATCCGATGAATTGTGGGTTTATGATCAAGATTATCTATGAACAATATTTGATTCTTCTCTAAATTCTTATCTGCATGATTTGATATCTTTGCAAGTCTCTTCGAATTATCGGTTTGGTTTGGCCTACTAGATTGATCTTTCTTGCAATGGGAGAAGTGCTTAGCTTTGGGTTCAATCTTGCGGTGCTCGATCCCAGTGATAGAAAGGGAACCGACACGTATTGTATTGTTGCCATCGAGGATAAAAAGATGGGGTTTATATCATATTGCTTGAGTTTATCCCTCTACATCATGTCAACTTGCCTAATGCGTTACTCTGTTCTTATGAACTTAATACTCTAGGTGCATTCTAGATAGTGGTCGATGTGTGGAGTAATAGTAGTAGATGCAGAATCGTTTTGGTCTACTTGTCACGGACGTGATGCCTATGTTAATGATCATGCATAGATATTCTCATAACTATGCGCTTTTCTATCAATTGCTCGGCAGTAATTTGTTCACCCACCGTAATACATGCTACCTTGAGAGAAGCCACTAGTGAAACCTATGGCCCCCGGGTCTACTTTACATCATATAAGTTTCCAATCTAGAATTGCAGTTTACTATTTATTTTGCAATCTTTATTTTCCAATCTATACAACCAAAAATACAAAAAATAATTATCTTATTATCTTTATCAGATCTCACATTTGCAAGTGGTCGTGAAGGGATTGACAACCCCTTTATCGCGTTGGTTGCAAGGTTCTTCTTTGTTTGTGCAGGTACTAGGCGATTTGCGTGTAGTCTCCTACTGGATTGATACCTTGGTTCTCAAAAACTGAGGGAAATACTTACGCTACTTTGCTGCATCACCCTTTCCTCTTCAAGGGAAAACCAACGCATGCTCAAGAGGTAGCACCCCTGGACCGCCTCTTTGCTCTATAAATACCCCAATATTCCCAAAACCCTAGGGGGTTGACGAACTTATTGCATTACTCCGTTTTTTCATGAACTTAATACACTAGATGCATATTGGATAGCGGTCGATGTGTGGAGTAATAGTAGTAGATGCAGGAAGGAGTCGGTCTACTAATCTTGGACGTGATGCCTATATAATGATCATTGTCTAGATATCGTCATGATTATTTGAAGTTCTATCAATTGCCCAACAGTAATTTGTTCACCCACCGTTTGCTATTTTTCTCGAGAGAAGCCACTAGTGAAACCTACGGCCCCCGAATCTCTTTCTCATATATTTGCCTTTGCGATCTACTTTTCTTTTGCATTTATTTTCAGATCTATTAAACCAAAAATGCAAAAATACTTTGCTGCACTTTATTTTATTTGCGATCTATTTATTCAATCTATTACAACTTTCTCCCGTCCACACGTCGTTTCTGGCGTCGTTACCCGAAAGGGATTGACAACCCCTTTAACACGTCGGGTTGCGAGGTGTTGTTATTTGTGTGCAGGGGTTGTTTACGTTGTGTTGCTTGGTTCTCCTACTGGTTCGATAACCTTGGTTTCATTTCTGAGGGAAATACCTACCGCCACTGTGCTGCATCATCCCTTCCTCTTTGGGGAAATACCGACGTAGCTTCAAGCACATCAAAAGGAATTTCTGGCGCCGTTATCAGGGAGGATCTTCAACATATACCAGGTTCCTAATCATAAATCTCATCCCCTCGCAATTTATATTATTTGCCATTTGCCTCCCGTTTTCCTCTCCCCCACTTCACAAAAATTTGCCGTTTTATTCGCCCCTCTTTTCCGTTCGTCGTTTTCTTGTCGGATCTGTTTTTGAGTGCAATCTTGTTGTGCAGTCATCATGACTCAAGAGAACACCAAGTTATGTGATTTCTCAAATACAAACAACAATGATTTTATTGGCACTCCGATTGCTCTTGCCACCACTAGTGCGGAGTCTTGTGATATTAATATTGCTTTGTGAATCTTGTTATGAAAGATCAATTTTCCGGTACTCCTAATGAGGATGCCGCGTCCATCTTAATACCTTCGTGGAATTATGCGATATGCAAAAGAAAAAAAGATGTGGACAATGATGTGGTGAAGATGAAATTATTTATGTTTTCTTTGCGTGATTCTGCAAAAAAAATGGTTCTCGAAGGATGGCTCCGCACCCACCCACCCACCGCCGGCCTAGGTTTTCCGGCGATCTTCTCTTCTAGCCAACGACTCGGGTTCCTCTTCCGCCCATCTTCTCTGGCGGCTTCTGTTCTACAAGCCTATACCCATCTCATATGGGTTCTTCTGGTGGATCAACGTTGGATTTGGATTTCTCACCGGGTGCCCTTTTTGCGGACAAGGTTTTCAAACTTTGTGGGAGATCTATCCATTCCACGGATGACACGGCCCATTTCATTATGGTGGTGTCTTTCAGCAGGCATGTATTTCGTCTTAATGACGACTCTGTGGCGGCTGCCTTGGAATCAGCGATTGGGGGATCTGCGATTGAATTTTCGGTGCAAATCATCCGTGACAAGGTATTTTCCTTTCTGGTATCTTGTAAGCAAGTTGGTCTCTACATTCTCCAGTTGAGGTCGTTTGCGTGCACACAATTCAAATGCTTCTTTCATCTTTGGGGAAATGGTGGTCCTAATTGGGTCCGTGAATTCAAGATCTGGAAAAAACAGTGTGATGCTGAATGGATCCTAGTGAGTCCTTCTAAGAAACGTGCCACTTTGGGGTTGCTAGCCATGCATAATCCACCGGCTAGATCATCCTTTAGATCGAGTTCATCTTCACGAAAGAAGCTTTCTTTTGCAACGTTCCTGCAATATCCTGCTTGCAAGGGTTATAGGTTTCATGCCTCTCAGTCTTTGGTTAATACGGTATCGGAGGCTGGATATGACGTGCATCATCGTGACAGACTGATCTTGCCCTCGCCGCCGGTGAATAATCTTCAGTGGACGGTGGCCACGCCACCCATCTCCTTCGGAACAATCAACGTCCCTACCAAAAATCCCGCCACTAGTTCCGGATCTTCACCAACCCGGCTGGTTCGAATGGAGAGTGCACCTTCACATGGTTCTGTTACATCTGAATACGATGATCCGGTCTCTCTAACCCAACATGGATGCATGGCCCAGCTTGGGCCCCTGGCCCATCATGATTCTTTTGCCCACAATGGATCTGTTGCCTTGGTCGGCTGTAACACGGCCCTGCCTTTGGCCCAACAGTCTCAGGTTGCTTTAGATTTTTCTGCTGCTGCAGTTGAGATTTCTTCCACGGGTGTTATGAAGAAACATATTCCGGTTATTTCGGAGGAGGCTGCTCAATTTAATGATCTCATTGATGATATGGTGTTCAAGGTTTGGAAATGTCAGAATTGTTTATCGATGCTACATTACACTAATTAGTGCACCAGTCCTATTCGCTGCATAAATGCTTTCGCCTTGGCCATCGTGCGAAAGGATGCTCGGACGTTACGCATTCCCCGACTTACAAGTGGGTCCCGCGGGTGAATCCAACTTCCCCGGGACGGTCAACTGAGATTTCTTCGCCTGACGCCTCGGTTTCCCTCGACTCTAGCCACGCGGGGTCTCTGCCAAGTCCCATCGCGCCTGCAACACTATCATCGTCTCCGCCATTGCCTGCTGAGCCACCCCCCTCCACACCACCACCACCTACATCGCCACCATCGACCTGCTTAGCCGCCCCACCATCTGCTGCGGCTCTACCGCCGCCACCTCCTGAGGCCCTCTCTGCTATGGCTACCTTTGCCCTTGACCCCATGCCATTTGTGCCGCCGGGGTTTGAGATTATTGATGGCGGTCCGAGGCGGCTATCACAAGACTTTCTTCTCTCCACTGTGGCTCCGGATCGTCAGCATGAGGAATACGCTATTGCCATCGTCGAGCCAGCTCCTCTGCCTGAAGAAGTTGCTATCTTCAGAAACATGGTTAGTGATTTTGTTGTTAACACTCTTGGTCGCGCCGTCCTTGATGCTCAACCATGGATCCAAGGTGTGGGTCTCTTCCGCTTCCGTAGCTCGGTTGCTAGGCAGGCCCTAATTGATCACCCACCGTTTGAGCTGGATAATGACATATTTGTTAGATTTGTGCCGCATGATGAAGGAATCAACTTGAGCTGTTCAGGGTTTTCGGAGGGTTGGGTTATGATAGTTGGAATTCCTCGGATTATCGGCGTACTCAGTATATTGCCGATGCTATTAGTACCTTTGGCCGTTTCCATCACTGGCATCAGGATGATCCGTTACTTGTTCGTACCCTAGCGTACGTTTCTTTCTCGGCAACGACATTGGTGCCGCGTGATGTGGTATATCGAGAGTTTGCTGATTTTGGTGGTTCTCGCATTTCATGGTCTGCTCCGATTTACATCTTCTCTGCTGATTTTGCCGACATCTTGCCTCCGGACGAGGATCCCATGCCCTTTGATGGCAACCCTCATCCACTCCCTGGACATCTGCAGTTTAATAACCATAATTGGGTTATGCCGGAGTTTCCTGAGATTGGTTGGGATGAGCTGCCACCTCCTCCACAGGAGCATGCGCCACAACAGCAGGAGGTTCAGCATGATAACCTTAATGTGCATCGGGGAGATTGTTGAGGAAAACCAAGTTCTTGAGAATCACCGAGGAATCTATTGTTATGCAGGTGTCAAACGATTACGTTAATGATCAGCAGCCCCAAGAGAACTTAGTGATTATGCAGCATCCTGGTGCCCCACCGCAGCCTCCTCTCCATGTTGGGCAAGTCCTTCTGTTTTTGGCCTGTGATTCCGCTTGACGATGCGATGGAAGCGCTCGTTCGCAAGTTCATGCCAGCTATTTTTTCTGCTGAGATTCCAAAGTATGTGTTCAAGATGAATCTGTGTTCTCTGCTTGGTCCAAGAGTGCTGGAATATCTGCTTTGATGGGAATGATGCCGCTTCTCTTTGTTGCCTGCACCTGATCCAACTGCATGCTTTCCTCGTCGAGTTGTTCCAGTTAAAAGGCACATTGCTCGGGCGTTATGCTTTGATGGCTTTGATGACATCTCGAGCTGTCGCTGAGTCCTTTGAGTTCTCGCCATGCCAGCAGTTAGGGCCAAACGTGGCCGTAAGCGAAATCTGCCAAGGGTTCTAAGGCTGTAGTGGACTCGAGGTGCGCCGCAAAGGCACGTCTAAGTGCATTACGGATGGCTATCATAAAGCTCCAAGCACAAGCCTCAAGCATGGCAAGGATCAGTCCTCTTTCAAGAAGCGTCGAACAAGCTCAACCAAGCCGGAGGAAAGAAGGTGCGTGCCTCCGCCAACGCCAATTTCTGATCTTCAGCGAATTGGAGCACGTCTGAGAATTGCGCCAGAGAAGATCTCCAAGGACAAGCTTGAGGCTGGTCCTTCTACATCCACCAGCAGCAAGGGTTCTGATGTTTAGATCCTCTCGATGGCATATGGGTTTATGGCGTACCTTTATAAACGCCATCTATCTGTTCTTCTGTTTCATGTTTAGCATATTTCCTTCCTATGTCGTGGGTCAGTGTAGGTCATTGCATGATCTACTTTTGCTTCTGCTTTTTATTTTGGCTTGTAATGAATCGAGTGATTTAGAGATTGGAAGGTGTTATGTTGGAGCGTGCGTGGTCTTAATTCTGAAGCACGACAATTAGCAGTTAAACAGAAGATTGATGAAAGTGGTTGTTCGGTTGTCTGCCTGCAAGAAACGAAATGCACGCACATTGATCATAGGTTCATTAGGAAGTTTTGTCCACGTTGTTTCGATAACTTCTCCTATGTACCTTCGGATGGTGCTTGGTGGCATGATCGTTATATGGAATTCTTCTTTCTTTGAAGGAAAACTAATTGAGGCAAGGCATTTTGGTATCATTATTGAATTCCAATCCAAGCATACTTCTGAAATTTGGACTCTTGTGTCAATATATGGTCCTGCCAGGTCCGACCCGGATGATTTCGTGCAATGGTTATATAATCTTGATATTAACTGTGATGATAATTGGTTGTTGTTGGGGATTTCAATTTCATGCGTTCATTGGAGAAGAAATCTGCACAGGGGTAATGTCGCGATATTTTTACATTCAATGAAATAATTGGGCACTGGGCCTCATTGAGCTTCAATTAAAGGCGACAGTTTACTTGGTCAAATATGCAAACTAATCCATTTTTGGAACAGATCGATTGGTTTTTACTTGATTGCATGGACCATTGACCATCCTAATACGCTTTGTTCTGCCCTGGCTCGCACGGCTTCTCGATCATGTCCCATGTGTCGTCTCGATTACTCTGATCATTCCTAAAGCCAAAATTTTCCGCTTTGAGAACTATTGGATTGATTTGCTCGGTTTCTTTTGTATGTGGCACATGTTTGGAACAAACTGTTGCAAGAACTTCGCTGCCCTAAATATTTCTTATAAATTCAAATCGCTAAGGTTTGCTCTCAAGAAATGGCACATGAGTCATCAACAGTTAAAGCTCTAATTACTGATTGCAACAAGGTCATTCTTTATTTCGATGGCCCGGAGGAGATCAGGAATTTATCTAGGCCTGAATTTAATTTCAGGAGGATTGTGATTGCATCTGGAAGATATTCTTCATTGGCAGTATATTTATTGGAAGCAGCGTTGTACCATACGTAACATTAAAGTTGGTGAGGAAAATTCCAAATTTTTTCATGCCATGGCCACGGAAAGGTATAGGAGAAACACCATCTCATCTCGGGAATTACGATGGTGATGTGGTTTCGAACACCAACAGCTTGCCACCATGTTTTGGTCAGATTTTAATCAAAGAATGGGTAATGCTAAAGGAATCCGCATGGGTTTTGATTTGGACACATTAATTGCAAGAGTTGATGGCCTTTGGGATATGTCCCAGCCCTTCACCGATTCCGAGGTTGATCTTGTCATTAAGAACATGCCACTGATCGTGCCCCGATCCCGACGGCTTCTCCGGGTTGTTTTAAAGAGATGTTGGCCTATTCTTAAGGAGGATTTCATGCAACTTGTCAAGGAGTTCTATGAGGGAAATGTAATTTGGAATGCCTAAATACCTCATTAATAACCCTTATACCAAAGAAGTTAAGCCACGAAGTTGTCGGAGATTTCCGCCAATCTCCTTGACCAACACATGCTTGAAGTTTTGACAAAGCTGCTTGCTAACCGTCTTGACGGTGATTCTGCGATGCATCCACCATAATCAATATGGTTTTCTTCGTGTCGTTCCATCCAAGACTGCTTAGCACGGTGTTTTGAGTATATACATCAATGCAAAGCCTCCAAGCGACCTATCGTTCTACTTAAACTGGATTTTACGAAAGCCTTTGATACAATTGAGCATGAGCTAATCCTCAAAATCCTGCAACGCAAGGGTTTCGATTCTGTGGACTGGGTGGATCAATTCAATTACATCAACCGGATCTTCTTGATGCTTCTCAACGGCGTGCTGTGGAAACATTTTGTTTGTAGATCGGTGTGCGCCAAGGTGATCCTCTATCACCGTTACTTTTTGTGATTGCGTGGATTTATTATATCTGTTGTCAATGAGATGTGTTCCAGAACATCCTTTCTCTGCCAATCCCAACCACCTCCAATGATTACCCTATAGTACAAGACGCGGCGACACTTTGATTGTACTACTGCGGTTGATGCTCACTCATTGCTTTCAAGGAGATCTTTGGCAACCTTTATGGACTCAAGCGGCTTGCGAGTTAATTTTAGCAAATCTTCTCTCATTCCCATTAACATGGCTGATGAAGAAGGTACTCGAGTGGCCTCTTTGCTGGGTTGTGGCGTTGGCAAGATGCCTTTCACGTATCTTGGTCTACCCATGGGAACTTCTAGGCCCTCCATCTATGAGTGATGCCTCGGTGGATCGAATCGGCGCCGCTTATCCGCTTCTTCATGTTTGCTTAACCAAGGATGCCGGCTGCAACTTGTTCGATCCGTGTTGTGCTCCATGCCAATTTATTTTCTGTGCACTTTATCTCTTCCAAAAGGCATTATTCAGCAACTTGAGAGGATCATGAGGCGGTGCCTATGGAGGGGTAACACGGATAACCCTCGCCAATCTTTGGCTGCTTGGGATCTAGTCTGTCGTCCTAAGGATTTTGGAGGTTTGGGTGTTCTCAGCTTGTCTATCCAAAATGAAGCCTTACTTATTAAGCATCTTTTCAAGTTTTTCAACAAAGTGGACATGCCTTGGGTATCACTAATCTGGGACACCTATTATGCTTCATCACCACCCCAAAGCACCGGGGCTTGTGGTTCTTTTGGTGGCGTGATATTATGCGGTTATTCGAAGTTCTCCAACCTAGCAGTTCCTCAAGTTTATCTTTGGTGATACGGTTCTTTTTGGCTTGATCGGTGGCAGCTGGGAAATCATGTTGTCTTGTTGCAGGAATCTTTCCCAAGGCTCCACTCCTTTGTGTGGATAAGTGCAATCACAGTTCAAGAGTTCTTGGTGCGGCCGACATCTTGGAACACTTTCATACGCCTCTATCGCAGGAGGCTTTTACGAGCTCACACATCTACAAGCTATTCATCATCGATCGGTTTAAATGGTGAGAACAAGGACGTTTGGAAATGGCCTTCCAAATCTGGTGATTACAAGGCAAAGATATACTATGATTTTTGCTTCTCACATCGGTGGTTGATCGTATTTTCAAGTGGATTTGGAAGAGTGCATGCATGCTAAAGATAAAAGTCTTTGGTTGGCTCTTTGTTAATGGATCGTTTGAACACCGGAGATATGATGCAACGAAGGCCTTTGGATCATTCAGGATGATACTTGTGTGCTTTGCAATCTTGCCCAACATGAGGATCGAGCTCACCTTTTCTTTACTTGCAATTATAGCCAAAGAGTTTGGAACTATCTTGGAATTTCATGGTCTCAAGAACCAAACCAAACCACATATGACATGGCACATGCAGCAAGGAAGGATTTTGGACACCCTTTCTTCTCTGAGGTGGTTTTCACTGCTATCTGGAACATTTGGATACAAAGGAATGGGAAAATCTTCAGGAATGAGCAACCATCATTTAGAGCTTGGAGAAGAAGCTTCATACATGACATCTCTCTCCTGTCTCATAGGATTAGATGTAAATATAAGGATAGTTTTGTTTCCTGGATAGCTGACCTTACATAGTCCCTTTTGTAAGTTTTTTTTTCTCCTTTCTTGTAAATTTGTATAGTTGTAACTAATACTCTTTTATTTAATAAAGGACTGTGAGGCTGTTGCCTTGCAGTAAATAGTCAAAAAAATGGTTCTCTTCTTTGCCTCGCAATAGTATTGATTCTTGGAATAAGTGCAAAGATGCTTTTATCACTAAGTATTTTCCGCCCGCAAAAATTATTTCCCTTAGAACCCAGATTATGAATTTCAAGCAACTTGAACATGAGCATGTTCCACAATCTTGGGAAAGGATGAAAATGATGCTAAGGAATTGCCCAACTCATGGGTTAAATCTTTGGATGATCACACAAAAAATTTATGCAGGGTTGAATTATGTTTCTCGTAATCTTTTAGATTCCGCCGCTGGTGGAACTTTTATGGAAATTACTTTGGGTTAAGCCACCAAATTTCTTGAAAATATCATGGAAAATTATTCACAATGGCATACCGAAAGGGCTCCTACTAGTAATAGTTAATTCGGTTGAAGAAATTTCTTCTTTGAGTGAAAAGGTTGATGCTCTTATGAAATTGGTTGCTAGTAAAAGTGCTCCTATTGATTTTAATAATATGCCTTTGTCTACTTTGATTGAGCAAAATAGTGATGCCATACATGTGAATTTTATCTCTCGAAATAATTTCAATAACAATGCTTATAGAGGTAATTTTAATCCAAGGCCTTTTCCTAGTAATTCCTCTAATAATTATGGTAATTCCTATGGAAATCAATCTTACAATAATAATAGGAACACCTCTGATCTTGAGAATAATATTAAAAAAATTATCAATACGCAAAAAGTTTTCAACACTTCCATAGAAGAAAAGTTTAGTAAGATTGATGATTTGTCTAGAAGGGTTGATAGAATTTCTCATGATGTGGAAAATCTCAAGATGAAAATTTTTGTGCCTAAAGTTGATGAATCAATTAAGTCTATTTACGTTTCTATGGCTGAAAGTAAGAAAAGAACCGCTATGCTTAGAGCTAAAAGCGAATTTTTAGAAAAAAGCATTTTCTAGTGATTACTTTCGCAAAAGTGATGAAGATCTTAAAATGATTGGTGTTTCTTCTATTGATTCCTTGTTTAGTAAAGTTAAGATTAATGAAAAAGGGACCGGAGAAGAGTCAACTTTAGCTAGGAGGCGTCCCGATGATTGGGACGGTGAAAATTGTTGAGAAAAATGATAAAACTGGGTTTGGAGAGGTCAAAATTTAGCTAGTGATGTGCCCACTCTTTTGGATTACAAAGACTTTAATTATGATAGTTTCTCGTTGATTCATTGTATTTCTTTTTTGCAATCCATGCTAAATTCACCTCATGCCTATAAACAAAACAAAGCTTTTACTAAGCATATTGTTGATGCTATGATGAAAGCTTTTGAAGAAAAATTGGAACTAGAAGTACCAATTCCTAGAAAATTGCATAATGAATGGGAACCTAGTATCAAAGTCAAGATTAAAAATTATGAGTGTTTTGCTTTGTGTGACTTGGGTGCTAGTGTTTCTACAATTCCAAAATCTTTATGTGATGTGCTTAGTGAGGGAGTCCCGAACTAGGGGGTGTCCGGATAGCGGACTATCGCCACGGACTCCAAGACTATGAAGATACAAGATTGAAGACTTCGTCCCGTGTCCGGATGGGACTTTCCTTGGCGTGGAAGGCAAGCTTGGCGATCTGGATATGTAGATCTCCTACCATTGTAACCGACTCTGTGTAACCCTAACCTATCCGGTGTCTACATAAACCGGAGGGTTTTAGTCCGTGGGGCGAACAACAATCATACCATAGGCTAGCTTCTAGGGTTTAGCCTCCTTGATCTTGTGGTAGATCTACTCTTGTACTACCCATATCATCAATATTAATCAAGCAGGGTAGGGTATTACCTCCATCGAGAGGGCCCGAACCTGGGTAAAAACATCGTGTCCCTTGTCTCCTGTTACCATCCGCCTAGACGCACATTCGGGACCCCCTACCGAGATCCGCGGTTTGACACCGACATTGGTGCTTTCATTAAGAGTTCCTCGTGTCGTCACCGATAGGCCCGATGGCTCCTTCGATCATCAACAACGACGCGGTCGGTGAGACTTTTCTCCCGGACAGATCTTCATTCGATGGCTTTGCTGCGGGCAATTAAGCAGCCATCTGGAGCAGATCGAAGCTTCGCCCTTGGCCATCGGTCAGATTTGGAAATTTGAACTATACGGCCGATATCCGCGGAGACTTGATCTTCGTCGGATTCGAGCCGCGCCAAGTGTGCCGACTGTCTCGATGGGCATGATCTAGCTCTGCGCAGCGAGCAGTGCCACGAGGCCGCACCAGCACCCGTTCGACCCTTAATCCGGGCCGGATTCCCGATCAGGGCAGTGGTTGGACACGCCTCGGGGCTACAATCTCTCTGGCGATTGAGCGAACTCCATCACGTCGCTGCGAAGACCTCGACTCCAGGTGCGGACTCCTCCCGGACCGAACCCTCGCGCCCCGCCAATCGAATCCGATTTGGCGCTGGTCATGGAGTTCACTGCGCGGACATCTTTCGGCTTTTCGCCCTTTGGCGACATCCTGAATTCACTAAAGTCTCTCTCTTTATCCGGAGAGCCCTGGTGGGACTACGGACGGGAAGGTTGGGATGCAGACGACGAAGAAATTCAACGCCCACCCACCACCCACTTTGTAGCCACTGTCGATGATTTAACCGACATGCTAGACTTCGCTCGAAGACATCGACGGTATGGGCGACAATGCCGGAGGCGACCAAGACCCAGCGCCTACGAGGGCTTTGGAAGGCCACCTCGTCATACGACATATACATGGTGGATATCCCAAAAGATGGGAACGGCGATGGAACAGCGGAGGATGACCCTCAAAAGCAACCAAGCGCCCGGCGTCGTGGCGCCGCTCTAAATCCGCCACGGCAAAAGCGGTGATTCCGTGCAGGAGATAATAACACCCGGACAATACGAAGACAACCCCTCGGCGGGACTCGCGGGAGGAGGAGAAGCAAGTCCACACAACAAGTCGCGGCGAAAGAGAGGTCGAGGGCGATAATTACGTGCCTCCCTTGAAGATGAGGCAAGCCTCGGCGATGACGAATTTGTCGTGCACGAGGATCCCGCCGAACAGGGCGTTTCAAGCGCGGGCTTATGGCCTCGCAAACAGCCTCAAGAAAAAGCAGCAAACTTAGAGCTGACCAAGGCGTGCTAGGCGACGGATGGATCAAGTCCTTGCAGCGAAGAGTATGAACTCGAGCGCCCTCAAAAGCTACCCCAAACGCAGGCCGTTGCCTCGATCGGAGGAGGAAGCACCCAAGTCACCGGCGCACGACATGGCAGACCAACTACCCGTGGCGCGACGGAGAAGCCTCTCGGCCCTCGCTCAAGCCACACACGAGCGCCGCTCAAAAAGTACCAAGGCACGGAAAACGCGCGGACTTGCGAGATATATTGGAGGATAAGGCAAAACATACAAGATCAATCTACGGATCGGCGTGGGTGCCCAACGACGGGATGATTACCGTCGCGCGGATACAGCAAACCCGGCGGGCGAACACGATGACAAAGCTCATATGAGCTACGTCGTGATATAGCCCAATCTGAGGCGCCGACACCCACTATGCTTCACGGATGAAGTAATGGATCATCAAATCTCGAGGGCTTCAAACCCGTAAACATCGAATCATACGATGGTACCACAGATCATGCGGTGCGGATCGAGGACTATCTCCTCCATATCCACATGGCCCGCGGTGATGATCTACATGCCATCAAATACCTCCCACTCAAGCTTAAAGGACCAGCTCGGCATTGGCTCAACAGCTTGCCGGGAGAATCAATTGGTTGTTGGGAGGACACGGAAGCCGCATTCCTTGATAACTTCCGGGGCACATATGTGCGACCACGAGACGCCGATGACCTTAGCCACATAATCCAGCAGCGGAAGAATCGGCGGACAATTACGGACACGGTTCCTAACAAAGAAAAATCAAATCGTTGATCGTCCGGATGCGAGGCCCTTGCAGCCTTCAAACATAACATCATGACGAGTGGCTTGCCGGCACCTAGGACAGAAAAGCCAAAATCCATGGCAGCCCTCACAACACTCATGACCCGCTTTTGTGCGGGAGAGGACAGCTGGCTAGCTCGAAGCAACAACTTGGCCAAACATCCCGATAGTTCGGATACCAAGGACAGCAATGGCAGGTCGTGTCGCAACAAGAACAAGTGCCGCGTAACGGCGATAACATCAAGATACGGCTGTCAATGCCGGATTCAGAGGCTCTAAACCCGGTCGTGGAAGAAGCCATTCAAAAGAAATACCCGGGCCCGTCCAACTTGGACCGAATACTCGATCGCTTGTGCGGATACATGGCACCCGAAAAACCAGCTAATCGCACCAACAGGGACTGTTGGGTGTTCAAGCAAGCAGGCAAGTTAAGTGCGAACTCAATGACAAGGGGCTGCATAGCGATGACGAGGAAGAGCCCGGCCGTCGAACAATGGAGGATGAAGGGTTTTCCCATAAGTGCGGACGGTGAACATGATATACGCAACCCATATACCCAAAAGGGAGCGAAGCGTGCACTAAGGGCGTATATGCGATGGAGCGATCGCCAAGTTCAACCCATGGTCTTCCTGCCCGATCACCTTCGATCGAAGGACCACCCACTAGCATCCGTCACGGCGGTTTTGCCGCATTGGTTCTTGACCCAATTATTGACGGATTTCACCTAACTAGAGTCACGATGGATGGCGGCAGCAGCTGAACTGCTTTATCGGGATACGGTCGCAAAATGGGCATAGACCCTCAAGGATTAAACCTACAAAGACGACCTTTAAAGGCGTCATACCGGTGTAGAGGCCGGTTATGCGGGCTCGGTTACACTCAAGTGGTCTTCGGATCCTGGATAACTTCGAAGCAAAGAGTTAATCTTCGACATCATCCCATTCGCGGCGGCTATCACGCGATCGCTCGGACGAACCGCATTTGCAAAGTTCAATGCGGTGCCGCACTACACATACCTCAAGCTCAAGATGCCAGGCCCTCGAGGAGTAATCATGGTCAATGGAAACACCGAACGCTCTCTCCCAACGGAGGAGCACACGGCGGCCCTCGCGGCGGAGGTACAAAGCAGCCTCTCACAGCAACTCTCGAATCCGGCCATTAAGCGTCCGGACACTGTCAAGCGCGCCCGGAGTAACCAACAACAAGACCGCCTGGCACGATTCAAGCACGCGTAGCAATCCGGCCCCAACCCCAGCCCTCACGAAATTGCGAAGCTAGTGTTACGCGTACATAACTACGCTCTGGAGATACCATGGGCATATGGGGAGGGGCAAGACCAGGCACGCCAAGAATGCGGCTCGACCGCACCAGGGGCTCCCGATTGTGTCATTCTTTTCCTTTTTCCTTTTTCTTCCTTTTTCTTACTTACAGGACTCAGTCTTTCAGAAGTCTTGTCCGGCACTAGAATCGCCGAACCCACGATGCAACAGCCAGGGAAGCAGAAAGCCACGTCGAGTGTTCAGGTGGTCTCTATTACGAGCATTATACCTGTTTTACATACAATACCGTAGCTTACCCCTGGAGGGGGACATGCTAGATAGTCCCATCCCTTGCTTATCGCACTATTTGTATCGTTCTGCTTTCATTGCAGTACCTTTTTGAATAAACAATACATGGCTCTTGCTTATTATTGCTCTACTTACTTTATCTATACATATGTTCATTTCATGACATGCTGCAACCGTACACTTTGGTACGGCCAATACACCAGGGGCTTAAGTATCCCAAAATTATGGTGTGATAAGTCCGAACACTTTCACAAGTGCGGCACCCCGAACTTATAGCATTATATGAATCGGCTCCGAATCATGTCTTGGGTCAATAGTTGGGTTTGCCCGGCTCCCGTGTTTTGGTACCTTACGTTCCATTATATCGGCTAAGGTAGCACCGGGAGAACCACTACGATTGTGCCCCAGTTGAGCTGGGTCGAGCACCTCAGTGGAGAAAGCTAAAACTGACCGTCATGATAGGGCGAGAGACGGTCGCTGTTCGAGAGGTTTTTTCATGTCCCTAAAGACTTATGCCGCTTAGAGCGAGGAACCGGAATTGTCCGGCCAAGGCGTGGATAGCGCCCCGAACTCGGTCTTCGAATACTAGGGGCTTCACGAAATTTAAAATTATAGAATTCTATGGCTAAGTGAGAGTGTTCAAGCATTATAAGTCTGGTTGCCTTGTTCGTTGTGTTGGCGCCTCCTAGATGGACCCAAGAATGGGAACAAGAGTGCTCAAGTTTATCCGAACACCCCAAAGACTCGTGGCATGGGGGCTGAAGCCAACGACTTTCCATCTCTCAAATTTGATAAACGGCCGCATGAAGGTAATATTTAAATTAACAAGCGTTGCTTAGCGATATGAACAAGTTTTCAGCGACAGGATAACAAATGCGAGCCTATTCAAAAATTACATCTTTGGAGCACTCATCCGCTATTCGGCGGGCACCCTTCAGGAGGCCCTCATAGTACATTTCGGGCGTGCGATGCTCATGGCCCTTCGGTGGCCCGTCCGTCACAAGCTTCTCCGCATCCAGCTTGCCCCAATGCACTTTAGCAGGGGCAAGGGCCCGACGGACACCTTCGATGCGGACGGAGCGCTTGATGACTTCAATCCATGGACAGGCATCCACCAGCCGCTGCACCAAGCAAGTAGCTCCGGGCATGGCCTCCAATGGCCACAGCCGCGCTATAAGGCCCTTCATGGCCTGTTCGGCGACCTTGTGGAGCTCGACCAGCTGCTTCAGCTGGTCGCTCAGGGGCACCGGATGTTCGGCCTCAGCATACTAAGACCAGAACACCTTTTCCGTCGAGCTCCCCTCCTTGGCGCGGTAGAATGCGGAAGATCGGACACACCACGGGCAAATCTGCGAATGCTCCGGAGAGCTCGAATCCGGGTAAGTAATAGGTAATTCGCTTTCACATGCTTGCTTTGCATAAACAATGCCTTACCCGCCGCTATCTTCTTTAACGACTCAATTTCTTGGAGGGCTTTTTGGGCCTCGGCCTTAGCAGCTTTGGCACTCTCAAGAGCCGAGGCGAGCTCGGACTCTCGAGTCTTCGAGTCACGCTCCAAACTCTCGTGTTTTTCCACGAGAGCTTGGAGCTCTTGCCGTACCTTAGCCAACTGCGCCTCCCCCTTCTCTCGCTCGGTGCGTTCCATAGCCGCTTTGTTTTCGGCCACGGACACCGCTTCCTTGTGGTCACCACCTTGTTCGTGGCCCTGCAGTACCATGTTATTCCTGTTATCTTTGCAACGAAACCTTTCTATATGGTATTTCTTTAATAAGGTACTACATTACCTTCCTTGTCCTCGAGCTGCTTCTTGGCTTGGTCGAGCTCGTTCTCGGACCGCTCGAGGCTCGCTTTAATGCATCAACCTCCATGATCGGTCTGACAGAGGTCAACAAGCAAGCAGCCTGCATTCCCATATTGACATACTTATGTTAGACTCCTGCATATATCTTTTTAGATCCTTAGTCCGGCTTTTCTTTCCGAACACCGAACTAAGCATCAGGGGCTACTGTCTATGCGGTAATATTTTTACATATTTTAAACTTACCTCAAAGCCTGTTAGAAGGCTGGTATAGGCTTCGGTCAGCCCGCTCTTGGCGGACTGGCTGTCGAATCACCGCACTCATAACAGTGCGGTGCTCCTCCTGATGGGGCGCCGTTGGCGCCTCCAAGAGCTATACGGTGCCTCGGTTGGACGGAGAACACGGCGTCTTACCCTTCTTATGAAGGACCGCTTGCGGACTCGGAACGGCTGAAGGTTCCGGCATGGAGTCCGGACAAGGGTCGGGCTTAGAGCCCCTGGGGGTCTTGCCCCCCACGCGCCTGGAGTCCGGGAGGTTGCCTTGTGGCACCTCCTGCGCCACCTCCTCTTGACCAAGCCCCCCTTGGGGCCCCACCGTGGCGTCGTCCGCAGCGTGAGGCGAGGAGGCGGTCGAAGCAAGTACTCTCCATTTCCGACGAGCCCAGGGACCCGCTCGATGAATCGGCGAACTCGCCCTTGGGCGGGCTGCACGATTGTTCGACATTAGAGAACACTCTGCAATAATAAAAAGCCATGGGTATCCGGACACTTACAATCTCGCCAGGGGCTTGGCCCTTGTAGGCCAATCCTCCTCGTCGTCGTCGACATTGGTGGAGAAGTCCGGAGGAAGGGTTCTTCCCTTCTTGGACCCTCCGGCCTCCCAGTTGGGGCGGCCTTCCTTTCCTCTCTCCTCCCTGGGGAGAGGCTTCTTCTTCCTCCTCCTCGTCTTTAGGAGAAGATTCGCTTCAGAATCGACAAGCACTGGCGTCGGGAGCTCCTTGAGTTCCGTGGCCTCCTTCTTAGCCTTCTTCTCCGGCACCACATGGGGCCGGAGCCAGCAGCCCCGTCAATCGGGCATCCGCTGGGTCTTCTGGCAAAGGAGCCGGACAGTTAATCTGTCTAGACGTCTTAAGCCAGTCCTGTCAAAGAATAGGGAGTTTTTAGATCCCACGTAGAGTCAATCTATGAAAAAAGAGTCCCGTAAAGGGTAAAATAACTTACCTCGCCGGCTTGACGCCGTGAGCTATATCCGTGATCTTTGTTAGCGGATGCGGGGGCTTCGGCGCCCTTGAACAGCACCTTCCAGACATCTTCGTACGTAGTATTGAAGAGCCGGCTCAAGGTTCGGTGTTGTGCCGGATCGAACTCCCACAAATTGAAGGCCCGTTGTTGGCATGGGAGAATCCGGCGGATGAGCATCACCCGGATTACGCCGACAAGCCCGAGATTCTTGTCCACCGGTTTGGACGCATGTTTGGAGTCCGGATAGCTCGTCGAATCCCCCACTTCAGGCCCGTCTCTTTCCATGACGAGAGCTGTGGGGAATCGATCTGAATTCGGGGCCGCCACCCATTCAGTGGTCGCGTGGCTCGGTGATGTAGAACTACCCGATTGCCACCCCTTTATTGTCTCCACAAAGGAGCCCTCGAGCCATAGGAATTTGGCCATCTTAACGACCATGGCGCCTCCGCACTCCGGCTTGACGGCCGCCCACAACCTTCGGCACGACATTAAAGGTCTTCACCATAGGCGAAGTGGGGCTGGATGCAGAGGAAGGCCTCGCACACCTGACGATAAACGCTGAGATGTAGAGGACGAAATTCGGGGCAGGTCGTGGAAGTCCAGGCCGTAGTAGAACATGAGCCCCGGACAAATGGGTGAAGTGGAAAACCTAGTCCATGGAGGAAGTGGGGAGAAACACCACCCTCTCATGGGGCACAGGGGTTGGAATGAGCTGCCCGCATCGGGCAGCTCAGGCGCGATATCGCCGGACAAGTATCCGCCTCCCGCAGTCTTGTGATGTGCCTCCGTGACGGAGGAGGCCATCCATCCGCCTCCCGCTCGACATGGTTGGAGAAGGTTGAGGAGGAATGTGCGGACTTGGGTGCTAGAGCTCGAAAGCGGAAATGGATGAGCAAAGTAGGAAGAAGGCGAGGTGAAAAGGTGGATCCTTATCCCTTATATGGACGGACGGCTATCGTCCCCACCAGCCTGGTAAAACACGCTTATCTCCCAAGCGCCGTAATCAATGGCGCGGATGGGTTACCCACGTCCGTATTGATGAGAATCCGGAATAAGGGGCACGATCTATGCTTTGATAAGGCGTGCCAAGGAAACCGCCGCTAAACGCGCTAAGGTGGAGCGGTAAAAACGATTCATATAAAGGCTGGCCGGGTGTGATGTCACGCCGCGGAAGACGTCAGCAGATCTGTGCAAAAATTATTCTCTATGGTGTTATGTGGAACTTATTTTGCGAGCGGACACTATCCCGGTGTTCAAAACCTTCTATGAAGTATTCGGAGGAGGAACCCGCCTCGCAATGCGAAGACAATCAACGCGCCGGACTCGTCGTCATTGAAGCCTGGTTCAGGGACTCTTGAGGAGTCCGGACTAGGGGTGTCCGGATAGCGGACTATCGTCACGGCCGGACTCCAAGACTATGAAGATACAAGATTGAAGACTTCGTCCGTGTCCGGATGGGACTTTCCTTGGCATGGAAGGCAAGCTTGGCGATACGGATATGTAGATCTCCTACCATTGTAACAGACTACTGTGTAACCCTAACCTATCCGGTGTCTATATAAACTGGAGGGTTTTAGTCCGTGGGACGAACAACAATCATACCATAGGCTAGCTTCTAGGCTTTAGCCTCCTTGATCTCGTGGTAGATCTACTCTTGTACTACCCATATCATCAATATTAATCAAGTAGGAGTAGGGTATTACCTCCATCGAGAGGGCCCGAACCTGGGTAAAAACATCGTGTCCCTTGTCTCCTGTTACCATCCGCCTAGACGCACAGTTCGGGACCCCCTACCCGAGATCCGCCGGTTTTGACACCGACACTTAGTCTTACCGATATTGAATCATGTTCTTTGAATTTGCACTTGGCGGATTCTACTATTAAAAAGCCTATGGGAAGAATTAATTATGTTCTTATTCTTTCAAATAGGAATTATGTGGCCATATATTTTATTGTTCTTGATATTGATTGCAATCCGTCTTGTCCAATTATTCTTGGTAGACTTTTTTTACGCACTATCGGTGCCGTGATTGATATGAAAGAAGGCAATATTAAGTTCCAATTTCCTTTGAGGAAGGGTATGGAACACTTCCCTGGAACAAGAGTTAGGCCACCTTATGAATCAATCATGAGGGCATCTTATGGGTCTCGAACCAAAGATGACAAAACTCAGATCCTTGCCTTATGCCTAGCTAAGGGCGTAAAACTATAGCGCCTGTTGGGAGGCAACCCAATGAATAAAATTTATTTTTGCTTTTTGTTTTTTGTTCTTGTGTGTTCGCACAATTATGCTACTGGTATTATTGTGTTTTTTGTGTTTTAGTTAGTGTTTGTGCCAAGTAAATCCTTTAGGGCCTTCTTGGGTGATAGTTGTTTGACCTTGCTGAAAAACAGAAACTTATGCGCTCACGAAAACAATTGTTAAAAATCACCAAAAAGTGATAAAATGTCAATTCATTTTGCGGAAGATTAATATACAAATTACCCTGGTCGTCCTAATTTTTCAGAATTTTTGGAGTTACATAAGTATTCGAAATAGTCAGATTACTACACACTGTTCTATTTTGACACATTCTGTTTTCTTTGTACTGTGTGCTTATTTTGATGGCTCTATGGTTTTCTTTGATGAGTTTTTGCCATAGAAAATTTGGAATACAGTAGATACAATACAAAAACAAAATATGAATTCGTTTGATACAGTACTTATAGCAGTGGTTTGCTTTCTTATACTAACTGTGACGCCCCCGATTCAATCGTACACTAATCATGCACGCAAATGTGTACGATCAAGATCGAGACTCACGGAAGATATCACAACACAACTCTACAAATAAAATAAGTCATACAAGCATCATAATACAAGCCAGGGTCCTCGAGGGCTCGAATACAAGTGCTCGATCATAGGCGAAGTCAGTGGAAGCAACAATATCTGAGTACAGACATAAGTTAATCAAGTTGCCATAAGATGGCTAGCACAAAGCGGGATACAGATCGAAGAGGAGCAGGCCTCTGCAGGATCCTCCTAAGCTACTCCTGGTCGCCGCCAGATGGCTGCACGTAGTAGTAGGCACCTCCAGTAGTAGTCGTCATCGACGGTGGCGTCGCTCTGGGCTCCAAAGTGCAGTTGCAGCAATTGAGTAGAGATAGGGGAAAAAGGGGAACAAGGCAACCGTGAGTACTCATCCAAAGTACTGCAAGCAAGGAGCTACACTACATATGCATGGATATATGTGTAAAGGGCCATATCATGGACTGAGCTGCAGAATGCCGAGAATAAGAGGGGATAGCTAGTCTTAACGAAGACTACGCTCGGACACTGTCTTGCAGCAGTAGAAGAGGACAAGTGAAGTCCTCCAAGTAACATCACATAGCAATAATCCTACCGGCGATCCCTGCTCATATCCCCGAGCGAGAGCGACCACGGTTGTATCGGCACTTGGAAGGGTGTGTTTTATCCAAGATCCGGTTCTAGTTGTCATAAGCTCAAGGTACAACTCCAAGTCGTCCTGTTATCAAGATCACGGCTATTGAATAGATTAACTTCCTGCAGGGTGCACCATCTTACCCAGACGCTTGATCCCATTTGGCGGACACACTTTCTGGGTCATGCCCGCCGCGGAAGATCAACACGTCGCAGCCCCACCTAGGTACAACAGAGAGGCCAACACGCGGTCTAAACCTAAGCGCGCAGGGTGCGGGCCCATCGCCTCGAAAGCACACTGCATGTTGCGTCTGTGACGGAAGCAGACCTAGCCCAAAGAGCGTTCCAGCCCAATCCGGCGCGCCGCTCCGTCGTGACGTCTGAAGTGCTTGGTGATACCACGACGCCGGATACCCATAACTACTCCAGCGTAGATGGTTAGTGCGTATAAGCTCAGAGCCAACTCAGATCAAATACCAAGACCTCGTTAAGCGTGTTAAGTATCCGCGCGCGCCGAACAGGCCAGGCCCACCTCTCTCCTAGGCGGTCTCAACCTGCCTGTCGCTCCGCCTCAAAGATCCACTCGCTGGTGCTCCATCGGTGACCCGACTTTAGTCTCCACATGTATCATGTATAAGTAAATAGTATATACCGCGATCACCTCCCGAGTGATCACGGCCCGATAGTATAGCACGCGCAGACGGACAAGAATGTAGGGCCACAGATGAAAGTACTAGCATCCTATACTAAGCATATAGGATTACGGTAAAGGTAACAATGAAGTTACAAGGACAAAGCTATGCAGCGGTATAGGAGTATCTCGAAAACAGTAACATGCTATACTACTCTAATGCAAGCATATAGAGAAGAGTAGGCGATATCGGTGATCAAGGGGGCTTGCTGGTTGCTCACGGCAAGAGAGAGGGTCGTCAACACCGTAGTCGAACTGCCACAGTAAGGCGTCGGTCTCGTAGTCTCAGGAAAAGTAACGGATGGGGAACATAATAAATAACAGAGCAATCAAAGCATAATATGACAAATGCGGTGCTAGAGGTGATCTAACGCAGGATAGGTGATACTGGTGAAGGGGAAACAACAGGAAAGTATCCCGGTGTTTCGCGTTTTGCAGGAGGGCGGAGGGGAAAGTTGCAGATTCGATAGGTTAGGGGTGTGTGGCGGACGAACGGACTGCGTGATCCGGATTCGTCTCGTCGTTACGAGCAACTTTCATGTTGAAAATATTTTAATCGAAGTTACGGATTAAAAGATATGATTTTCAAATATTTTATTAATTTCGGAATTTAATTAATTAATTAATTGAAAAATGTATTTATGAGCGTCAAGATGACGTCATGTTGACGTCAAGCAGCCAACAATGGGTTGACTAGGTCAACCCGGACGATGGGGTCCCGCATGTCATTGACTCATAGTAACTAAACAGGTTAATTAGCTTTAACTAAATGATTAGGTTAATCTAATCTGGTTTAATTAAGTTAATTAATTCTCTAATTAATTAATTAATTAATTAATATTTTAATTATTATATTTATTATTTATTTTCCTTCTTCTTTTCTTTTTTTTAAAATTAACGTTCAGGGTTTGGGCCCTCTGTTCGAGGGCATAGAGGCCATAGTGGGGTGCGCGGGTGCGAAGTGCGGCGTGGTGCCGTGCTCGAGGCCGAACTGGTGGGCCTTGACGCTTCATGGCGTGGGCGCCCGACGGCGCAGCGTCGCCCAACAAAGGCGCTGGCGAGAGCGGCTGCGCCGAGGGGAGGCGCGGCCGGGCGGGGGAGGCGGAGAGCGGCACGAGGGGCGTCACGGTGGCTGTTGCTGGTCGTGGCGCGGCCGACGCGGGTGCGGTCTTGACGAACGCTGCCGATGCTGCTGCGGCTTGCGCCGGCATGGTGGCGCTTGGGACGACGGAGGAGAGGGAGATGGAGGGGGCTCTCATGGTCGTTGTAGAATAGAGGGTCGGCGAGGCTCGACGGAGCCGATGAGGAGAGATGAGGAGGCGAGGCGGCGCGGAGCGCTCCGCGGCGGCGTCCGTCGGCGAGTGGACTGAACGGGCGGCAGAGTGGTGGTCCGACGAGGTGGCCCGGGCGGCGACGAGGGGCAGCGTCGGGCGGGTTGAGGAGGCGTCCGTGGGGTCGACGACGGCGCTGAGGCGGTGGCGACCTCGGCGGCGTCGAGCGCGCGCCGCCACGAGGGAGAGGGACGGGGCGCGAGGAGGACGGCGACGTCAGGCGAGGTGGTGCCGGCGATTTGGCGACGGCGCACAGCGACGGGGCGAACGGTGATGGGGCTCCCAGATCGGGAGGGGGAGGAGGCGAGGAGGACGGCGTCAGGGTGGGCGCCGGCGACGGGGAGTGGCATCGGGCGTCGACCGCGGGGTCGGCCCCGATCCGATCTGGATCGGGGGGAAGAGGGGGAGACGAGGGAGTGACGGGGGGGGGTTGGTCGACGGGGTCGGCAGCGGACGCCGGGCGTCGAGGTCGCTGCCCCGATCCAGAGGGGATCGGGGAGTGGGGGGGGGCGCGATGGATCGGGGAGGGCGTGGGGGCGAGAGGAGGGGAGTGGGTTAGGGTTTCCCCCTCCTGGGGATAAGGCAGGGTGGGTCGGCCGGCTGGGCCGGTGGGCCGGCCTGGTAGGCCGCTGGCTGGGCCGGGTGGCCCAGTGGGGGGGGTGTCTCCTTTTCCCTTTTCCTTTTTTTGTCTTTTCTTTTATTTCTTCTTTTCGGTTTTATTAAAGTTTTAATTTATTTCAATTTTGAAAAATGTGAGAACAACACCTAAATATGGTATGTTAAAGATACCACTGCCACATTAATTTGGACAGCTAAATAAAATAGTTTATTATTTTACAAAATACAAAAGGCTTTTAATTACTTTCCTTTGCTGTTGTTTAATTTTCCCTTGAGCAATTAAACATTTTATAAAAAGGTGGTTTCACCACCATAATTACCTATGTATTATTTGGTTCACTCCGAACATTTAAATTTTAATATTTGAAAACTTTTATTGTTTGCTCGATTTTGAATTTGAAATTCGAACTAGGTTCCGAACTAACGCGAGTTTATCCACAGTAACCGAGGTGACGTGGCAACATTAGTGGGGATTACTGTAGCTTAATTACCCGGGCGTCACACTAACGGATCTCATGAAGGTTTTGTTGAGTTTTGTGTGATTGAAGTTTTCTAGTTTTGGGTTATCTTACGACGGATGAAGGAAGGATAGAAGAGCCTAAGCTTGGGGCTTCCCCGGCATCCCAAGCTATTATCCAAAAATGAGCAACCAACTAAGCTTGGGGATGCCCCCGAGTGGCATCCCCTCTTTCTTCCAACGACCATCGGTATTTTACTCGAAGCTATATTTTATTCGTCACATAATATGTGTTTTGCTTGGAGTGTCTTGTATGATATGAGTCTTTGCTTGTTTTATTTTGTGTTTTAAGTCATCATTCCTTGCTGGACACACCTAGTTGAGAGAGCCAAAATTATGTCATGACTTGTTAGAATTGCTCTCTATGCTTCACTTAAATCTTTTATGAGCTACGGACTTGCTCTAGTGCTTCACTTATATATATATATATTTTTTAGCACGATGTGCTTTAGTATTTTTGAAGAAATGCTCTCTTGTTTCACTTAGATTTATTTGAGAGTTAGTAAAATTTTCAAGAAATTCTCTCTTGCTTCACTTAAATTATTTTGAGAGAAAGAAAAAAATTATGCTCATGATCTTCACTTATATTTGTTTGAGCTTATTGAAAAGCAACACATGAAAATTAGACCCAAAGTGATAGATATCCAAGAAGGATATAATAAAAACTTTCATGAAGATCATTGGACAAAATAAACTTGATTCTTAGGAATAGTTTTGAGATATGATGATGCGATATGTGAGTTATGTTGATGAGTAATTATGCTTTAGTAAGAATATTTGTGTTAAGGTTTGTGATTCCCTATGCAAGCATGAAAGTCAATAGTCATGCAATGAAATTATATCCAACTTGTGGTGCATTATTCGGTGTTAATTATGCTTAATGCTTGCTTATGAGATTATTCGTTTCTTGGTTGGTCGCTTCTCAATCTTTTGCTAGCCTTCATTTTGCACTAAGTATGACCTCTACTTGTGCATCCAAAATCCTTTAAACAAATTTTGCCACATGAGTCCACTATATCTACCTATATGTGGTATTCTTTTGCCATTCTAAGCAAATTTGCATGTGCTATCTCTAATTTTCAAAATAAACTTCTCTTTTGTGTGTTTGTTTCACTCGCAGAGCGGTGAGGGGTGGATAATATTTTCCATGCTGGATGTGTTATTCTCACGATGAGTGTTTATTCACTTGTCATTGCAAGGGAGTAAGGCAAAGGTTTTAGGGATGCCCAGTCCCGAAATGAAAAAATGAATTTACTTTATGTTGTCAAATAATAAATTCCTCATAAAGTGTTGGTATGGAGGGCAACCGTGGATACGGCTAGCCATGGAAAGTGAAAGTATGGTGGAAAAAGGAATACACTTTTTTTTCTGTTTGGGAACCGCCTTTGATATATCTAGCATGGAAAGTTTTGGGAACTTTAAGTCGTTGTCGTTGGTGGGATGGATACACCTCTCAAAATGTTTTTATCTCTATTTTTTCGCTTTGAGCTCTGGCACCTCTACAAATCCCTACTTTCCTCTGTGAAGGGCCTTTCTTTTACTTTATGCAATTTTTATTTTGAATTTGAGTCTCCATCTTCTCTTATAAAAGCACCAACTAGGAGGCAATATGATCGTACTTGAGTATTGGGTGTAGCTAATATGCGAGTGCGTTTCATGAATGGATCAATGGTTGAGCATGATGGGCTAGGGATAACTTATTTTAGCGTTGATATTTTGAAAGACATGGTTGCTTGTTGATATGCTTGAGTATCTAAATTATCATGTCAAAACTAGACTATTGCTTTGAATCACATAAAAGTCCAAATGCCCATGCTATAAAGAAAAGAATATGATATGACATGTTAGGCAGCATTCCACATCAAAATTTTTTTTTATCACTTACCTACTCGAGGACGAGTAGGAGTTAAGCTTGGGGATGTTGATACCCTCCAACGTATCTATAACTTTTGATTGTTCCATGCTATTATATTATCAATCTTGGATGTTTTCTAATCATTTTATAGTCATTTTATATCATTTTTGGGTACTGACCTATTGACATAGTGCCAAGTGTCAGTTGCTGCTTTCTGCATGTTTTTTACATCCCAGGAAATCAATATCAGACGGAGTCCAAACGCAACGAAACTTTATGGAGATTTTTTGGACCAGAAGGAACATAATGAGCCCTGGCTGCGCCTAGGGGTGCCCCGAGGGGGGCACAACCCACCAGTGCGCCAGAGGCCAGGCGTGCCCTGGTGGGTTGTGCCCACCTCAGGTGCCCCCCGGACCGCCTCTTTTCTCTATATATACCCCAATATTCCCAAAACCCTAGGGGAGTCGACAAAATATTGATCCAGCTGCCGCAGAGTCCAGAACCACTAGATCCAATCTAGACACCATCTCGGATGGGGTTCACCACCTCCATCGGTGCCTCTCCGATGATGCATGAGTAGATCTTTGTAGACCTTCGGGTCTGTAGCTAGTAGCTAGATGGCTTCCTCTCTCTCGCTGAATTCTCAATACAATGGTCTCTTGGAGATCCATATGAAGTAACTCTTTTTGCGTGTGTTTGTTGGGATCTGATGAACTTTGAGTTTATGATCAGTTATATCTTTTTATATTTGAGTTTCTTTGATATCTTATATGCATGACTGCTTATAGCCTCGTATTTCTTCTCCGATATTTGGGTTTTGTTTGGCCAACTTGATCTATTTATCTTGCAATGGGAAGAGGTCCTTTATAGTGGGTTCGATCTTCCAGTGCTTGATCCCAGTGACAGAAGGGGAACCGACACGTATGTATCGTTGCTACTAAGGATAAAACGATGGGGTCTATCTCTACATTGGTAGATCTTGTCTACATCATGACATCATTCTTATTGCATTACTCTATTTTTCCATGAACTTAATACACTAGATGCATGCTGGATAGCGGTCGATGTGTGGAGTAATAGTAGTAGAAGCAGGCAGGAGCCGGTCTACTAATCTTGGACGTGATGCCTATATAATGATCATTGTCTGGATATCGTCATGATTATTTGAAGTTCTACCAATTGCCCAACAGTAATTTGTTCACCCGCCGTTTGCTATTTTTCTCTAGAGAAGCCACTAGTGAAACCTACGACCCTCGGGTCTCTTTCTCATATATTTGCCTTTGCGATCTACTTTTCTTTTGCATTTATTTTCAGATCTATTAAACTAAAAATACAAAAATACTTTGCTGCACTTTATTTTATTTGCGATCTATTTATTCAATCTATTACAACTTTCTCCCATCCACACGCCGTTTCTGGCGTCGTTACCCGAAAGGGATTGATAACCCCTTTAACACGTCGGGTTGCAAGGTGTTGTTATTTGTGTGCAGGGGTTGTTTACACTACGTTGCTTGGTTCTCCTACTGGTTTGATAACCTTGGTTTCATTTCTGAGGGAAATACCTACCACCGCTATGCTGCATCATTCTTTCCTCTTTGGAGAAATACCGACGTAGCTTCAAGCGACATCAGCGCCTAGCCGAGGGAGGCGTGGCTCCCGCCGGTGATTGCACACGTTGTGGGCCACCAATTGAGATGCCCGGCACACCGGAGTGATCAGGAGGCCAAGTCGTGTCCGTCCTTCGGGTGCATGGACCTTGGGGGAAAGCCAGTGCGATGATGGCAGGGACTTCACGGAGGAGGTCGTTGGCCTATCCTGAAGTCGTGCCCGCGGTTGTTTCTCCGGCAAACCGAGGACATGGGTTGGTTCAGGGGCCTAGGGGAGGGCCATGGTGAGGGTTAGAGGGAGAATGGGGGCCTGCATTACTCAAAATTGAGTGAAGGGAGGCGGCGGCCATGGCGGCCATGGGTGAGTAGGAGGGCCTATGGGGCTCGATTGAGGGGTCGGGGAGGCGTCTAGGAGAGTGGTGAGGAGGATGCTATGCTCGGGAGGTCTCCGGGGTGGCTTACATAGCCGAACGCCAAGGGGGTGAGCATGGCCACGGCGACGCGTGTGCCCGCAAGCTAGAGCTTGGGGGCCCACGGAGGGAGGGGAGAGATGTGTCAGAGGGTGCAAGTGACATGGAGGAGATCGGGGACGCTCGAGAGAGCTCGGGGACGATGTGTCCAAGCGGCCATGGAGGTGGGGACAGCGAAGAGGGCGCAGACGGGGCTACCGTGGCGTGAGGAGGAAGAAAGAGGAGGGGAAGAGGGCTCCAGAGCGAGCGTGTGGCCTCTACGGAGCTGCTGGACATGGTGCGGTTGCGAGTGATACGTCTCCAGCGTATCTATAATTTTTTATTACTCCATGCTACTTTATATATTGTTTTGGACTATAATGGGCTTTATTTTCCACTTTTATATTACTTTTAGGACTAACCTATTAACCAGAGGCCCAGCCCTGAATTGTTGTTTTTGCCTATTTGGTGTTTCAAGAAACGGAATATCAAACGAGTCCAAACGGAATGAAACCTTCGAACGTGATCTTCTCACGAACATGATCCAGAGACTTGGACCCTACTCCAAGGAGTGCAGAGGCGGTCACGAGGTGGGGCGTGCCCTCCCCAGGCGCGCCCGCCTCGTGGGCCCCGACGCCTACCCACGCACTCTTCCTCCTATATATACCACGCACCCTCAACAGATCGGGACGGAGCCAAAACCTAATTCCACACTGCACCTTCCTGTATCCACAAGATCCCATCTTGGGGCCTGTTCGAGCTCACGGAGGGGGCATCCACCACAGAGGGCTTCTACATCATCACCATAGCCCCTCCGATGAAGTGTGAGTAGTTTACTTCAGACCTTTGGGTCCATAGTTAGTAGCTAGATGGCTTCTTCTCTCTTTTTGGATCTCAATACAATGTTCTCCCCCTCTCTCGTGGAGATCTATTCGATGTAATCTTCTTTTTGCAGTGTGTTTGTTGAGACTGATGAATTGTGGATTTATGATCCAGCTTATCTATGGAAAATATTTGATTCTTCTCTGAATTCTTTTATGTATGATTGAGTTATCTTTGCAAGTCTCTTCGAATTATCCGTTTTGTTTGGCCAACTAGATTGGTAGTTCTTGCAATGGGAGAAGTGCTTAGCTTTGGGTTCAATCTTGCGGTGACCTTACCTAGTGACAGAAAGGGTTGCAAGGCACATATTGTATTGTTGCCATCGAGGATAAAAAGATGGGGTATTTATCATATTGCATGAATTTATTCCTCTACATCATGTCATCTTGCTTAAGGTGTTACTCTGTTTTTAATTTAATACTCTAGATGCATGCTGGATAGCGGTCGATGAGTGGAGCAATAGTAGTAGATGCAGAATCGTTTCGGTCTACTTGTCTCAGACGTGATGCCTATATACATGATGATTGCCTGGATAACCTCATAACTATGCTCAATTCTGTCAATTGCTCAACAGTAATTTGTTCACCCACCGTAGAATACTTATGCTCTTGAGAGAAGCCACTAGTGAAACCTATGGCCCCCGGGTCTATTCTCATCATATCAATCTCCATCACTTTATTTACTTGCTTTGCTTTTACTTTTCACTTTGCATCTTTATACCAAAAATATTATCTCTATCAGATCTCACTCTCGTAAGTGACCGTGAAGGGATTGATAACCCCTAATCGCGTTGTTTGCGAGTAGCTATCGTTTTGTGCAGGTACGAGGGACTTGCGTGGCCTCCTCTTGGATTGATACCTTGGTTCTCAAAACTGAGGGAAATACTTACGCTCTGTGCTGCATCATCCCTCCTCTTCGGGAAAACCAACGCAAGCTCGAGACGTAGCAAGAAGGATTTCTGGCGCCGTTGTCGGGAGGCTTACATAAAAGTCAACATACCAAGTACCCATCACAATCCCTATCTCTCGCATTACATTATTTGCCATTTGCCTCTCGTTTTCCTCTCCCCCACTTCACCCTTGCCGTTCTATTTACCCTCTCTTTCCCAATCTCCTCCTCTCTTTCCGTTGCCTTTTGTTTGCTCGTTTGGTTGGATTAGATGCTTATTTATTCCTAAACAAAGAAGCCAATATCTCTGAATCCTGATCCGCTTGCCAATCTTTTTAAGAGATCCAATTATGATGAACCAATTCCTAGTGATTTGGATGCACTAGATTATCTTTATAAGGTTTTGCTCGAAATCCGTAAAGTGACTCACGATAGATCTTTGAATAAAAGCATGATTGCAATGATTTTATCATAAATTCTTTTGATGTCAATTGTGCTAATAAGATGCAAAACCCTAATCTTGGGGATGCTAGTTTTGCTATGTCTACTACTTGTTGCAATGATCATGATTGGGGTGATTCTTCTTATGATCTTGAAAAATTATTTAAGCCCCATGATGAATATAGGATTGATAATAGTGTTTGCAATAATATTGAAAGTGGGTTTGGAAGAGTTTCAACTTTAGATCCCACATATTTGGATAACATTCAATCTTATGAAATTTTTGATAAAAGTGGGCTTGGAGAAATCATGACTTTAGTTAATGATAATCCTACTATTTTGGAAGAGTGTCAACTTCGCATGCATGTGGATTGTGTTGAGAATATGTTATGTGATAGCTATATTGTTGAATTTTCTTATGATCCTACATGTAATTATTATGAGAGAGGAAAATATGGTTATAGAAATTTTCATGTTACTAAATTACCTCTCGTTATGTTGAGATTGCTATCGTCACTTTCTTCTTCCTCGCATATGCTAGTTTTTGCTTACCTTGCAAATTTGTTTGCCTATAAGATGACTATGCATAGGAAGTATGTTAGACTTAGATGTGTTTGTCACATGCTATATGATGCTCTATTTGTGCTTCAATTCTTGTCTTTCATGTGAGCATCATTGAAATCTCAATGCCTAGCTAAAAAGGCTTTAAAGAAAAGCGCTTATTGGGAGACAACCCAATATTTTTACTTGCTGCTTAGTAATAAATAATCCATCTAGCCTCTGTTTAGATGTGGTTTTATATTTTAATTAGTGTTTGTGCCAAGTTGAACCTATTGGATCTTCTTGGATGATAGCTATTTGATCTTGCTGTAATTTCCAGAATCTTTGTGCTCAGTGCCCGAATTGTTAAAAATCACCAGAATGTGATAAAATACTGATTCCAATTGCTGCTGATCAATAAACAAATTTTCCAGGTCGTCCAATTTTGGTAGAAGTTTTTGGGTTCCAGAAGTTTGCGTTAGTTACAGATTACTACAGACTGTTCTGTTTTTGACAGATTCTGTTTTGCGTGTGTTGCTTGCTTATTTTGATGAATCTATGGCTAGTAAAATAATTTATGAACCATAGAGAAGTTGGAATACAGTAGGTTTAACACCAATATAAATAAAGAATGAGTTCATTACAGTACTTTAAAGTAGTCTTCTGTTTTCTTTCTCTAACGGAGCTTACGAGATTTCTATTGAGTTTTGTGTTGTGAAGTTTTCAAGTTTTGGGTGAATTCTTTTGATGGATTATGGAACAAGGAGTGGCAAGAGCCTAAGCTTGGGGATTCCCATGGCACCCCCAATATAATCCAAGGACACCAAAAGGTCAAAGCTTGGGGATGCCCGGAAGGCATCCCTCTTTAAATCCACTTCCATCGGTAATTTACTTGGAGCTATATTTTTATTCACCAACATGATATGTGTTTTGCTTGGAGCGTCTTGTATTATTTGAGTCTTTGCATGTTAGTTACCACAATCATACTTACTGTACACACCTTTTGAGAGAGCCATATATGAATTAGAATTTGATAGAATACTCTATATGCTTCACTTATATCTTTTGAGCTTGATAGTTTTTGCTCATAGTGCTTCACTTATATCTTTTGAGCTTGATAATTTTTGCTCTAGTGCTTCACTTAAATCTTTTAGAGCACGGTGGTGGATTTGTTTTAAAGAAACTTGATCTCTCATGCTTCACTTAGATTATTTTGAGAGTCGTTAATAGCATGGTAATTTGCTTAATGTTAATATACTTGGTGTTCAAGATATGTGAAACTTTCTTTTGAGTGCGTTGAATACTAAGATAAGTTTGATGCTTGATAATTGTTTTGAGATATGGAGGTAATAATATCAAAGTCATGCTAGTTGAGTAGTTGTGAATTTGAGAAATGCTTGTGTTGAAGTTAGTAAATCCGTAGCATGCACGTATGGTTAAAGTTGTGTAACAAATTTGAAGCATGAAGTGTACCGGCTTGTGCATCCTTATGAGTGGCGGTCGGGGACGAGCGATGGTCTTTTCCTACCAATCTATCCCCTAGGAGCATGCGCGTAGTACTTGATTTTGATGACTTCTAAATTTTTGCAATAAGTATATGAGTTCTTTTGACTAATGTTGAGTCCATGGATTATACGCACTTTTACCTTTCCGCCATTGCTAGTCTCTTGATGGCACTGCATTGCCCTTTCTCACGAGAGTTGGCGCAAACTTAGCGGTGCATCCACACCCCGTGATACGATACGCTCTATCACACATAAACCTCCCTATATCTTCCTCAAAACAGCCACCATGCCTACCTATTATGGCATTTCCATAGCCATTCCGAGATATATTGCCATGCAACTTTCCACCGTTCCGTTCATCATCATCATGACATACTTTACTTTTGTCATATTGCCATTGCATGATCATGTAGTTGACATCGTATTTGTGGCAAAGCCACCATGCATTATTTTCATACATGTCACTCTTGATTCATTGCACCATCCCGTTACAACGCCGGAGGCATTCATATAGAGTCATACCTTGTTCTAATTTCGAGTTGTAATCCTTATGTTGTAATCAATAGAAGTGTGATGATCATCACTATTAGAGCATTGCCCAAATAAAAAAAAGAGAGAAAGGCCAAAATAAAAAAAGGAAAGGCCCAAAAAAAAGGCAATGCTACTATCTCTTTTTCCATACTTGTGCTTCAAAGTAGCACCTTGTTCTTCATGTAGTGAGCCTCATATTTTGTGCTTCAAAGTAGCACCTCGTTCTTCATATAGTGAGTCTCATAAGTTGTTTTTTTCATACTAGTGGGAATTTTTCATTATAGAACTTGGCTTGTATATTCCTACGATGGGCTTCCTCAAATGCCCTAGGTCTTCATGAGCAAGCAAGTTGGATGCACACCCACTAGTTCTCTTTTGTTGAGCATTCATAGCTCTAGTGCATCCGTTGCATGGCAATCCCTACTCCTCATGTTGACATCAATTGATGGGCATCTCCATAGCCCGTTCATTATCCTCGTCAATGTGAGACTTTCTCCTTTTTTGTCTTCTCCACACAATCCCCATCATCATACTCTATTCCACCCATAGTGCTATATCCATGGCTCACGCTCATGTATTGCGTGAAGGTTGAAAAAGTTTGAGATTATTTAAGTATGAAACAATTGCTTGGCTTGTCATAGGGGTATATAAGTTGGGAACATCTTTGTGTGACGAAAAAATGAAGCATAGCCTAACTATATGATTTTGTAGGGATGAACCTTCTTTGGCCATTTTATTTTGAGATGACATAATTATTTTGATTAGTGTGCTTGAAGTATTATTATTTTTATGTCAATATGAACTTTTGTCTTGAATCTTCGGATCTGAATATTCATATCACAATTAAGAATATTTACATTGAAATTATGCCAAAGTATCACTCCGCATCAAAAATTCTCTTTTATCATTTACCTACCGAGGACGAGCAGGAATTAAGCTTGGGGATGCCCGATACGTCTCCAACGTATCTATAATTTTGATTGCTCCATGCTACTTTATCTATTGTTTTGGACTATAATGGGCTTTATTTTCCACTTTTATATTACTTTTGGGACTAACCTATTAATCGGAGGCCCAAGATGAATTCTTGTTTTTGCCTATTTCAGTGTTTCAAGAAACGGAATATCAAATGGAGTCCAAATGGAATGAAACCTTGGGAACGTGATCTTCTCACCGAACATGATCCAGAGACTTGGACCCTACTCCAAGGAGTGCAGAGGCGGTCACGAGGGTGGGGCGCGCCCCCCCAGGCACGCCCGCCTCGTGGGCCCCCGACGATCCACCGACGTACTCCTTCCTCCTATATATACCTCACGCACCCCAACAGATTGGGGACGGAGCCAAAACCTAATTCCACCGCCGCACCTTCCTCAGATCCACGAGATCCCATCTTGGGGCCTGTTCAAGCTTCACGGAGGGGCATCCACCACGGAGGGCTTCTACATCATCACCATAGCCCTCCGATGAAGTGTGAGTAGTTTACTTCAGACCTTCGGGTCCATAGTTAGTAGCTAGATGGATTTTTCTCTCTTTTTGGATCTCAATACAATGTTCTCCCCCTCTCTCGTGGAGATCTATTCGATGTAATCTTCTTTTTGCGGTGTGTTTGTTGAGACCGATGAATTGTGGGTTTATGATCCAGCTTATCTATGGAAAATATTTGATTCTTCTCTGAATTCTTTTATGTATGACTGAGTTATCTTTGCAAGTCTCTTCGAATTATCCGTTTGGTTTGGCCAACTAGATTGGTAGTTCTTGCAATGGGAGAAGTGCTTAGCTTTGGGTTCAATCTTGTGGTGACCTTACCCAGTGACAGAAAGGGTTGCAAGGCACATATTGTATTGTTGCCATCGAGGATAACAAGATGGGGTATTTATCATATTGCATGAATTTATTCCTCTACATCATGTCATCTTGCTTAAGGCTTTACTCTGTTTTTAACTTAATACTCTGGATGCATGCTGGATAGCGGTCGATGAGTGGAGTAATGGTAGTAGATGCAGAATCGTTTCGGTCTACTTGTCTCGGACGTGATGCCTATATACATGATCATTGCCTGGATAACCTCATAAATATGCTCAATTCTTTCAATTGCTCAACAGTAATTTGTTCACCCACAGTAGAATACTTATGCTCTTGAGAGAATCCACTAGTGAAACCTATGGCCCCCGGGTCTATTCTCATCATATCAATCTCCATCATTTTATTTACTTGCTTTGCTTTTACTTTTCACTTTGCATCTTTATACCAAAAATACCAAAATATTATCTCTATCGATCTCACTCGTAAGTGACCATGAAGGGATTGACAACCCCTAATCGCGTTGGTTGCGAGTAGCTATCGTTTTGTTGTGTACGAGGGACTTTGCGTGGCCTCCTCTTGGATTGATACCTTGGTTCTCAAAACCGAGGGAAATACTTACGCATCTTGCTGCATCATCCCCTCCTCTTCGGGGAAAACCAACGCAAGCTTGAGACGTAGCAGAGAGCATGATGAATGGATGATGGTCGATGGCCCCAACTTCTATAGCGCGCCGAACGGCATGTTGTACCGCATGGCCATCACAGAATCGTGGCGTTGCTGCACGCTGCTCGCCGCCCAAGTGTGTCTGGCGGGTTGGTCACTCCCCCAGTAGGCGCTAGGAAGAAAGAGACAACAACTAGGCACATACATGAATTAGTTGCAAAGTGTTTGATCAGTGGTATGGGCAATGCACAAGTCCAATGGGCCTAATCTTTGGCATAGGGTGATAATCCACTAAGAAGACCACCTTGGCAAAATTCGAACTCAATTGGATGGGTTTAACTAGCACTTGCTTCAGAAACTGCCATGCTGGACATAATATGAAAGTTGAGGTTGTGCTCAAATGGATGAATGGATTTGGCTCACATTTCGTGGAGAGGGGTTATTTGGGCATAGGAAGGCAATAAAAAAATTCATACCATTTCGATAAATAAAAATGGTACTTCCTTCATAATGGTCCTCTCTAGACAGAAACTTAGGAAAATTCCTGAGAATTATTGGCTAGATGAAATGAGCTCAAATTTTGTGGAGGGAAGTTATATTTGTAGGAGAATATCCTAGTAAAATTTCAGAAATTATGGAGCAATATGAAATATAGTTGCTTCACAAACTCAAAATATGACTAGAAGCAAAGATTGGATGGTGTGCTCACCATGAGAATGGAATCTTCAATATTTTTACATATCCAAAGTCCATATGGTCCAAAGGATTTATGAGATTTTTGTGGGAATTAATGGTAATGCGGAAACATAGGTTGCTTCACAACCTAGGGCAGAAAGGATTATTCCTTTAATAGAAAAAGGAATATTCCCAAGAAATAAATATTGGGGTTCGGCTAAGATGGAAATGACATGGTTCTGGGAAGGATTTGAGAGTGACAAGCCACTTGAGAGAGGAAGAAGAGATGATCTTCCCAGGTTTCAAGACCATAGAGCCACAAAAAAGGAACCCCAGATAAAAATCCAAAGGAATTCAAAAGAAAAATAAAGGAAAAAAAATCAAGGTGTCACAGCCTCCTAAATATCATTACAACATTTTATTAATAATTTAACATCTCCAAAAACATTTTCCACCTATATAATATTTATCGGCATAGCCCGATAAACCCCGAAACCCTTCTGGTGACCCCGAAATGCTTCTGATTCCTCTCGAAACTATTTTGAATATTAATGAAACTATTGCATAAATATTCCTAATTATTCTGGAGTAGTTTGATAGCAAGATAATTTGTAACGGGCAAGTAACGATAGTAGTAGCAAAAGTGCAGCAAGGTAGCCCAATCCTTTCGAGGCAAAGGACGGGCCAAAACGGTCTCTTATGATAAGCAAAGCATTCTTGAGGGTACACGGGAATTTCATCTAGTCACTTTCATCATGTTGGTTTAATTCGTGTTCGCTACTTTAATAATTTGATATGTGGGTGGACCGGTGCTTAGGTGTTGTTCTTACTTGAACAAACCTCCTACTTATTATTAACCCTCCCGCAAGCATCCGCAACTACGAGAAAAGTATTAAGAATAAATTCTAACCATAGCATTGAACTTTTGGGTCCAATCGGTCCCTTACGGAATAGCGCATAAACTGGGGTTTAAGCTTCTGTCACTCTCGCAACCCATCATCTAATTGATACTCCACAATGCATTCCGTTAGGCCCAAATATGGTGAACTGTCATGTAGTCGACGTTCACATGACACCACTAAGGGAATCACAACATACATATTATCAAAATATCAAACACATATCAAATTCACATGATTACTTGCAACATGATTTCTCCCGTGACCTCAAGAACAAAAGTAACTACTCACAAATGATAAACATGCTCATGACCAGAGGAGTATTAAATAGCATAATGGATCCGAACATATAATCTTCCACCAAATAAACCATATAGTAATCAACTACAAGATGTAATCAACACTACTAGTCACCCACAAGCACCAATCTATAGTTCCGGTAACAAGATTGAACACAAGAGATGAACTAGGGTTTGAGATGAGATGGTGTTGTTTAAGATGTTTATGGAGATTGCCATCCCCAAGATGGGAGATTTTTTTGTGAAGATGATGACGATGATTTCCCCCTCCGGGAGGGAAGTTCCCCCGGCGGAATCGTTCCGCCGGAGGGCAAAAGTGCTCCTGCCCAAGTTCCGCCTCGAGATGGCGGCGCTCCGACCCGAAAGTCCTCTCCTTATTTTTTCTAGGTCAAAATGACATATATACCAGAAGATGGGCACCGGAGGTGGGCCGAGGAGAGCACAACCCACCAGGGCAGGCCTGGGCTCCCTGGCGCGCCCAGGTGGGTTGTGCCCACCTGGTGGGGCCCCTTTGGTAGTTATTTGCTCCAATAATTCTTAAATATTCCATAAAAATCTCCGTGAAGTTTCAGCTTGTTTGGAGTTGTGCAAAATAGGTGGCCTGATGTAGCTTTTTCAGGTCCAGATTTCCAACTGCCGGAATTCTCTCTCTTTGTGTGTACCTTACAAATTATGAGAGAAAAGGTATTAGAATTACTCCAAAAAGCATTATTATGGATAAAAACATTATAAATAACAGTAAGAAAAATTATGCAAAATATGCTTTATGTTCTCCATTCATCTAATGAGCTAATATCAAATAACCTCTTTTCACCAGCAAGTTTGAAATCATAGTTGAGCTCTTTAACTGCCCAATATGCATTATGTTCTAACTCAAGAGGCAAATGACAAGCTTTTCCATAAACAATTTTATAAGGAGACATACCCATAGGATTTTTAAATGTCGTTCTATAAGCCCAAAGTGCATCATCTAATTTCTTAGACCAATTCTTCCTGGATCTATTAACAGTCTTTTGCAAAATTAATTGTATTTCTCTATTGCTAAGTTCGACCACTAGACTGAGGATGATAGGGTGATGCAATTCCATGGTTGACATCATACTTAGCAAGCATTTTACGAAAAACACCATGAATAAAGTGTGAACCACCATCAGTCATTAAATATCTAGGGACTCCAACCCTTGGGAAAATAACTTCCTTAAGCATTTTAATAGAGGTGTTGTGATCAACACTACTGGTTGGAATGGCTTCTACCTATTTAGTAACATAATCAACAGCAACCAAAATATGTGTATACCCATTAGAGGAAGGAAAAGGTCCCATGCAATCAAATCCCCAAACATCAAATGGTTCAACATCAAGTGAATAATTCATAGACATTTCTTGACGCTTACCGATATTACCTACTCTTTGACATTCATCACAAGATGAGACGTACTTACGGGCATCCTTGAAGAGAGTAGGCCAATAAAATCCAGACTGCAATACCTTATGAGCAGTTCTATCTCCAGCATGATGCCCTCCATAAGCTTCGAAGTGACATTTCCGTAGGATTTGTCCCTGTTCATGCTCAAGTACACAACATCTAATAATACCATCTACTCCCTCTTTATAAAGATGTGGGTCATCCCAAAAGTAATGTCTTAAATCATAGAAGATTTTTTATTTTGTTGGTATGTAAAGCAAAGTTGCAAATATTTAGCAACAATGTAATTAGCATAGTCAGCATACCAAGGAGTACTATTAGCAACATTTATTGCAGCTAACTGCTCATCAGGAAAACTATCATCAATAGGTAGTGGGTCATCAAGCACATTTTCAAGCCTAGACAAGTTATTAGCTACCCGGTTCTCAGCTCCTTTTCTATCAATGATATGTAAATCAAATTCTTGTAACAAGAGAACCCAGCGAATAAGTCTAGGTTTAGCATCTTTCTTTTTCATAAGATATTTAATAGCAACATGGTCTGTGTGAACAGTTACTTTGGAATCAACAATATAAGGTCTAAATTTATCACAAGCAAACACCACTGCTAAGAATTCTTTTTCGGTGGTAGCATAATTTCTTTAAGCACTGTCTAGAGTTTTACTAGCATAATGAATAACATTCAATTTCTTATCAACTCTTTGTCCTAGAACAGCACCAACAGCATAATCACTAGCATCACACATAATTTCAAAAGGCAAGTTCCAATCAGGTGGTTGAACAATAGGTGCAGAAATTAAGGGTTTCTTGAGTGTTTCAAAGGCTTCTAAACAATCATCATCAAAAACTAAAGGAATATCCTTTTGCAAAATACTAGTGAGAGGCCTAGAAATTTTAGAGAAGTCTTTGATAAATCTCCTATAGAAACCAGCATGACCTATACGAATACCTTTTATATCTTTAGGACATGGCATTTTCTCAATTGCATCAACCTTAGCTTTGTCCACTTCAATACCTCTTTCAGAAATTTTATGACCCAAGACAATGCCTTCATTAACCATAAAGTGGCACTTCTCCCAATTCAATTCAAGACAAGATTTGTTTGTTCACATCTCTGCAAAACTCGATCAAGATTGCTTAAACAATCATCAAAAGACTTCCCATAAACAAAGAAGTCATCCATGAAAACCTCAACAATCTTTTCACAAAAATCAGAGAATATAGCAGTCGTACATCTTTGAAAGGTAGCAGGTGCATTACATAAACCAAAAGGCATACGTCTATAAGCATAGGTTCCAAAAGGACAAGTAAAAGTGGTCTTTTTTTTATCAGGTTGAGAAACAGGTATTTGTGAAAAGCCAAAATATCCATCAAGGAAGCAAAAGTGTGTGTGCTTAGATAATCTTTCAAGCATTTGATCAATAAAAGGCAAAGGGTAATGATCTTTTCTAGTTGCTTTGTTTAATTTTCTAAAATCAATTACCATTCTATAGCATGTAACAATTCTCTGTGGAATAAGTTCATTCTTATCATTAGGAACAACAGTTATACCTCCTTTCTTAGGAACACAATGAACAGGACTTACCCATCTACTATCAGCTATAGGATAGATTATACCTGCTTCCAGAAGTTTTAATATTTCTGTTCTTACCACCTCTTTCATCTTCGGATTTAATCGACGTTGGTGATCAACAACTGGTTTAGCATCATGTTCCATATTAATTTTATGCTGACATACAGTGGGACTAATGCCCATTAAATCATCAAGAGTATATCAAATAGCAGCTCGGTGCTTCCTTAGAACTTTCAATAATCTTTCTTCTACATGTTCTGAAAGGTTAGCACTAATAATAACAGTATATATCTTATTTTCATCAAGATAAGCATATTTCAAAGTGCCTGGCAATTGTTTTAATTCAAACACAGGATCACCTTTAGGTGGAGGAGGACCTCCTAGAGTTTCAATAGGCAAATTGTGTTTAAGTAGGGGACGTTGTTCAAAGAAAATCTTATCTATTTCATTTCTTTCATGCATATGTAAATCATTTCCGTGGTCTAGCAAATATTGTTCTAAAGGATCAATAGGTGGCACAGCAATAGAAGCAAGACCAATTAATTCATCTTTACTAGGCAATTCTTTTTCATGAAGCTTTCTACTAAACTTGGAAAAACTAAACTCATGAGAATCATCACCAAAACTAACACCGACAGTTTGTTTCTTACAGTCTATCTTAGCATTAACTGTGTTCAAGAAAGGTCTACCAAAGATAATGGGACAAAAGTCATCTTGTGGGGAACCAAGAACAATAAAATCAGTAGTGTATTTTATTTTCCCACACAAGACTTCAACATCTCTAACAATCCCAAATGGTGATATGGTGTCTCTGTTAGCAAGTTTAATAGTAACATCTATGTCTTCTATCTCTGCAGGTGCTATGTATTTCGTAATTTCTTGATATAAAGTGTAAGGAATAGCACTCACACTAGCACCCATGTCACGTAAACCATGATAACAGTGATCTCCTATTTTAACTGAGATGACAGGCATGCCAACAATAGGTCTATGTTTATCCCTTTTACCAGGTTTGGCAATTCTAGCAGCTTCTTCACAGAAGTAAATAACATTCCCATCCATATCTTCTTCTAAGAGATCTTTAACCATAGCAATGCTAGGTTCTACTTTAATTTGTTCATCGGGTTTAGGTGTTCTAATGTAGCTTTTGCTAACCACAGTTGAAACTTTAGCATGTTCCTTTATCCTAACAGGAAAAGGTGGTTTCTCAATATAAGCAGAAGGGACAACTGGATCAATATTTTTAAGTATAGTTTCTTCTTTAATTGGTACCGGGTCTTTAATTTATTCTTTAATAGGTGGGTGGTATTTAAACCACTTCTCTTTAGGGAGTTCAACATGAGTAGCAAATGATTCACAAAAGGAGGACTATCTCAGAGTCAAGTCCATATTTAGTGCTAAACTTTTGAAAAGCATCGATATTCATAAAAGATTTAACACAATCATACTTAAGCTTAATACCTGACTCTTTACCTTCGTCGAGTTCCCAATCTTCAGAGTTGTGTTTAATTCTTTCAAAAAGATCCCACCGAAATTCAATAGTCTTCTTCATAAAGAACCATCACAAGAAGTATCAAGCATGGTTTGATCATTACGAGAAAACCGAGCATAAAAGTTCTGGATAATAATTTCTCTTGAGAGCTCATGATTGGGGCATGAATATAACATTGATTTAAGCCTCCCCCAATCTAGAGCAATACTTTCTCCTTCATGAGGCCAAAAATTATATATATAATTCCGATCATGATGAACTAGATGCATAGGATAAATTTTTTGGTGGAACTCCAATTTCAATCGATTCCAATTCCATGACCCAATATCATCGCATAGCCTATACCATGCCAATGCTTTTCCCTTCAACGATAAAGGGGGAAACCTTTTTCATCACTTCATCTACGGGTAAACCTGCAAGCTTAAACAACCCACAAATTTGTTCTACATATATCAAGTGCATATCAGGATGTTCATTTCCATCTCCTGCATAAGGATTAGCTAGTAGTTGTTCTATCATACCCGAAGTAATTTCATATTCAATATTTTCAGTAGGTGCAGTAGGTTGAGGGGTAGCTAATTGTGGTTCCGGACAAGGTGAAGATACCCCGAACAAACCCCTCAAAGGATTTTTTTTCCATAGTAACAAGTGACAAAAAATTTCAGCACACTATATAAATGTTCCCTTACCAAATTCCACTTACCAAAGGTGCTTCACTCCCCGGCAATGGCGCCAGAAAATAGCGTTGATGACCCACAAGTAGAGGGGATCAATTGTAGCTCTTTTCGATAAGTAAGAGTGTCGAACCCAATGAGGAGCAGAAGGAAATGACAAGTAGTTTTCAGTAAGGTAATGTCTGCAAGTGCTGAAACTGTAAGTAGCCGAGTAGTTTGATAGCAAGATAACTTGTAACGAGCAAGTAACGATAGTAGTAAAAAAAGTGCAGCAAGGTATCCCAATACTTTCAAGGCAAAGGACAGTCCAAAACGGTCTCTTATGATAAGCAAAGCGTTCTTGAGGGTACACGGGAATTTCATCTAGTCACTTTCATCATGTTGGTTTAATTCGTGTTCGCTACTTTGATAATTTGATATGTGGGTGGACCGGTGCTTAGGTGTTATTCTTACTTGAAAAAATCTCCTACTTATGATTAACCCTCCCGCAAGCATCCGCAACTACGAGAAAAGTATTAAGAATAAATTCTAACCATATCATTAAACTTTTGGGTCCAATCGGTCCCTTACGGAATAGCGCATAAACCGGGTTTAAGCTTCATCACTCGCAACCCATCATCTAATTGCTACTCCACAATGCATTCCCTTAGGCCCAAATATGGTGAAGTGTCATGTAGTCGACGCTCACATGACACCACTAAGGGAATCACAACATACATACTATCAAAATATCGAACACATATCAAATTCACATGATTACTTGCAACATGATTTCTCCCGTGACCTCAAGAACAAAAGTAACTACTCACAAATGATAAACATGCTCATGATAAGAGGAGTATTAAATAGCATAATGGATCGGAACATATAATCTTCCACCAAATAAACCATATAGTAATCAACTACAAGATGTAATCAACACTACTAGTCACCCACAAGCACCAATCTATAGTTCCGGTAACAAGATTGAACACAAGAGATGAACTAGGGTTTCAGATGAGATGGTGTTGTTGAAGATGTTGATGGAGATTTCCTCCCAAGATGGGAGAGTTGTTGGTGATGATGATGACGATGATTTCCCCCTCAGGAGGGAAGTTCCCCATGAATCGCTCCACTTGAAGGGCAAAAGTACTCCTGCCCAAGTTCCGCCTCGAGACGGTGGCACTCCGTCCCAAAAGTCCTCTCCTTATTTTTTTTTCTAGGTCAAAATGACCTATATACCAAAAGATGGGCACAGGAGGTGGGCCGAGGAGGGCACAACCCACTGTATGGCGCTTGGGCTCCCCTCGACGCCCAGTGGGTTGTGCCCACCTGGTGGCCCCCCTTTGATAGTTATTTGCTCCAATAATTCTTAAATATTCCATAAAAAATCTCCGTGAAGTTTCAGCTTGTTTGGAGTTGTGCAAAATAGGTGGTCTGACGTAGCTTTTTCATGTCCAGATTTCCAGCTGCCGCAATTCTCTCTCTTTGTGTGTACCTTGCAAATTATGAGAGAAAAGGCATTAGAATTACTCCAAAAAGAATTATTATGGGTAAAAACATTATAAATAACAGTAAGAAAACATGATGCAGAATGGACGTATCAAACAGCCATGCTTACGGACGGGTCACACCATGCCGGGTCACAATTACAAATTTTAATTATTACTTAGCAATTTTAGGCAATATTGTAGAATATAAGAGTGAACCTAACAACTGCAAAGATGATTCTAGTGCTAAGCAACTACAACAAGAGTAAGGTAAGCATGCACAATAAAATGAAAGTAAAGGTAAAGGCACAAGTAACCACAAGTAGCAAGCTATGGTTAGGGATAACTGTAACTCCGAGAGACGAGGATGTGTGTTGATGTTCACTTCCTTGAAGGGAAGCTAGTCACTGTTAGAGAGGTGGATGTTACCACGAAGGCACACGAATGCCACGAAGGCTCACCCCCATTCTCCCTCTGAGACAACACCATGAACGCGTTTCTCAACCACTAGTGGCAGACCGTGAGGTGGTCTTCAAACCTTCACAAACTTTCTGGTGGTAATCACAATGCTTGATTCCTCACCGAAGAACTCCTATTGCCTAGGAGTCTCCAACCTCCAAGAGTAATAAGATCAAGGGGAAATGCTCAAGACTTGCTCAAATCACAAATTCCTTTGGTCGAGAGAAGGGAAAGAAGTGGATCTATCACTTGATTGGAGAAGCTATGAAGATCTCTCACAAATTCCTCTGGGATCAAAGATTTGGTGTATGAGGATGTGAGAAAGTGTAGAGTGTGTTCTAGCGTTATCTCAAAGTGAATTGTCAACCTTCTCCCCGAGTGGAAGAAAGCTATTTATAGTGGAAGTGCTAAAATGGCCGTTGGAGTTACTTAACCTAAGATCTTACCAGACGTCCAGAGGCAAAAAAAAGCATCAGACGTCTGACAGAGCTACCGGCTGTCCGATTGCCAGAACGTGCACACACAAGGGTGAAGTGTAAAGATTCCACAGATGGGGTATTGCCAAACGTCTGGTACTTTCCAGTTGTCTGGTATCTCAAGAGGCACCGGACGTCTGATGGTTACCGAAAATCCGACAATAAGTTTATGTTGGGAGGCAATCAGATTTCCATACGGAGACAGTCGTCCGTTGGAAGGAGGGTCCGAATGTCTGGTGGGACCGGACGTCCGACATTTTGACTTTGCAGGGATAGACAAGATGTCCGGCCTAGACCGGAAATCCGTCAATTTGGTTCTGTGGTGAGACACCGGATTTCCGGGGGGTACCAGACGTCTAGACGTCCGGTAACTACAAGTCATCCGTTTGACCCAAAGACAAAGCATAACAAACCCTAGGAGATAGTATGATGGAGAGTTTAGGGCAGTATTATGTGTGAAGAATGAGATATCTGTGGGTTTTGGAGCAAGTCAATCACAAGTATCGATGATCCCCTCTTAATAGTGCGAGATCCCTATACCCAAGAGCCAATGGAAAAGCCTAAGCTATTTGTCTTGTATCTTTGTTCTTGAGAAATATACACTTGGTAGTCATGATCCACACATCATTCCTTGGGGACTAAACCTGAGATATACTTGACAAATATGATTAGTCCCCTATATGTATATTGTCATCAACATCAAATATGATTAAGATCATGATTTCACTTTTAGCCCCAAACTACTATGAGTGCCACGGGTTGTGGATGCTAGGGGCTATGTGAGAAGAGTGTATCGACACGCGCATGCGCGCGCACGCACACACACACACCACTCATGCACGCACACGTGCACACGTACAAAGTAGTATTAGACCTTATGGAGTTGAATACTTTTGCTTTGCATTTGTTGTTTACTACTTAGTCTACAAGTCCCTTTTATAGGACAAAACAAACCAAATACATGAGGATGACCTCATTGCTTACCTATGTACTAATTGACCTGACATGCTCATTAAATGCATGTTATCTTATCATATCCTATCCTTCCATTAGCAGGTTATTGTTGGAAATATGCCCTAGAGGCAATAATAAATTAGTTATTATTATATTTCCTTGTTCATGATAATCGTTTATTATCCATGCTATAATTGTATTGATAGGAAACTCAGATACATGTGTGGGTATATAGACAACACCATGTCCCTAGTAAGCCTCTAGTTGACTAGCTCGTTAATCAATAGATGGTTACGGTTTCGACCATGGACATTGGATGTCATTGATAACGGATCACATCATTAGGAGAATGATGTGATGGACAAGACCCAATCCTAAGCCTAGCACAGATCGTGTAGTTCAGTATGCTAAAGCTTTTCTAAAATGTCAAGTATCATTTCCTTAGACCATGAGATTGTGCAACTCCGGATACCGTAGGAATGCTTTGGGTGTACCAAACGCCACAACGTAATCGGGTGGCTATAAAGGTGCATTACGGTATCTCCGAAAGTGTCATTGGGTTGGCACGAATCGAGATGGGATTTGTCACTCCGTGTGACGGAGAGGTATCTCTGGGCCCACTCGGTAGGACATCATCATAATGTGCACAATGTGATCAAGGAGTTGATCACGGATGATGTGTTACGGAACGAGTAAAGAGACTTGCCGGTTACGAGATTGAACAAGGTATCGGTATACCGACGATTGAATCTCGGGCAAGTACAATACCGCTAGACAAAGGGAATTGAATACGGGATTGATTGAATCCTCGACATCGTGGTTCATCCGATGAGATCATCGTGGAACATGTGGGAGCCAACATGGGTATCCAGATCCCGCTGTTGGTTATTGACCGGAGAACGCCTCGGTCATGTGCGCATGGTTCCCGAACCCGTAGGGTCTACACATAAGGTTCGGTGACGCTAGAGTTGTTATGGGAAATAGTATGTGGTTACCGAAGGTTGTTCGAATCCGGATGTGATCCCGGACATCACGAGGAGTTCGGAATGGTCCGCGGTGAAGATCGATATATTGGACGAAGGGTATTGGAGTCCGGAAGTGTTCGAGGGTACTGTGCTATGGCCAAGATGGTGAAAGGTGTTTGGGAGCCCGGCAAGTGTTGGAGGGCCTCATGGGCCAAAGGGAAGGGCAAACCAGCCCACTAAGGGGTGGTGCGCCTACCAGCCCCTCTCACGTAACTGGGAGAGGTGGGGCGCCTCCCTAGGGTAGCCCCCTTCCCGGCTTGGGGGCAAGTCTCCTAGGGGTGGGGGCGCCCCTCCCTAGGGAACCCTAGGGCGCCTCCTCCACCCCCCTTACCCCTATATATAGTGAGGGAGAGAGAGGGCAGCCGCACCCTTCATTGGCGCAGCCCCTCCCTCCTCCAACACTTCCTCCTCCTCTGTAGTGCTTAGCGAAGCTCTGCTGGGAGAACCACGAGCTCCATCACCACCACGCCGTCAGGTTGTCGGAGTTTTCCTCAACTTCTCCTCTCCCTTGCTGGATCAAGAAGGAGGAGACGTCCCCGGCTGTACGTGTGTTGAACGCGGAGGTGCCGTCCGCTCGCGCTAGGATCATCGGTGATTTGGATCACGACGAGTACGACTCCATCAACCCCGTTCTCTTGAACGCTTCGCTTAGCGATCTACAAGGGTATGTAGATGCACTCTCCTTCCCTCGTTGCTGGTTTCTCCATAGATAGATCTTGGTGACACGAGGAAAATTTTGAATTTCTGCCACGTTCCCCAACAAATGGCATCATGAGCTAGGTCTATTGCGTAGATTCTTTGCACGAGTAGAACACAAAGTAGTTGTGGATGTTGATGATGTTCAATATGCTTACCGTTACTATTCCAATCTTGTTTCGACGGTATTGTGGGATGAAGCGGCCCGAACCGACCTTACACGTACACTTACGTGAGACAGTGTTCCACCGGTCGACATGCACTTGGTGCATAAGGTGGCTAGCGGTGCCGTCTCTCCCACTTTAGTCGGAACGGATTCGATGAAAAGGGTCCTTATGAAGGGTAAATAGCAATTGGCATATCATGTTGTGGTTTTATGAGGTAAGAAACGTTTTGCTAGAAACCCATAGCAGCCACGTAAAACATGCAAACAACAATTAGAGGATGTCTAACTTGTTTTTGCAGGGTATGCTATGTGATGTGATATGGCCAAGAAGAATGTGATGAATGATATGTGATGTATGAGATTGATCATGTTCTTGTAATAGGAATCACGACTTGCATGTCGATGAGTATGACAACGGCAGGAGCCATAGGAGTTGTCTTTATTTATTGTATGACCTGCGTGTCATTAAACAACGCCATGTAATTACTTTACTTTATTGCTAACGGTAGCCATAGTAGTAGAAGTAATAGTTGGCGAGACAACTTCATGAAGACACGATGATGAAGATCATGATGATGGAGATCATGGTGTCATGCCGGTGACGATGATGATCATGGAGCCCCGAAGATGGAGATCAATGGAGCTATATGATATTGTCCATATCATGTCACTACTATATAATTGCATGTGATGTTTATTATCTTTATGCATCTTGTTTACTTAGAACGACGGTAGTAAATAAGATGATCCTTACAACAATTTCAAGAAGTGTTCTCCCTAATCGTGCACCGTTGCTAAAGTTCATCGCTTCAAGCACCACGTGATGATCGGGTGTGATAGATCCTTACGCTCACATACAACGGGTGTAAGACAGTTTTACACATGCAAAACACTTAGGGTTAACTTGACGAGCCTAGCATGTACGACATGGCCTCGGAACACAAAGACCGAAAGGTCGAGCATGAGTCGATAGTAGATACGATCAACATGAAGATGTTCACCGATGATGACTAGTCCGTCTCACGTGATGATCGGACACGGCCTAGTTGACTCGGATCATGTAATCACTTAGATGACTAGAGGGATGTCTATCTGAGTGGGAGTTCATAAGATGAACTTAATTATCCTGAACATAGTCAAAAGATCTTTGCAAATATGTCGTAAGCTCGCGCTTTAGTTCCACTGCTTAGATATATTCCTAGAGAAAATATAGTTGAAAGTTGTGATGGCGATTATGCGGACGTAAGAAAGCTTATGTCCTTAATGCACCGCTTCGGTGTGTTGAACCCCAAACGTCGTTTGTGGATGTTGCGAACATCGGACATACACGCTTTTGATAACTACGTGATAGTTCGTTAAACGGTTTAGAGTTGAGGCACCAAAGACGTTTTCAAACGTCATGAACATATGAGATGTTTCGAGGGCTGAAATTGGGATTTCAGGATCGTGCCCACGCCAAGAGGTATAAGACCTCCGACGATTTTCTTAGCCTGCAAACTAAGGGAGAAAAGCTCAATCGTTGAGCTTGTGCTCAGATTGTCTGAGTGCAACAATCACTTGAATCGAGTGGGAGTTGATCTTCCAGATGAGATAGTGATGTTTCTCCAAAGTCATTTCCACCAAGCTGTTAGAGCTTCGTGATGAACTATAACATATCAGGGATAGATATGATGATCCTTGAGGTATCGCGATGTTTGACACCGCGAAAGTAGAAATCAAGAAGGAGCATCAATTGTTGATGGTTGGTGAAACCACTAGTTTCAAGAAGGGCAAGGGCAAGAAGGGACACTTCATGAAACGGCAAATCAGTTGTTGCTCCAGTGAAGAAACCCAAGGTTGAACCCAAACCCGAGACTAAGTGCTTCTGTAATAAGGGAACAGCCTTTGGAGCAGAATTACCCTAGATACTTGGTAGATAAGAAGGCTGGCAAGGTCGATAGAAGTATATTGATATACATTATGTTAATGTGTACTTTACTAGTACTCCTAGTAGCACCATGGTATTAGATACGGTTCGGTTGCTAAGTGTTAGTAACTCAAACAAAAGCTACGGAATAAATGGAGACTAGCTAAAGGTGAGCCGACGATATGTGTTGAAGTGTTTCCAAGTTTGATGTGATCAAACATCGCACGCTCCCTCTACCATAAAGATTAGTATTAAACCAGAATAATTGTCATTTGGTGTTTGCGCTGAGCATAGACATGATTGGATTATGTCTATCGCAATACGGTTATTCATTTAAGGAGAATAATGGTTACTCTATTTATTTGAATAACACCTTCAATGGTCTTGCACCTAAAGGAATGGTTTATTGAATCTCGATCGTAGTGATACACATTTTCATGCCAAAAATATAAGATAGTAATGATAGTACCACTTACTTGTGGCATCGCCATGTAAGTCATATTGGTATAAACGCATGAAGAAGCTCCATGTTGATGGATCTTTGGACTCACTCATTTTGAAAAGTTTGAGACATGCGAACCATGTCTATTGGTGTATACGCATGAAGAAACTCCATGCAGATGGATCGTTTCGACTCACTTGATTTTGAATCAATTGAGATATGCAAATCATACCACATGGGCAAGATGACTAAAAGCCTCGTTTTTCAGTCAAATGGAACAAGATAGCAACTTGTTGGAAGTAACACATTTTTGATGTGTGCAGTCCAATGAGTGCTGAGGCATGCAGTGAATATCGTTATGTTCTTACTTCACAGATGATTCGAGTAGATGTTGAGTATATTTACTTGATGAACACAAGTCTGAATTATTGAATGGTTCAAGTAATTTCAGAGTGAAGTTGAAGATCATCGTGACAAGAGGATAAAATGTCTATGATATAGAGATGAGTATCTGAGTTACGAGCTTTGGCACGCTATTAAGACATTGTGGAAATTGTTTCACAATTAATACCGCCTGGAACACCATAGTGTGATGGTGTGTCCGAACATCATAGTTGCACCCTATTGGATATGGTGCGTACCATGATGTCTCTTATCGAATTACCACTATCGTTCATGGGTTAGGCATTAGAGACAACCACACTCACTTTAATAAGGGCACCACATAATTCCGTTGAGATGACACCGCTTGAACTATGGTTTGGAGAAACCTAAGTTGTCATTTCTTGAAGGTTTGGGGCTGCGACGCTTATGTGAAAAAGTTTCAGTTGATAAGCTCGAACCCAAAGCGGATAAAATACATCTTCATAGGACACCCAAAACAGTTGGGTATACCTCCTAATTCAGATCCGAAAGCAATAGGGATTGTTTCTTTAATCGGGTCCTTTCTCGAGGAAAAGTTTGTCTCGAAAAGTTGAGTGGGAGGATGGTGGAGACTTGATGAGGTTATTGAAACGTCACTTCAACTAGTGTGTAGCAGGCACAGGAAGTTGTTCCGTGGCACATACACCAATTGAAGTAGAAGCTTATGATAGTGATCATGAAGTTTCAGATCAAGTCACTAATGTACCTCGAGGGTGACAAGGAGGCGTACTACTTGAGTGGCATAATCACATCTCAAGGTCATGTTGCTAGACAACAATGAACCCACGAGCTATGGAGAAGCAATGGTGGGCCCAAATTCGACAAATGGTTAGAAGCCATGAAATCCGAGATAGGATCCATGTATCATAACAAAGCATGGACTTTGGTGGACTTGCCCGATGATCGGCAAGCCATTGAGATGAATGGATCTTTAAGAAGAAGACGGACGTGGACGGTAATATCACCGTCTATGAAGCTCGACTTGTGGCAAAGAGTTTTCACAAGTTCAAGGAGTTGACTACGATGAGATTTTCTCATCCGTAGCGATGCTTAAGTCCGTCGGAATCATGTTAGCATAAGCTGCATTTATGAAATCTGGCGATGGATGTCAAAATGAGTTTCCTTACCGGTTTTCGTAAGGAAAGGTTGTATGTGATACATTCGAAAGTTTTTCGATCCCGAGGATGCTAAAAGGTATGCTGGCTCCAATGATCCTTTCTAAGGACCGGAGTAAGCATCTCGGAGTTGGAATGTACGCTTTGATGAGATGATCAAAGATTTTGGGTTTATACAAAAGTTTATGAGAAACTTGTATTTCCAAAGAAGTGAGTGGGAGCACTATAGAATTTCGATGAGTATATGTTGTTGACATATTGATGATCGAAATGATGTAGAATTTCTAGAAAGCATATAGGGTTGTTTGAAAAGTGTTTTCAATGGAAAACCTGGATTAGGCTACTTGAATAATAAGCATCAAGATCTATAAGATAGATCAAAATGTTTAATAGTACTTTCAAATGAGCACATACCTTGACATGATCTTGAAGGTGCTCAAGATGGATCAGTCAAAGAAGGAGTTCTTGCCTGAGTTGTAAGGTATGAAGTTAAGAGTTAAAGCTTGACCACGGCAGAAAAGAGAGAAAGGACGAAGGTCGCCCCTATGCTTTAGACGTAGGCTCTATAGTATGCTATCTTGTGTACCGCACTGAAGTGTGCCTTGCCATGAGTCACAAGGGTACAAGAATGATCCAGAATGGGGATCATTGGACATCGGTCAAAATTGTCCTTGGAGTAAATAAGGACATGTTTCTCGATTATGGAGGTGATAAAGAGTTCGGCGTAAAGGGTTACGTCGATGCAAGCTTTGATACCTATCCGAATGACTCTGAATAGCAAACCGGATACGTATAGTGGAGCAACCATTTGGAATAGTTTCAAATGGAGCATGGAAACAACATTTATAATATGACCTAGAAATTTGCAAAGCACACACGGATCTGAAAGGTTCAGATCCGTTGACTAAAACCTCTCTCACAAGCAAAACATGATCAAACCCCAGAACTCATTGAGTCTTAATCACATGATGATGTGAACTAGTTTAATGACACTAGTAAACTCTTTGGATGTTGGTCACATGGCGATTTGACCTGTGAGTGTTAATCACATGGCGATGTGAACTAGATTATTGACTCTAGTGCAAGTGGGAGACTGTTGGAAATATGCCCTAGAGGCAATAATAAATTAGTTATTATTATATTTCCTTGTTCATGATAATCGTTTATTATCCATGCTATAATTGTATTGATAGGAAACTCGGATACATGAGTGGGTATATAGACAACACCATGTCCGTAGTAAGCCTCTAGTTGACTAGCTCGTTAATCAATAGATGGTTACGGTTTCGACCATGGACATTGGATGTCATTGATAACGGGATCACATCATTAGGAGAATGATGTGATGGACAAGACCCAATCCTAAGCCTAGCACAGATCGTGTAGTTTAGTATGCTAAAGCTTTTCTAAAATGTCAAGTATCATTTCCTTAGACCATGAGATTGTGCAACTCCGGATACCGTAGGAATGCTTTGGGTGCACCAAACGCCACAACGAATCGGGTGGCTATAAAGGTGCATTACGGTATCTCCGAAAGTGTCTGTTGGGTTGGCACGAATCGAGATGGATTTGTCACTCCGTGTGACGGAGAGGTATCTCTGGGCCCACTCGGTAGGACATCATCATAATGTGCACAATGTGATCAAGGAGTTGATCACGGATAATGTGTTACGAAGCGAGTAAAGAGACTTGCGGTTCGAGATTGAACAAGGTATCGGTATACCGATGATCGAATCTCGGGCAAGTACAATACCGCTAGACAAAGGGAATTGAATACGGGATTGATTGAATCCTCGACATCGTGGTTCATCCGATGAGATCATCGTGGAACATGTGGGAGCCAACATGGGTATTCAGATCCCGCTGTTGGTTATTCACCGGAGAACGTCTCGGTCATGTCGGCATGGTTCCCGAACCCGTAGGGTCTACACACTTAAGGTTCGGTGACGCTAGAGTTGTTATGGGAAATAGTATGTGGTTACCGAAGGTTGTTGAGTCCGGATGTGATCCCGGACGTCACGAGGAGTTCGGAATGGTCCGCGGTGAAGATCGATATATTGGACGAAGGGTATTGGAGTCGGAAGTGTTCCGAGGGTACCTGGGCTATGGCCGGCATGACCGAAAGGTGTTTAGGAGCCCGACAAGTGTTGGAGGGCCTCATGGGCCAAAGGGAAGGGCAAACCAGCCCACTAAGGGGTGGTGCGCCTCCCAGCCCCTCTCACGTAACGGGAGAGGTGGGGCGCCCCTAGGGTAGCCCCCTTCCGGCTTGGGGGCAGTCTCCTAGGGGTGGGGCGCCCAAACCCATCTAGGGTTTCCCTGGCCGCCGCCCCTCCCTAGGGAACCCTAGGCGCCTCCTCCACCCCCTTACCCCTATATATAGTGAGGGAGAGAGGGCATCCGCACCCTTCATTGGCGCAGCCTCCCTCCTCCAACACTTCCTCCTCCTCCGTAGTGCTTAGCGAAGCTCTCTGGGAGAACCACGAGCTCCATCACCACCACGCCGTCGTCAGGTTGCCGGAGTTTTCCTCAACTTCTCCTCTCCCTTGCTGGATCAAGAAGGAGGAGACGTCCCCGGCTGTACGTGTGTTGAACGCGGAGGTGCCGTCCGTTCGGCGCTAGGATCATCGGTGATTTGGATCACGACAGCACGACTCCATCAACCCCGTTCTCTTGAACGCTTCCGCTTAGCGATCTACAAGGGTATGTAGATGCACTCTCCTTCCCCTCGTTGCTGGTTTCTCCATAGATAGATCTTGGTGACACGTAGGAAAATTTTGAATTTCTGCTACGTTCCCCAACAGTTATGTTATCCTATCCTATTCTGCCATGAGCAGGTTATCTTATCATATCCTATCATATCCTACCACGAACAATTATCTTATCCTAGTCGGTTGCAGGATATCCCTTGCATCCCTTTTTGACTTGTGCTACAACTTGTTCACACTAGCTGTGAATTTGTCTAGACAGAGTTTAATCCCAACAATCTCCCCTCAACCATGTCGAAGAGGTTTGACATTTTTTATCCCCACCCTGTCGTGCAGCTCCTGGAAGTGAACATGACTAAGGGGCTTGGTCAAGATGTCTGTGTTCTGCTCGTAGGTCCCGATGAACTCCACCACCATGCCCTTCTCGATGCAATCACATATGAAGTGGTAGCGGAGATCGATGTGCTTGTTGCGGTTGTGAAGTATCAAATTGTTGTAGAGTTAGATCGCGAACTTTTTGTCGACTATGGGATCACATGGTTGATGTCTTTATTCAGCATCTCGCTAAGAAGTCGAGCCATCCAGATCCCCTGTCATGCTATTGTTCCCGTTGTGATGTACTCCGCCTTGCACGAAGAGGTGGTGACAATATTCTACTTCAGTGACTGCTAGGTGATTGGACTGCTCCCAAGGGGGGAAACACGCTCGAGGTGCTTTCCTGGAGTCCACGTCGACGGTGTGGTCAGAGTCGTTGTAGCCGACCAAGGTCTCACCATTGTCGCGGTGATACACACATTCGTGCGTGAGTGTGTCGGTGATGTAACGGGCCAGGTGTTTAACAGCCGCAAGATCATCATTGGCTGGAGCCTGCTCAGGAACCCCGCGATGAACGAGATGTTCGGCCGAGTGTGCACGAGATAAATTAGGTTGCCGATGACGCTCCAATAGAAGATAGTGTCCACCGGCTTCTCCTTGTTGAGCTTGCACTGTGCCTCCATTGGGGAGTTCACGATGTGGCAGTCCACCATGCTCGCTTGCTTGAGTAGCTTGCCTGATTAGGCCGTTTGAGTGGTCATGGTGTGACCATGCTCCTGGTTCACCCCCAGCCCGAGGTAGTACCAAAGCAGCCCGAGATCGCTCTTGTTAAAGAGCATTTTTCATCTCTTCCTTGAAGTTGCGCACCTCGTGTGGCTCGGCTCCGGTGATGAAGAGGTCATCGACACAGATGCCAATGATGAGCATCATGTCCCCAATTACATGTGCGTACACACCATGCTCGGAGGCGCTATGATGTCAAGCTTGTGTCCTTCTTGGCATTCCACGCCCTTGGTGCTTGCCGAAGTCCATACAGTGCCTTGTGTATCATGTATAATCCATGCTTATGTCCATCAGCTATGAAGCCAGATGGTTTGGACACGTAAACCTTCTCCTTGAGGTTGCTGTTGAGGAACACCAACTTGACATACTTGTGATGGACCTCCCAGCCCCAATGTGCCGCCAAGGCAAGGATCAGTCACACGGACTCGAGCCTTGCCACGGGTGCGAAGACTTCCTCAAAGTCCACCCTCGCGTGTTGTACATACCCTTTTTCTACAAGTCGGGCCTTGTGTTTGATGATGGTGCCATCCTCGTTCTTCTTCACCTTGAATACCCACTTGAGCCCAATAGCTCCATGCCCTGGAAGCAGCGTGGTAAGTGTCCAAGTGGTGTTGTCATCGATTAACGATAGCTCATCCAACATCATGCGATGCCAATAGTCCTCGCGCTCTCCCTCAACGAATGTGGTTGGCTCCTTGCTGTCCATCAAGTGCAACACCTCGTTGTCATCAAGGCTCTCCGCCAACTATGGCAGCTCGATGAGAAGGTCATCGATGCTTCGGTACTGGTGTGAGGCACCGGTGCTGTCGTCAGCGTCGATCAGGTCCGACCTCGCGATCGGTGGAGTTGTGAAGTGAACTGGCTCGACCTCACTTGGTGTGTCTGGGGTCGCTGAGCGTAGGGCTGTTGTGCCCACTATGCTCCGAACCACTGGGCTTGGGGTCGTAGTGCTCGGAATTACTTTACCCGGGGTCACTATTGTGCTCGGGGTTGCTTCCCGAACACTAACACTTGTGCACACCATGTACTCCACAGTGAAGGAGCTGCTCACTAGCGCCTCTCCCGGCGCCTCCCATCTCCAATGTGCCTCCTCATCAAAGACAACGTCGCGGGAGATGTGCACACGCTTCGGGACGAGGTCATACATCTTGTACGCCTTGGATCATGTCTCATAGCCAAAGAACACCATTGGGGTGCTCCGATCATTGAGCTTATTCAGGTGTGGGTGTGTCGCCTTGACATGCCCAATGCACCTGAAGAATCGGAGGATGCGCACGTCTAGCTTCTTCACGTACCACGACTCGTAAGGCATCTAGCATTCGACACTCCTTGTGAAGGAATGGTTGAGGATAAAGACGGTCATGAGCGTGACCTCCCACCAATACATGCTCGGCACCAGGTTGGTCTTGAGCATGTTGTGTGCCATTCCGAACATGGTCTGATTCCATCGCTCAAATATCTTTTGTTCTTTGTGAGGTCGATGTAGTTGTCAGGTGCGAAGCATCTATGGTCTTCTTGGGCACTTCCCAGACTGATGTTCTTCGGCTGGCTAGTCCTCACATTTCCGTGTTGGACTTCGTATCATCTTCAATCACGAGGAATGCCGCACCATGGGCCTACTCGCTTTGCCTTCAGGAGCCCAAATGCATTTACCACCCCATTGTCCAGTGCTCAAGGAAAATATGGTTTCAGGTCTTCAACCACTTGGATTGGGGTGCATATGCTGAGACCGGTGCACAGACATCATCACCTTGACTGGTGGCGTGAAGTGGAAAGAGCTAAATCCCCTCACCAGTTTCACGATGAATTGCATTTGGCAGGAATGGAATCAATGCACATTCAAGAACATCTATTCCTTGACCTTCATGGTTACCGATCTTCTTTGTAATAAATGGAGACTATGGCTTGTGGTGCGGCAACAAAAACATACGGTAGGGTCTCTAGTACACGAGCGTGAGTAGTCCAAGTGGTTCTCCGGTGGTAATGTGGCATAGACTAGGGTAGTCACCCCCTAATCACTCTTTTTTGTAACTAATTATGCATTTTGTAATGCACGTTGCACAAAGCTCTTGTGTATCCGGGGAAAGGGTGAATGGATCATATCTGCATCTACCAATGCCAACAAAGATCTTGCTTATTCTAGGGAAAAAACTATGAACGTATCTCAATGTAAGTACAAAATGGCGCACCGAGCTCTTACATATTCCGAGAAAAATAATGATGAAACGAAGCACACAATGCAACTACAAGTAAAATGTGTTGTTCAGCAAATTCCTACTCACAAGTCATCCATGCCATGGATGGTTGTGGGCGCTCAACGGTAGTCCATCCCTAGCTCCTTCGACGGATTCAGATGGGCGTGGCAAATACATAACGGAGTTGATATATTATGCCTTCTTTCTGAGATCGACGTGGATGTTAGGTGCAGAGAACTATAGTGTTCTCGGGCACCTCCGAGATTGAGTTTATTTGATTGGTTGTTCCTCAAAAATCGGGGGTTGGAATTTAAATGGTCTCCAAGCATGGGGTGTATGCTGCACCAATCGAACTGCCAGATTTGCCTTCATAAGCCGAAATATACTAACGAACTCATGGCCGAGTGTTCTTTCTCACCGATAGTCTATTCTTAGGTTCTTCAATCGCATGGATTGGGATACATATCCCACTCCTTCGATGAACTTGGTCAACTGATGGATAGTTGTTAGCGCCTCCGCTGGTGGTGTGAAGCATAAATAGCTAAATTCTCTCACCATCCTCACCATGAGCTTCATTTGCCCGGAATGGAGTCAACACACCTTCAACAACGTCACTTCATTGACTTTCACAATTGTCAGGCACATCTGTATTGTGTGGACACTATGGCTTATGGTGTAGCAATAAACATGTAGGGTAGGGAGTCTAACAGCCAAGTGTGAGTAGTCCGTGTCGGTCTTCGATGGCAATGTGGCACAAAGTGCGGATGGTCACCCCAATCACTCTTTCTTGTAACCGATTCTACATTTCTTAATGGTATAACACAAAAGATCCTACGTGCTCCAAGAGGAAAAATATGAACATACCATCAATGCAACTTCAAACACCACATCCCGCGCATTCCAAGAAAGGGTGAACAAACCATCAATGCAACTACAAAACGATGCGTGAAGCTCTTGTGTATTCCAGAAGATGAAAGAAGAGGAACCTGCCACCAATATATCACCATTCTTGCTCTAGCTTTCGTCATGCCGTATATTGGTGCAAATTTAACTTTTCGCGCCATTGAGATGAAGAACAAAGGAGGGTACTACAATACAAGCATCTCTTAGGGTGCAAAAACAGAAAAATTCAACATGGGCCATCGGATCTCGGACGGACGCACCAAATTCGGGCGGGAGAGTAGTCGAACAACTTTGATCGTTTTGTCGAAAGCCGCCTGGCTAACACCTATATTGAAAGCACGCCCTTCCGGTGGCTCCCACATGACAAATCCAGGCCATGCATCCCACATCCAACGACCTACATTCTATGTTTTTTTTTTCTATTTTTGCAGCAAAGGGGGGTGAGGGAAGGACTGAACCAAGAAACCCGGAAGCTCGGGGTGTAAACCATAAACGGCAGCCACACTAACGACTTCCTTCCTCCGCCCCCTCTCTCTCCACCCCTCCCCCCACTTTCCCACTCTGGAGTCGTCGTCTCTGCTCCGGTCTCCGGAGAAAAGCAAAGCCAGCGCCGAGCAGCAAGCCCCACACGCCAATTCGGAATCCTTCTCCTCCCCTCCACCCCCGCGATCCCGCCTCTCGCCGCCTGCCCGATCGGCCTGCTTCCTGCCGGGGTAAGAAGTTCCGCCTCGCCTCACGCCCAATTCGGCCCCCAATCGTGCGGTTGCTGGTTTTTCGGGTGATCGATTGCTGTTTTTTCGCGCGATTTGGAGGCGGATGGGTCGTTTGCGCGTCACCGTGTGCTGGGTTGTTGCGCCTGGTTGACGGATTTTGGAGGGATGGGCGATCGAGCTGGGAAGGGTCTGGAGAAAATTTTCTTGTTTTCTAGGTTGAAGGGCTTAAAGTTCGTGTGTAGACGTGTAGTATAGATGTAATTTTGGTATTTACAGAAAATGAGCAAAAATATATATATCTTTCATTTACAGAGAATGTTCTTGGTTGTAAGATAAGCGATTTTGGTATTTTCAAACTAGAATTACATGTTATGTATGCTTGATAACTCATTTCTAATGTTCAGCTTGCTGTAATTGCAGGTCTGGTGGGTGTACGGAAGAGGGCATTTCTTAGTTGAGGATGTACAGTTAATCTGCAGCAGCTCGAGTTGTAGCATTTGGATCTTCTGACATGGCTGAAGGGGCAAGGTTTCATGGCATGGTTGGCGGTGGCGGCAAGGGGATGCAAGAGAACGAGTTCAATGGCTTCTTCAGCATGCCCTACTATCAGAAAATTGGGGAGGGCTCCCACATGTCTGTCGACAGCACTGACAACTACAACCTCGCCGGTGGCTCCGTTACCATGTCAGTGGACAACAGCAGCGTGGGCTCGAACGAGTCCCGCACCGTCATACTTAAGCACCCGGGCCTCCGTGATGCTCCAACCGCAAGCTACTCGGTTGGCAACAGTGTCTTTCGTCCCAACCGTGTGGCTGCGCACACCCTAAATGAAGATGCATTGGCCAGGGTTCTGATGGACCCAAATCATCCAACAGAGATACTTAGCAAGTACCAGCAGTGGGCCATTGATCTGGGGAGGTTGGATATGGGGGTTCCCTTTGCACAGGGAGCCTTTGGGAAGCTGTACCGGGGAACATATATTGGAGAAGATGTTGCCATTAAGCTGCTGGAGAAGCCTGACAATGATATCGAGAGAGCACAATCGTTGGAACAGCAGTTTGTGCAAGAAGTTATGATGTTATCTACCCTAAGGCACCCAAATATAGTAAGATTTATAGGGGCTTGCAGGAAGTCAATTGTGTGGTGCATTATTACTGAGTATGCAAAAGGTGGCTCAGTTAGGCAGTTCCTGGCAAAAAGGCAGAACAAGTCGGTACCTTTGAGGCTGGCTGTCAAACAAGCATTGGATGTAGCGAGGGGAATGGCGTATGTGCATGCTCTGGGATTTATCCATAGGGACCTGAAATCGGATAATCTTCTAATTGCAGCAGACAGATCCATTAAGATTGCTGACTTTGGAGTTGCTCGAATTGAAGTGAAAACAGAGGGGATGACACCAGAGACAGGAACCTACCGCTGGATGGCACCGTAAGTTCAATTGATGTTTGGTTTCGTATGTATATAGTTATCTTCAACATTTGAAATCTATGGTGTTTGTCATTTAATCTATTTGCACATGCCAAATCCTGTATCCGCTCATACAGTTGCCAACCTTCACCGTAGAACATTCAACTGCTTGTCAATAATCTATTACTGTAGTGTGATATTTACAAACTGTGCATAGATATTTTTCCCCACAATGTACCTGGATGCTCTAATTGTATGCAACGGGTTCTCATATAACTCAAACTGTACATGTTGTTGCCTTGTGTTAGACAGAAGTATCATCTTCATAGTGCCATCTTAATTTTGCATCTGATTAACAGCCTTCTGCTGCACCCCTGAAACGATTGAAGGTTGGACTAGCCTTATAACTATTAACGAAGCAAGTCTATTATACCACAGTTCCAACATTTTGTCCATACAAAGCATGGTCCATCGTAATCCAAATTGAAATATTGCAGAGTTGGCAACTATTTTCTCAACAGTAGGGTAGTAGGGTACAGTGGCGGGCTATTATACCAGTAACATAACTAGCATACAATGTTCCCTTTTCTGTTTTATATATTAAATTCTCTTTGCATACATGGAGAAATGGTAGAGAATTGTTTCACTTCGATTGTCTCATAGTAACAAGCTGCTTCTATTTGTTCCTCTCTCGCCAAAATTCCAGCATTATGCTGTGTATATAATTGATGATGTAGTGGTTGGTCCTTTTTGTGTGCAGGGAAATGATCCAGCACAGGCCTTATGATCATAAGGTTGATGTCTACAGCTTTGGGATTGTCTTGTGGGAGCTTATAACTGGCATGCTTCCTTTCACAAACATGACAGCTGTTCAGGCGGCTTTTGCTGTTGTAAATAAGGGTGCTCGTCCAGCAATCCCACATGACTGCCTGCCTTCCCTAACCCACATCATGACGCGCTGTTGGGATGCAAACCCTGAAGTTCGCCCACCATTCACCGAGATCGTCTGCATGCTTGAGAATGCCGAGATGGAGGTTGTGAGCCATGTCCGTAAAGCACGCTTCCGCTGCTGCGTTGCTGAACCCATGACCACCGACTGAAACTAAAGCAGGTTAGACTATCGCAACGGGCATTAGGGAAGAAAACAGGTAAGGATGAAGAAAAGAGGCAATGCCAATGTGTTCATCGTTGTCAGTGCGTGGGGTCTGTGTGCCTTTACCAGTGCGCATTCTGTCTTGTGTAAGTTGCACACCTCAAGTAAAAGTAATTTCGTATAGATGTTGCCTTGTATGCTAACAAAGACCTAATGGAGCTTTTCCATGTTAATAATATCCGCTTGCTCTTGTACTCGTGCAAGTTTGTGCTTCGCATTTGCGTGCTCTTGTTCTTCATCATGTTGATTTCTGTGGTGTCGGTTTCCTGGACACTATATTGCGGTTCATAATACTTTTGCTTTTTTTTTACACCAATTCTTGCTTGGTTGGTAACCTGTCAATTGGATCAATCACTGTCACTTGATCCAAAGTTTATGCTAATCATGGTGACACTTCAACATATGAGCAATCCAGCTGGTGGTTTCATTTTGAAAATCACAACTTGTTGAGCTGTATATTTTAGTGGCTGTTCTGCCTCACTATCAGCCACATACTGGCCTGATTCAGGCTGATTTATATTGAAGACAAGCGTGATGGTGACCCTGTTCTACATCTTGTGTGTCCTAACGCGAGCTGTTTGGATTGTTTGCTTTGAGGAGACAGGATCGCTTTCTTTACCTGGAATTATATGATTATAGTCTGTTCTTTGATGTATGTGTGTGCACGTTCTACAGAACAAAATTACTCGTATAATTTAATATGTGGGCAAGTCAAATTAGACTGTTCTCTTCTGCCTGCGCAATGAAACAAATTAGTGTTATCTGCATAACAAATATGAAATCATATCGTCTATGATACCCCTCTTCCGGTGTAGCAAATGGTAAAAAAGATCACCGCGAATCGGTAAGGGAGACTACTGATGCAAATGGCTTGTCAGGGAGAAGAAAATATACAAGTCGTCACTTTATGAAACAAATCATGTCCAGATTCATCAACAATGGTTTCAAAACGAGCCAACAATTGGCAGCAGGGTTGTACAATGGAAAAATAACAAGGTGATCAATGAGTATGTAGGTAACATGAACAGTGAGATTTTCCACTCTGGTAGTAGTTGACAGGAGCAGTTCTTGCATAAGCTCTTCCTGGCTGTAGATCCAAAATGGTACGGATGCTCGTGCGTCTTCGCGCATCAATTCATCCGGTTTACGCCAAAGAAAGTAGATTCATAGCCACTGCTGGCGCCATCCATGGTGAAACGGACGAACTGAGGCGATGGCACCATGGGCTGTCCTTCGGCACAGGACGCCGACGGAGGGCTCCCTCCATGTGGTGAAGGGCCCCGGCTGTTTTGGCTGGCACCAGTGAATTGGACGAGACAAGATGCTTGCTGTACAGGATCAGGTAATCCACAAGAACTAGCTGACAGAAGAGAGAGAGCACGCTGAAGATCCGGTGCTCCACCTAATTTCGAAGCGGTTACAGATGCGTCCGGACCTACAGGAATTCATCAATCGGTCAATCAAAAGGATTCCCTCACCAAAGTATGGACACTCAAGAACATCCAAATGTTGGGATCAGATATATCTGCAAAGGTGAACGAACATCATGTGGCTCATATGCATTCGAGATATATTTCAATCGAAAACAATTGAGCAGTATTGCTGACAAGCAAACTGCAGTATATTTGGTTATATATAACTAGTCCTCCATGTTGAATTATGAGTATACTGCCCACCTTTCCTCGTCAGCTTAAGCTTTTGGTTTTCACTGTTTTGAGGCATGAAACTCAACAGTCTATTATTATTCACTATTAAGGACTTTAGTGAATGGACGTACCAAAGTAAATTTGGGAGTTCCTAAGCTTACTTATGCATATTACCAAAAGTATTGCCATGACACCATTTTTTCACATGGGTCGTGACAAACATTTGAATATACAAGATCAGCTATTTGATATCATTCTGTATGCAATACAGAGCTGTCTAACCACAAGATCACTACTGATTGTAGTTTTAGATGTGTGATGTTCGTTGTTATCAAAATTTGGTATCATTATAATTGCTATTTCAGCTATACCTGAAGCCCAATTAATCCAGTGCAATGTAGGTGCAAGTTGTTCCAATGGAAATTCATAGTAGTGATTAACTAATTAATCATGTTGTAAGTAGGACATTTTGATATAACTACATATATCCAAGTGTTGCATACTAACGTTTATATGTAGGTGCAGGAAAACTAGTAATATATGTCAATACTGAAAAACAACTTAAGTCAAATCACCCCAGGCTGAAAAACTACACAAAACATAAATTTTGCCACACAATCTAGCATAAAACCTCCTTTTTCTCTAACAGTCCAGTTCATTTAATCTACAATGATTCTTTTCCTGATTCTTAAATGTAAAGCTATCATGGCTTTGGAACCAAAGAGCAAAGACTAACAACTACTCCCTCTGTTCATAAATGCAAGACATTTTGGCAGTTTAAACAGCCAAAACGTTTTACATTTGTGAACAGAGGAGTATATATATATCAATGATGACATTTTTTTAATGGGGAAACATTTCCACTTGTTGGGAACTATAAATTCTCGTGAACAGCAGGAGTTCAAAGTAAAAAAAAGATTGAATGTTGGCAGGAGAGCTGCCAAACCCATTGATTAGAAAGGGGCCTTACAAGAACACACCAGAAGGAGGAATGCACCGCATAAAAGCGAGTGCCAAAAAAGAATTAAGTGAAAAAGCGGGCTGATCGGCTTATCAAGGAAAACCGGGCGAAAACATAAACAGCACCTAGCTAGTTCAAAGTAAGCTTTGTAGTGTAAGATTCACATATGTTAGAGATTGAGTGAAGGCCAAGAAAGCATCCCCCTCGGTCTGAGTGGGTGGAGTGGAACCACATTTTTATAGTGCCGACTTTTCCGAACAGAGAACCAGAGTTTGCTCTCTCCCATTCAAGGATTTTCATAGGAAATTTTATACGTTTGTCATCTTCAAGATTTTTTCCTATGCTGGTTGTTCAATTTGTAGGATTGTAACCCGTAGGAATTTTTCCTACAGGTCTTCTGTACTCCATTCTAAAATAATCAATTGACTCAATCCAGTTGGGATGATTCCTATATTATTATTTTGGGATAATTAATTTGGTGCCCTTAGTTGTGTCCCACTCGGCAGGTTTACCCCTAGTTTCCGAAAACACTTGTTCCTGCCCAAACCACTTTGCTCCTCTTATGCTTTTGCCCTTTGACCGTTTGACCATCACTTTGAAAACTTCATAAAAAATTCATACTAACTCCAAAAAATTCAAATAAGATATCAAAATGTTCAGAAAAGCATCACCTATACGTGGATGTCATTTGCATTCATGAAAAAAGTGTTGTCCAGTCCCCATCTTAGTTTTAGCTCATATGACCTTAGCATGAAAAGTAAAATCTAAAAAAATTCTAAAATTTCTAAAAAAAATTGGTGGCAAACTTTGACCAATATTTTCAGTGCTTGCCAAGTTTCATATGGGAATGACATTCGTGGAAGTCGTGGCAAAAAAACAAAAATCAATGGTCCAAAATTTAATTTTTGTGCCACGACTTCCACGAATGTCATTCCCTTATGAAACTTGGCAAGCACTCAAAACATTGGTCAAAGTTTGCCACCAATTTTTTTAGAATTTTTAGAATTTTTTTAGATTTTACTATTCATGCTAAGGTCATATGAGCTAAAACTAAGATGGGGACTGGCAAACACTTTTTTCATGAATGCAAATGACATGCACATATAGGTGATGATTTTCTGAACATTTTGATATCTTATTTGAATTTTTCTGAGTTAGTATGAATTTTTTATGAAGTTTTCAAAGTGATGGTCAAACGGTCAAAGGGCAAAAGCATAAGAGGAGCAAAGTGGTTTGGGCAAGAACAAGTGTTTTTGGAAACTAGGGAAAAACCTGCCGAGTGTGACCCAACTAGGGGCATAAAATCAATTGTCCCAATAATTTTCTATGTACAACCAAATATCTTTCAATCCTGTGGGATTCAAGATGGCATGGTATTACAATCCAACTTTTCCCTGTTCTGATGTTTTTGGAATCCCACGAATCAAAGAGGCCTACATTACAAAGACGTAACATTTTTTGCCCGTAATAAATGTGCCAGACCACCTAGGAAAGAAGATAGCATGCAGCTTTTTCATCGATGTGAACTGCGATAGATACAAAATGACTGACAAATCATACCTTTCATTGGTAGCAGCTCAGCTATGTCATGACTCAGTGCTGGAACAGCATTAGGTAGATGAGATTTATCAAAATGAACTTGTCCATTGATTGATACTTCTCTTATTTCCTTCACTTGCGGGAGCTTGAAGTCAGATGGGCTGTCCCATGGAGAACATGGGAAAGGCCTTGCATGGCTAAGTGGATCTTTATTCCACACAAAACTTATTTGCCGTCTATCATCTGTAACATCAATGGCAAAAGCATTTATTATCGGTAAAAGGTATAAGAAAGTAAAAAAAAAATTCAAACGACTAGCTATCATCTCATATATCAACTATTGAAGATAATTTCTGACTAATCATGGCATTAGCGAAAGCCGAAACTCATACTTAGCTCAAACACAATTTATTGAAGAAATTCAACTCACAATCAGCCAATTAAGCATAAATAACAGTAGTTTCAGTATGATGTGGTGTGGAGTGCAAGGAAAAATACAAATCCCGCATAATTACCCACTTAAAGTATGGACATATTACCAAACATCAATGACGACGGGAGCCTCGCCGGTGCAAAGGAGAATGCGTCCGGCTGTGGCTTCCTGCGCCGAGCATTGTGATCGGACAGTCGCCTCCGGCAGCTCCTCTTCTTCTGGTCGAACTCCGACAGCGCATGGAACCTTGATCACCAAAAGCCAGGCGATCAGCAAAAGACAGTACTACATATATAGACTACTTAAATACTATGTACCAACTAAGATCTAAGAGTATGCATGCACAGAAGAGAAATCTTGACACAGTAACTGAATCACAGTAGCAACAGCACAACAGAACTTCAGCCCAAAAGTGCACACACGCGCGGGACAAGTGCCCTGCCAAAACTGGAAACAGGTATTGCACAGCCGTTCAGCCATGCCATGCAGCACGATTCTCCACAGGTCGACAGTACTATAATTGTGGGGAAAAGGCATCTTCGCCTCCCAAATCGGGAAACAAGCCGTACCCGCACAGGATAACCACAGTTTCCGGACACACACAAAACCACAAGGTTCCCGGATTAATCAACTGACGACGAACGGAATTATAGCGCGGCGCGTTTGCACCATGGTCTAAGGAAGTGCGGAGTTCGCAGTCAGATAGACGGGGGCTCGTTGAATCTCCTGCTTCCCGGAATTCCAAGAACGAAAGACACGCGCGGAGTAGAGCAAGAGCAATCACAAAAAAGTCGAGCTTGCAGCTTTGCAGTGAGAGGGAGGGAGAAACAGAGAGGGCAATCGCAGAAGTCAAAGAAAAGCACGGCCCCGGCGAGCAACCAGGGTGCAAGAACAAACTCCGGCGAACAACCCCGGAGCGTCAAGAAACACCCACCGGCTGCACTGCTGGCAGAAGCGGCGCTCCTGGCCGGCGACGACGACGCGGGGGAACTTGGTGTGGGCCTCGCAGACCCGGTGCTTCCGGTGGTACTCCTTCGCGTCGCGGAGCTCGACCCCGCAGCCCTCCACCTGGCACCTCACGCCCCCTCCTCCTCCGCCTCCGCCGCCGGCCCCCTCCCCCCTGGCCCGCTTCTCCTTCCCGCGCCTCCCCGCCGCCTCGCCGGAGGAGCCCGGCGCGGCGGCGTCGCCCCAGTCCCAGAGGAGGTGGGGCGGGGAGAGCGGGGTGGACTTCGGGGCCGTCCACTCCATGCGGGGCGGGGGCTTGGTTGGTCAGCTTGGGATTTGGGGATCGAAGAGGAGATGAACAGTGTGGACTGTGCAGGAGAAGAAGAGAAGCAGAGATGGGGGAAGAGAGACTTGGAATAGAAAAGGCAAGTCTTTTTTAGTGTTCGGTCCCCTCTCTCTCTCATTTTTCCCTTTCTTGTTCTTTCCCACCATTTTTCTATGCTTGGCTTGCCATAAGTGGATTGTGGATAGCTGGAAACAGCTTGTGCATTTTCACAACTTATTTTGGATGCTCTGTTTAATTAACATTAACACAAACTGATTTGCATCAAACTGATTTTAGCCAAAAGGAAAAAAAATATCTGGATAAAGTAAACAAAACCCGAATATGATCTCCAAGTTGCTTCATTTTTTGTCAAATTAAATATTTTTCAAATCATTTGGATAAACATCCCCATTCTCATACACCTCACCCATGTATAATTTTGACGCTAAGAATCGCGGTAATATTTTACAAAAGAATATACATTTGTGGTGACGTTGAATATGTGCATGTGCATAGTCATGGACTAAGTAAGAGTTACAAAGAATTTTGGCAGCTGACAATTTGTAATAAGTAGGAAATTTCTCATAAAAAATCTCCAAATTGAACAACCAACATAAAAAGTTACAAGAACTATGATGATATGAAGATTTATGAAAGTCATTGAGATCAAAAGGCTCTTATTCCACGACCTTTTTCCAAAATGGCAGGATTCCTGCATTCATTAAGAAGAAAAAAGTTGCTCAGTTAATTAGGAAAACCGAAGCTAAAACCAAGTTGTCCAGTTAATTATGAAAAAACGGGCGAAAAACCATCACAACCGTTGAACGGCACACATAAGATACCCCACGCACATCACTCTAAAGGGGGACTTGTCGAGACAGCACACATGTGTCACCATCATCACTCCTCCCCTAGAGGCGTCATCGTCTATGATGGTGGCAACCTTTTCATCGTCAGGGAATAAAATAAATAAATAAACACAAGTAAACTTTGACCTATGATAACCCGTTATTGTATATAAGTCATTCGAACCAAAAGGCTCATATTCTCTAGGCCTTATTCGGTTCCTTGAGATTTGAAGGGGTTTGGGGGAGATTGAGAGGGATTAAACCATGTGCAAGTCAAAATCCACGTCAATCCCTTCCAATCATCCCCAATCCCCTTGTGGGAGGTATTAACAAAACAAGCCCCTAGTGATCTTGTCATCGTCTACGGTGGTGGCAAACATTTGTTTCATTGGCGCACACGAGAACTCGATAGGAACACAGCAAAGTAAGAGCATCTTCAATATGTGTCATATAATAGGGCATTTTTACATCATGAGGACATGAGGGGGCAAAAATGGTGCACCAATAGGTGCCCTATATGCACAAAGTATTACTCTAAATTTACAACACCTGCAAAATACATCACCAAGTGTTGCAAATTAGCAACACTTGGGCGGCCGCCGCAAAACAAATAGCGTCACGCTTAAGCAGCCAACCATCATGCTGAAAGTTCCCGCGCCGCGCCCGCATCCCCGCCTCCCAATGCTCGCCGCCCCCGTCTGACCGCTGTCGGAGCTCCATGGACGGCTCCTTCGACCCCCACGGTTGCCGACGCCGCTCCGACGCTCCTCATTGTGGCCACATCCTCCTCTCTCGGTGCTCCCGCCGCTGTCGCCACCATGCTCCCCTGCTCGGCGTGGCACACCATGAACCATCCTCGCCGACGGAATGGATCCGCTGCCACAGAAGAAGAAGGCCGTCACAACCAATCAACGAGGCGGTGACGGCGGGAAGTGGCCACCGCACGAACCCTCTGCGACTTCGTCCCAGGCGAAGAAACCGAAGACCATCACTGCCATCCCCCCCTGTTTCGTCGCTTACTATTGTGACTTCGTCAGCGGCTATTGTAGCTTCCGTGCCTCCTCCCCCACCACCTCTGTCCATGGAGGGCGAGCCATCGATGCCTGTCGCCGTCCTCCGTGACATGGTAGACGAAATCACAGAAAGGTTAAAAAGAAATGTCACATTCTTTTAAAAAAATTGTTATGTTGATATGAATGCAATGATGAGATGATGTGTGCTTATATTCAATTTTGCGTGTGCATTTGTGGTGTTGATGATGATTCATTCTTGCAATTCACAAATATTGCGAATGAAGATTATGTCTCTCGATTTTCCCTCCCAAGAATATGAAACACAATATGATGATGACAATCTTGACATGGACAATGAGGATTTTCTTGATGCTCCACGGGGAAGTGACCCAAAGTACAACAACACCGAAGACATGTTGATAACACAGCTTGAAAGAAATCTCATCTTGATGCCACAACAGTCAGTCATAATTTATATTTTGTTAAAGGGTGTGGTTAGATCTCAGTCGACTGAGATTTAACCAAGTCTCAGTCAAGTTACATACTATATAAGAAGAAGAAAAGAAAAATCTGCGCGAATCTCCATGCAAGATCAAACGAATATAGTATCAACTGAGACATAATCAAGTCTCAGTCAACTGAGACTTAGCGAAACTGTTTGTTAAATACATGTGCATCTGGAGATTAAAAAATTATGGTGTCGCAACTGTTTTTACTCCAATTTTAGGGCATCTATTGGAGCACTAATGCTCTATCTTAGAACATCTATTGGAGCACCTTAATTTTTTTTTACGTTTTTTGGTATTGTGTGTTGCAAATTTTGCTCCAATCATAATTTGGTGCCCTATTATAGGGCACCTATTGGAGATGCTCTTAGATAGCATATTATCAAGAAATAGTATTTTGTATGGGGTAACTGCTATCGATTATTATGTGCGTAGATACAGGCCAACATGGGTTGTGAGTTCTTAATTAAATAGCATTATCATGAATGAAATGACATTTTTGTGCGTAGAATTGTTATGTGCAACGGGTGTGTGGACAGGAGTGCGCTAAGAAAGAGAGGGAAAAGGTGCAATATCATCCAGAAGAGTAGTGATTAATCCTCATTTGGCCCCAAGAAAATGATTCGTGGCCATCACCAACCAATGTAGTGTGAATAGAATATTTCTTAACGTTTGGTCGATGCATACATACTGGTAGTAGTCTATTGCCGACATACCATACCGTGGGATCTCTTGTATACTTTTATTACACATCGCATGCAAGTTTGAAAGTTCAACACTTCACTAGTTCTCTTCTGTTCACCTGGTCAAAGTCGTTGGTGAACAGTGACCAAATTGGGTGTTCAGAGTTGCAAAAGGCTAGCTAGTACAAGGTGGAGAAATTCACCACGGCCAAAAGGTTTACAAACTGTAGTTACTTGAGTCAACATGTGAAATTATCTGGAGAAGTTAATATGTAATATTTACAGTCTAGTATGACTGCATTTCAAAGTCATACCATTTTCTTCTCTCAACAGGCCATGCCCTCTTTTGAAGAAGAAAAAAATAGTCGTCCCAGGGAAAATATCACTGTATGTATTTTGTATATGTGGGGTAAAATATCGAAGGAAAAAACACTGGAATGAAAACATCCAACGATAATCACTGGATTGACTGGCTGGGCTAAATAATTCAAGAATTATTTCAGATATATATTAACTATGAGCCGATTGCGTGACTACTAGGTTAGCAGGGTGCAAACTGTAAAGAGCTCACCAGTTAGGCTTAAGTACCTTTTTGGCTAAACAGGGGCATAAATCTTTTTATGAGGCTAGTTTATCAATATAGATGACTAAGAGCATCTTTAGCATACCCTTAAAAGTTCGCTGACCCGTTAAATTCTGATGGATATACAGGACGCGTGAAAAACCCGACCCGTTCAGATACTGAAAAAACGGCTTTGCCCATAAATCGCCCGCGTTTCAGCTATATATACCGGAGAGGCCGCGATTAAGTGTTCCCGTCCGCTATTTCCCCTTTCTTCTTCCACCGCAAATCGTTAGCTCCGGCGAGAAATCCTCCTTCCTCCGGCCGCAGTTTGCCTCTTGCCCAGGCACCCAAAGCTCGCCCCAATGCCGAGCGCTGGTCGCGGGTGGGGTGGCAGATGGGGCCGCGGCGGCGTGGCTGGGAGCTCCTTCCTCCGTCCACCGGTGGAGGAGTGGTGCAAAGTGCAGGCACGGGAGCGCGACGCACACTTCCGCTGGAGTGGCTCGCGGGTGTGGCGCAACTTTGGCCGCCTTGACAAGATCTTCGGGCCCGTGCTCAAGCGGCTCCGGAAAGCGGAGCGCATGTGGTACGAGGCGAAGGAGGCGGCCGCCACCGAAGAAGAAGGTGTCGCAGCGCAGGTGGAGGCGGCGAAGGAGGAGTCTGACCTGACGTTCGTCCTCTCCAACTCCTTGATGGATTACCATCTCCACGTCAAGAAGGGTGATGATGATGAGTAGATTTAGATTTTTATTAAGCTATTATGTTTTAAGTTTGTCGTATGAACTCTGTTGAATTTCGGCGATGTATGTGGCGTGAACTAGTAGTTTAAATTGTGCGGTATGTGTTTACCGGGTCTGATATTTTGTGCTGTCAAATTCAGTTTACAGTATTCCGTAAATGAAATTTGCGACCGTGGTCCCCGGGATCTGAGAGATGCTCTAATAGAGTTATCTATTTTACTCACTTATGCAACGTATTTTTGGAGTGCATCTGGCCCGTGTTGAGAGACATGTACACCGATGCTCAATTTGGGGCCTGCCCCTGTTAGTTAAGAACAAAAGAAAAAAAGATCCACTTTTGTAAAAATTACCTAGAGTTCATATATTCCTAAGTATTTAAATCCACTTTATGCTAAATCAACAACAATTAATACAAATCAAAGGGATTACAAAACTTTCAAACAAAAGTACACATATAAATGTTCATGCCTACTCTGAGCTTGCAAGCTTTTATAAACAGAAGAACAGTTTTATGCCCACGGAGGAAAAGTAAATTCCACTGCTCTAAAAAAGTGCAAATTTTGGCATCTTATAAAGGGTGCAAAAAATTTCCCTTCTCCAAGAAAATATACATGATTCAGGTATTTACATACCGAATATGTTTTAGAATTTTGTGTCATAATAAGGAAAATTACATTCGTGTGCACCTTTTGATTTCAGCTGCAAGAAATAACTCAACAACTATGCAGCTTGTGAGGGCCCAAGTGAAAGAAGAGCATGCAGTACTGCATAATACATTCCACTCTAGCCTACATAATCTTCCAACAAAGAAAACTCTATGTGAATCACACAATGTGCAATTATCTATACACAGTTGAGAGAGGCTGGTGAGTGTGAGTGCTAGCTCCATCTCCTTCTGAATAAAAAATGGAGGTCAGGGTTCGTTTTCCTGCCCCACTCGTCTCTACTTTTTCAGACTACAGCACTTTTTTCTTCTCCTCTCGGTTGATGGAAAAGGATAGATGGATGGATAATGACGTGTGTGATGCCATATGGAGGTTTCTGTGACTCGGGTTGGACTCGGATCTGGCCCAGTTTTATTCACGAGAGTCATTGCCTTATCTTGTAATACATGTTCTTTTCACTTGAAATTTATGAAAGGTCAATGTGGGATTCTGATTTCTGGTTAATGATATGCAGCAAGATGAGTTTGCAACTACTCGGGAGATGGAAAGTGATATGCTCGAACACATTCACCGAAAAAGGTTCGCGCCCCCCTTTATAGATAAAGTATCGACCAACATACAACTCAACCCATACAACTCGACACCACACCCTACACACACTCAAAGCAAGATACGTGGTGTTTATAAACAGCTAGTGAAGCCGTGCCCGATGAGTGCTCCAAAGGTGGTGCCTTCAAGAAGGCCATGATACGGAGCACCGCCACCGCCCGATCGAGGGATCAAGATTTCTCCCAGAGCAACATGGAGGATGAAGAGGAACCGCGGCGACGCCTTCAAGAAGGAGACAACGCCCATAGGCGCTTTTGCCGTCGGTCTGGCATAGTTAGAGAGGGTTTTCACCCCGGCAAACCCTCTTTGCCTCCAAGGCATAGTTACCAAGCCACGAGACGCCCGCCGGACCACCGCCTCGTGCACTGGCCACCACGCCTCCCGCATGACCATGGTAACTAGCCAACAGTTGAACCGTGAGCTCTAGCCACAAGCACCGTGGCTTCCACCTCTAGGGTCACCGCATCGGCAACTAAGGCCCCAACTTCAACCCTGCGTGGTCTTGTAGCCACGACGACCTAAGAGACGGGAAGGAAGGCACCTCCTTCCCCACCCCTAGACGTCCCCCAGGTTCTGTCACCTAGACCCGCGCCAAAGACCCCGCACCAAGAGACGAGATAGCCCGGGTGCCGCCGCCTACCAAAGCCGCCCCACGCCCCTCAGCTCTGACGAGGAAAGGAAAAGGGAGGAGAGGACTTTGATGGTGGCGGCGCTAGGTTTTCCTCCCATGATGCGCGTGCGAGGCATCCCCATGGCCACTACTCCAACTCCCCAAGCACCAAGTGGTCCTATGACAAGAGCTCATGCACATGCCATTGAACATGAGGTGAACTCGATCCTAGGTGATTCCCCTTTCCTTTCAAGTGAGACATGATTGCCACCTAAAGCAGAGATGCTTTGTGTGCTTAGGTACCAAGAAAACAACCATGCAGACGGATTGCTTGTATCTGCATTGGTTATTCTTTGAAGAGGAGAGGATAATGCAGCACAACAAAGGTAAGTATTTCTCTCAGTTATGAAACCAAGGTTATCAATCCAGTAGGAGAACCAAGCAACACTATGTAAACAACACCTGCACACAAACAACAAATACTTGCAACCCGACGCGTAAGAGGGGTTGTCAATCCCTCCTCGGTATTGAGTTGGATTAAATTGTATGAGATTTGATAAATAGATCTAACTAAAACACAAAATAAAATAAATAAAGAAAATCATAGTAATGTATTTTTAGATTTAATATGATAGGAAATAGACCCGGGGGCCGTAGTTTTCCCTAGAGGCTTCTCTCAAGAAAATAACATATGGTGGGTAAACAAATTACTATTGGGCAATCGATAGAAAAGCGAATAATCATGACGATATCCAAAGCAATGATCATGTATATAAGCATCACGTCCAAGATTAGTAGACCGAAACGATTCTACATCTACTACTATTACTCCACACATCGACCTCTATCCAACATGCATCTAGTGTATTAAGTTCATGAAAAATAGAGTAATGCAATAAGAACGATGACATGATGTAGACAAGATAAACTCATGTATGAATAAATCCCATCTTGTTACCCTTAATAGCAACGATATATGCGTGTCATGTCTCTTTCTGTCACTGAGATTGAGCTCCGCAAGATCGAACCCATCACAAAGCACATCTTCCCATGGCAAGAAAAATCAATCTAGTTGGCCAAACCAAACCAAAAATTTGAAGAAGAAATATGAGGCTATAACAATCATGCATATAAGAGTTCAAAACTCATATAATATTCATGGATAGAACTGATCATAAACCCACAACTCACGGATCCCAACAAACACACCGCAAAAAGTAGTTACATCAAATAATCTCCAAGAACATCGAGGAGAACACTGTATTGAAGATCAAAAAGTGAGAAGAAGCCATCTAGTTACTAGCTATGGACCTGTAGGTCTGTGGTAAATTACTCACGTATCATAGGAGGGGCAACAAGGATGATGAAGAACCCCTCCATGATCGTTGCCCCCTCCGACAGAGTGCCAAAATAGGCCTCTAGATTGGATCTCGTGGTTCTGGAACTTGCGGTGGCTGGTAAAGTGTTTCGTCGACTACCCTAGGGTTTTTGGGATTTTAGAGTATTTATAGAGGTGGAGGTCGGTGGAGAAGCTTCCCGTGGGCTCCACTACCCATCAGGGCATACCTGGGTCCCTTGGCGCGCCTTGCTATCTAGTGGGCCCCACGGGCCTCCTCCCGTGTGCTCCTTTGGCTCCCTGGGTGTCTCACTACAGGAATCAACTTCTTTGCCATCTGCCATGGCAGACGACAAAGGTACCAAAAGCGGACGGCAAGCCTGTTTGCCATCTGCCACCGACGGCAAACCTGCCTGGCAAAGAGAGCTACGGTAAATAGGTTCTTTGTCGTCTGCTTCCTCAAAGCGGACGGCAAAGAACCATTGCCGTCTGTGGCAGACGGCAAAGAGCATGGACGGTAAATAACATGCGTTAGCCACGTTAGGTGGCTAACGGGAGGCTTTGCCGTCAGCCAACGGACGGCAAACATGCCCTCCCTTTGCCATCTGCAATCTGACGTCAGCCACGTGTCATGCCTCCCAAGCCTTTGCCGTCCGCCACGGACGGCAAACTCCCATAGCCTTTGCTGTCCGCCACAGACGACAAAGTGTCCAAATGGTCAGCCCCCAGATTGCACAGGCTGCTACCACGTGGCCTCTTTGCCGTCTGTGGCAGACAACAAAGACACCTTTGCCGTCGGTGGCAGACGGCAAAGAGGCTGCATTGTTTCTTTTTTCGGTTATATCCCTGCATGTTCAAAAGATATATATGATATATATCGTTTCAACCTCAAACATAGCCCATGTATCAAACATCTAGCAGTCCATCAATGCAACAGAAGGATATGTTCATTTTGCATCATGCTTTTATATCGATATTCATTGCATTATGGGTTGTTATTACAAATTATGTCACAATACTTATGCCTATTCTCTCTTATTTTACAAGGTTTACATAAGGAGGGAGAATGTCGGCAGCTGGAATTCTGGGCTGGAAAAGGAGCAAATATTAGAGACATATTCTGCACAACTCCAAAAGTCCTAAAACTTCACGGAAGTTGTTTTTGGAAATAATAAAAAATACTTAGCGGAAGAAATACCAGAGGGGGCCCACACCCTGGCCACGAGGGTGGGGGCGCGCCCTAACCCCCTGGGCACGCCCCCTGCCTCGTGGGCCCCCTATTGGCCCTCCGGTACCCATCTTATGCTATATGAAGTCTTTCGTCCAAGAAAATCATAAGCAAGCTTTGGGACGAGACTCACCGCCACGAGGCGGAACCTTGGCGAACCAATCTAGGGCTCCGCAGAGCTGTTCTGCCGGGGACACTTCCTCCGTGAGGGGGAAATCATCGCCATTGTCATCACCAACGCTCCTCTCATCGGGAGGGCCAATCTCCATCAACATCTTCACCAGCACCATCTCCTCTCAAACCCTAGTTCATCTCTTGCATCCAATTCTTGTCTCTAAGTCTGGGATTGGTACCTGTAGGTTACTAGTAGTGTTGATTACTCCTTGTAGTTGATGCTAGTTGGTTTATTTGGTGGAAGATCGTATGTTCAGATCCTTTATGCATATTAATAATCCTCTGATTATGAACATGAATATGCTTTGTGAGTAGTTGCGTTTGTTCCTGAGGACATGGGAGAAGTCTTGCTATTAGTAGTCATGTGAATTTGGTATTCGTTTGATATTTTGATGAGATGTATGTTGTCTCTCCTCTAGTGGTGTTATGTGAACGTCGACTACATGACACTTCACCATTGTTTGGGCCTAGAGGAAGGCATTGGGAAGTAATAAGTAGATGATGGGTTGCTAGAGTGACAGAAGCTTAAACCCTAGTTTATGCGTTGCTTCGTAAGGGGCTGATTTGGATCCATATGTTTCATGCTATGGTTAGGTTTACCTTAATACTTCTTTTGTAGTTGCGGATGCTTGCAATAGGAGTTAATCATAAGTGAGATGCTTGTCCAAGTAAGGGCAGCACCGAATCACCGGTCCACCCACATATCAAATTATCAAAGTACCGAACGCGAATCATATGAACGTGATGAAAACAAGCTTGACGATAATTCCCATGTGTCCTCGGGAGCGCTTTTCTTTATATAAGAGTTTGTCCAGGCTTGTCCTTTGCTACAAAAAGGGATTGGGCCACCTTGCTGCACTTTATTTACTTTTGTTACTTGTTGCTCGTTACAAATTATCTTATCACAAAATTATCTGTTACCTATAATTTCGGTGCTTGCAGAGAATACCTTGTTGAAAACCGCTTATCATTTCATACGCTCCTCGTTGGGTTCGACACTCTTACTTATCGAAGGACTACGATAGATCCCCTATACTTGTGGGTCATCAAGACTCTTTTTCCGGCGCCGTTGCCGGGAGTGAAGCGCCTTTGGTAGCTGGAATTTGGTAAGGAAAAATTTATATAGTGTGCTGAAATTTACTGTCACTTGTTACTATGGAAAGTAATCCTCTGAGGGGCTTGTTCGGGGTATCTTCACCCCGACAAGTAGAGCAAAAAGTTGCTCCTCAACCTACTGAACCTACTGAAAATGAAAATGCCTACTTTGAAATTCTTTCGGGTATGGTAGAAAAACTGCTAGCTAATCCTTTTGTAGGAGATGGAACATTACATCCTGATGAGCACCTAATCTATGTAGATGAGGTTTGTGGATTATTTAAGCTTGCAGGTATGCCCGATGATGTTATCAAGAAGAAGTTCTTCCCTTTACCTTTGAAGGGAGATGAATTGATATGGTATAGGCTATGTGATGATATGGGATCATGGAACTACAAACGATTGAAATTTGAATTTCATCAGAAGTTTTATCCTATGCATCTTGTTCATCGTGATTGTAATCATATATATAATTTTTGGCCTCGCGAAGGAGAAAGCATCGCTCAAGCTTGGGGGAGGCTTAAGTCAATGTTATATTCATGCCCCAATCATGAGCTCTCAAGAGAAATGATTGTTCAAAAAATTTATGCTCGGCTTTACGATAACAAATGCACCATGCTCGATACTTCTTGTGCTGGCTCTTTTATGATGAAGACTATTGAATTCAAATGGGATTTATTTGAAAGAATTAAACACAACTCTGAAGATTGGGATCTCGACGAAGGTAAGGAGTCAAGTATGACACCTAGTTTGATTGTGTTAAATCTTTTATGGATACCGATGTTTTTCGTAAATTTAGCACTAAATATGGACTTGACTCTGAGATAGTAGCTTCTATCTGTGAATCTTTTGCTACTCATGTTGATCTCCCTAAGGATAAGTGGTTTAAATATCATCCTCCCATAGAAGTAAAAGTAGCTGCACCTATTAAAGTTGAAGAAAAGACTATCACTTATAATGATCCTATTGTTCCTACTGCCTATGTTGAGAAACCACCTTTCCCTGTTAGGATAAAGGATCATGCTAAAGCTTGAACTGTGGTTCATAAAAGCAATATTAGAACTTATACACCTCCTGAGCAAGTTAAAGTTGAACCTAATATTGCTATTGTTAAAGATCTTTTGGCTGATAATATTAATGGGCATGTTATTTATTTCTGTGATGAAACTGCTAGAATTACTAAACCTTGTGCTAAAGATAAACATAGACATGTGGTAGGCACGCCTGTTATCTCTGTTAAAATAGGAGATCATTGTTATCATGGCTTATGTGATATGGGTGCTAGTGCTAGTGCAATACCTATTGACTTATACAAAGAAATTATGCATGATATTGCACCTGCTGAGTTAGAAGATATTGATGTCACAATTAAACTTTCCAATAGAGATACTATTTCACCAATTGGGATTGTTAGAGATGTTGAAGTCTTGTGTGGGAAAACTAAATATCCTGCTGATTTTCTTGTTCTTGGTTCCCAAGATAGCTTTTGTCCCATTATATTTGGTAGACCCTTCTTAAACACTGTTAATGCTAAGATAGACTGCGAAAAGGATGTTGTTACTATTGGTTTAGGTGATATGCCTCATGAGTTTAATTTCTCTAAATTTCGTAGACAACACCGTGAAGAGGAATTGCCTAGTAAAGATGAAATTATTGGTCTTGCTTCTATTGCCGTACCTCCTAGTGATCCTTTAGAACAATATTTGCTAGACCATGAAAATGATATGTTTATGAATGAAAGAAGGGAAATAGATGAAGTGTTCTTTAAACAGGGACCTATTCTGAAACACAACTTGCCTGTTGAAATCTCAGGGGATCCTCCTCCACCTAAGGGTGATCCCATTTTTTAGCTTAAACCATTGCCTGATACTCTTAAATATGCTTATCTTGATGAAAAGAAAATATATCCTATTATTATTAGTGCTAACCTTTCAGAGAAGGAGGAAGAAAAATTATTGAAAACTTTGAAGAAGCACCGTGCTGCTATTGGATATACTCTTGATGATCTTAAGGGCATTAGTCCCACTCTATGTCAACACAAAATAAATTTGAAGAAAGATGCCAAACCAGTTATTGATCACCAACGACGCCTGAATCTTAAGATGAAAGAAGTGGTAAGAAAGAAAATATTAAAGCTCCTTGAGGCAGGTATAATTTATCCCGTTGCTGATAGTCAGTGGGTAAGTCATGTCCATTGTGTTCCTAAGAAGGGAGGTATTACTGTTGTTCCTAATGACAAAGATGAATTGATTCCGCAAAGAATTATTACAGGTTATAGGATGGTAATTGATTTTTGCAAATTAAATAAAGCTACTAAAAAAGATCATTACCTCTTACCTTTCATTGATCAAATGCTAGAAAGATTATCCAAACACACACATTTTTGCTTTCTGGATGGTTATTCTGGTTTCTCTCAAATACCTGTGTCAGCTGATGATCAAGCTAAGACCACTTTTACTTGCCCTTTTAGTACTTTTGCTTATAGATGTATGCCTTTTGGTTTATGTAATGCACCTGCTACCTTTCAAAGATGCATGATGGCTATATTCTCTGATTTTTGTGAAAAGATTTGTGAGGTTTTCATGGACGATTTCTCCGTCTATGGATCCTCTTTTGATGATTTCTTGAGCAACCTTGATCGAGTTTTGCAGAGATGTGAAGAAACTAATCTTGTCTTGAATTGGGAAAAGTGCCACTTTATGGTTAATGAAGGTATTGTCTTGGGGCATAAAATTTCTGAAAGAGGTATTGAAGTTGATAAAGCTAAAGTTGATGCTATTGAAAAGATGCCATGTCCCAAGGACATCAAAGGTATAAGAAGTTTCCTTGGTCACGCCGGATTTTATAGGAGGTTCATTAAGGACTTCTCAAAAATTTCTCGGCCTCTGACTAATCTATTACAAAAGGATATACCATTTTTCTTTGATGATGATTGTGTAGAAGCATTTGAAATACTTAAGAAAGCATTGATTTCTGCACCTATTGTTCACCACCTGATTGGAATTTACCCTTTGAAATTATGTGTGATGCTAGTGATTATCTTTGTAGGTGCTGTTCTAGGGCAAAGAGTTGATAAGAAATTAAATGTTATTCAATATGCTAGTAAAACTCTAGACAATGCCCAGAGAAATTATGCTACTACGGAAAAAATATTTTAGCAGTTGTATTTGCTTGTGATAAGTTCAGACCTTATATTGTTGATTCTAAAGTAACTATTCACACTGATCATGCTGTTATTAAATATCTTATGGAAAAGAAAGATTCTAAACCTAGACTTATTAGATGGGTTCTCTTGCTACAAGAATTTGATTTGCATATTGTTGATAGAAAGGGAGCTGAGAACCCCGTTGCAGACAACTTGTCTAGGTTAGAAAATGTTCTTGATGACCCACTACCTATTGATGATAGCTTTCCTGATGAACAATTAAATGTCATAAATGCTTCTTGTACTACTCCATGGTATGCTGATTTACATTGTTGCTAAATTTATACCACCTATTTTCACATACCAGCAAAAGAAAAAAAATCTATGATTTGAGACATTACTTCTAGGATGACCCACATCTTTATAAAGAGGGAGTAGATGGTGTTATTAGACGTTGTGTACCCGGGCATGAACAGGAACAGATCCTACGCAAGTGTCACTCTGAGGCTTATGGAGGACACCATGCTGGAGATAGAACTGCACATAAGATATTGCAATCCGGTTTTTATTGGCCTACTCTCTTCAAAGATGCCCGTAAGTTTGTCCTATCTTGTGATGAATGTCAAAGAATTGGTAATATTAGTAGACAAGAAATTCCTATGAATTATTCACTTGTTATTGAACCATTTGATGTTTGGGGATTTGATTATATGGGACCGTTTCCTGCCTCTAATGGATATACACATATTTTAGTTGCTGTTGATTACCTTACTAAGTGGGTAGAAGCTATTCCAACTAGTAGTGCTGATCATAACACTTCTATTAAGATGCTTAAAGAAGTTATTTTTCCGAGGTTTGGAGTCCCTAGATATTTAATGACTGATGGTGGTTCACATTTTATTCATGGTGCTTTCCGTAAAATGCTTGCCAAGTATGATGTTAATCATAGAATTGCATCTCCATATCACCCGCAGTCTAGTGGTCAAGTAGAATTGAGCAATAGAGAGCTCAAATTAATTTTGCAAAAGAATGTTAATAGATCTAAAAATAATTGGTCCAAGAAACTTGATGATGCATTATGGGCCTATAGAACTGCATATAAAAATCCTATGGGTATGTCTCCGTATAAAATGGTTTATGGAAAAGCATGTCACTTACCTCTCGAACTAGAACATAAGGCTTATTGGGCTATTAAAAAGCTCAATTATGATTTCAAACTTGCCGGTGAGAAGAGGTTATTTGACATTAGCTCACTTGATGAATGGAGAACCCAAGCCTATGAGAATGCCAAATTGTTTAAAGAAAAAGTTAAAAGATGGCATGACAAAAGAATACAAAAGCGTGAGTTTAATGTAGGTGATTATGTATTGCTATACAACTCTCGTCTAAGATTTTTTGCAGGAAAACTTCTCTCTAAATGGGAAGGTCCTTACGTTATCGAGGAGGTCTATCCTTCCGGTGCCATAAAAATCAACAACTTCGAAGGCACAAATCCGAAGGTGGTGAACGGTCAAAGAATCAAACATTATATCTCAGATAATCCCATAAATTTTGAAACCAATGTTATTGAAACCGTAACCCCGGAAAAATACATAAGGGACACTTCCCGGAACATTTCAGACTCCAAAAAGGAATAGGTATGTGGTAAGGTAAGTAAACCGACTCCAAAACAGTTCTAATGGAAATTTTTCTCCGTTTTGAAATATTTAGAAAAATAGAAAAATAAGAAGTAGTCCGTTAAGGACACGAGGCCTCCACGAGGGTGGAGGGCGCGCCCCCCTCCTCGTGGGCACCTCGTGCGCTCTCCAGACTCTGTTTTCTTGCACGTTACGTATTTTGGTCGGTAAAAATTCATTATATAATCTCCTGATGGTTTTGACTCCTGTATCACGCAAATATCCTTTGTTTTCGTTTTGAGCTGTTTTTCTGACAGATCTAGATCATCATGACGTCTCCAAGCGCCCCCCAGGACAAGTTCTTCGAGAAGGTCATCAACCCTTACCTCGCGGAGGTTCTGCGACACCCTCAAACCATTGAGATGCATGATGGGTTGCTGCACATCCGCGATGTTGAGGGACCAAAGGGGACCGGAAGCGTGGAGACGAGGCTCGAAGCAATGGAGCAACAAGTTTTCAAGTGCCAGGGGATGGTGGAACATGGACTCAACTCCAACCACATGATGATCGCGGAGTTCACCAACAACCACAAGCTGGATGCCAAGAACATTGGGGAGACCATCTTCAAGCTTCATGAGAAGATCGAGCACCTCCAAGCACAAATCTATGACCTGCAAAACCAAAACTGTGAGTATGAATATAGATTCAAGAGGATGAGTTTGGCTGCAGATTTGAGGATCCCGGAGACTCGATCATCCTTCTATGATGGTGAGCCTATGCCTTGGAAGATGGACGACAAGCCCACATCATCAACAACTCCGCCACCTTCCTCACCAACAAAGGAGATATAATCATATGGGTATGGGCACTCCCCTTGGCAACTGCCAAGCTTGGGGGAGGTGCCCCGGTATCGTATCACCATCACATCTCTATCTTTACCGTTTTTCTTAGTTTGATCCTATTAGTAATATCTTGATCTAGTAGAATAAAGTTTTAGTATGATTTAGTTTTGAGTTTTGCCTTATGATCCCTCTATGTAATCGAGTCTGTGAGCTATATAATAAAGATTAGTGTTGAGTCAAGGGCTTGATTATCTTGCTATGATCTTGAGTGAATAAAAGAAAAGAGAAAAGAATAAAAAGAAATAAAGAGATCATATTGATCTTATGGAGAGTAATGACTTCACATAGAAAGAGTATGATGATTAAAAATTGTTGAGAGTTGACAAACATAGCTTTGGTCATCGTTGCAATTAATAGGAAGTAATAAAGAAAGAGAGGTTTCACATATAAATATACTATCTTGGACATCTTTGTTGATTGGGAGCACTCATTAAAATATGGCATGCTAAAGAGTTGATGTTGGACAAGGAAGACAACATAATGGGTTATGTTTTCTTATATCTGAGATAAAGTATATTGTCATGTATCATCCAACATGTTGAGTTTGCCTTTCTCCCTCATGCTAGCCAAATTCTTTGCACCAAGTAGAGATACTACTTGTGCTTCCAAATACCCTTAAACCCAGTTTTGCCATGAGAGTACACCATATCTACCTATGGATTGAGTAAGATCCTTCAAGTAAGTTGTCATCGGTGCAAGCAATAAAAACTGCTCTCTAAATATGTATGATTGATTAGTGTGGAGGAAATAAGATTTATACGATCTTGTGATGTGGAAGAAATAAAAGCGACGGACTGCATAATAAAGGTCCATATCACAAGTGGCAATATAAAGTGACGTTCTTTCGCATTAATATTTTGTGCATGCAACCCTGAAAGCGTATGGCAATCGTGTGCTCCTTTGGCTCCCTGGGTGTCTCACTACAGGAATCAGCTTCTTTGCCATCTGCCATGGCAGACGGCAAAGGTACCAAAAGTGGACGGCAAGCCTATTTCCCGTCTGCCACCGACGACAAACTTGCCCGGTAAAGAGAGCTACGGTATATAGGTTCTTTGCCGTCTGCTTCCTCAAAGCGGACGGCAAAGAACCTTTGTCGTCTGTGGCACACGGCAAAGAACATGGATGGTAAATAACATGCGTTAGCCACGTTAGGTGGCTAACGGGAGGCTTTGCCGTCAGCCAGCGGACGACAAACATGCCCTCCCTTTGCCGTCTGCTATCTGACATCAGCCACGTGTCATGACCCCAAGCCTTTGCCATCAGCCACGTACGACAAACTCCCACAGCCTTTGCCGTCTGCCACAGACGACAAAGTGTCCAAATGGTCAGTGATACGTCTCCAACATATCTATAATTTTTGATTGCTCCATGCTATATTATCTACTGTTTTGGACAATATTGGGCTTTATTTTCCACTTTTATATTATTTTTGGGACTAACCTATTAACCGGAGGCCCAGCCTGTAATTGCTGTTTTTGCCTATTTGAGTTTGAAGAAACGGAATATCAAACGGAGTCCAAAGCGGAATGAAACCTTCGGAACGTGATTTTCTCACCGAATATGATCCAGGAGACTTGGACCCTACGTCAAGAAAGAAAGGAGGTGGGCACGAGGTAGGGGGGCGCGGCCTCCTCCCAGGCGCGCCGTCCACCCTCATGGGCCCCACCTTGCTCCACCGACATACTTCTTCCTCCTATATATACCTACGTACCCCCAAACAATCAGATACGGAGCCAAAAACCTAATTCCACCGCCGCAACCTTCTGTACCCACGAGATCCCATCTTGGGGCCTGTTCCGGAGCTCCGCCGGAGGGGGCATCCATCACGGAGGGCTTCTACATCAACACCATAGCCCCTCCGATGAAGTGTGAGTAGTTTACTTCAGACCTTTGGGTCCATAGTTAGTAGCTAGATGGCTTCTTCTCTCTTTTTGGATCTCAATACAATGTTCTCCCCCTCTCTCATGGAGATCTATTCGATGTGATCTTCTTTTTGCGGTGTGTTTATTGAGACCGATGAATTGTGGGTTTATGATCAAGATTATCTATGAACAATATTTGAATCTTCTCTGAATTCTTTTATGTATGATTGGTTATCTTTGCAAGTCTCTTGAACTATCAGTTTGGTTTGGCCTACTAGATTGGTTTTTCTTGCAATGGGAGAAGTGCTTAGCTTTGGGTTCAATCTTGCGGTGTCCTTTCCCAGTGTGATGAGGGGCAGCAAGGCACGTATTGTATTGTTGCCATCGAGGATAACAAGATGGTTTTTTTATCATATTGCATGAATTTATCCTCTACATCATGTCATCTTGCTTAAGGCGTTACTCTGTTTTCTTGAACTTAATACTCTAGATGCATCTTTGGATGGCGGGCGATGAGTGGAGTAATAGTAGTAGATGCGAGGCAAGAGTCGGTCTACTTGTCTCGGACGTGATGCCTATATACATGATCATACCTAGATACTCTCATAACTATGCTCAATTCATCAATTGCTCAAAAGTAATTCGTTCACCCGTAAAATACTTATGCTCTTGAGAGAAGCCACTAGTGAAATCTATGGCCCCGGGTCTATCTTTATCATATTAATCTTCCATCACTTTATTTATTGCCTTTGGTTTTACTTTTCTTTTATTTTACTTTGCATCTTTATCACAAAAATACCAAAATATTATCTATCATCTCTATCGATCTCACTCTCGTAAGTGACCGTGAAGGATTTACAACCCCTAATCGCGTTGGTTGCGAGGAGTTATTTGCTTTGTGTAGGTACCGGGGACTCGTGGCGTAGCCTCCTCTTGGATTGATACCTTGGTTCTTAAAGCGAGGGAAATACTTACGCTACTATGCTGCATCACCTTTCCTCTTCAAGGAAATCCAACGCAGATGCTCAAGAAGTAGCAAGAAGAATTTCTGGCGCCGTTGCCGGGGAGTCTAAGCAAAACTCAACATACCAAGTACCTATCACAAATCCCTTATCTCCCGCATTACATTATTTGCCATTTGCCTCTCGTTTTCCTCTCCCCCACTTCACCCTTGCCGTTTTATTCGCCCTCTCTTTTCTGTTTGCCTTTTTCTCGCTCGCTTTTTGTTTGCTCGTGTGTTGGATTGCTTGTTTGTCATGATGGCTCAAGATAATACCAAATTGTGTGACTTTACCAATACCAACAATAATGATTTCCTTAGCACTCCGATTGCTCCTCTTACCAATACTGAATCTTGTGAAATCAATGTTGCTTTGTTGAATCTTGTCATGAAAGATCAATTTGCCGGCCTTCCTAGTGAAGATGCCGCTACTCATCTAAATAGCTTCGTTGATTTGTGTGATATGCAAAATAAGAAAGATGTTGATAATGATATTGTTAAATTGAAGCTATTTCCTTTCTCGCTTAGATATCATGCTAAAGCTTGGTTTTCGTCTTTGCCTAAAAATAGTATTGATTCTTGGAACAAGTGCAAAGATGCTTTTATCTCTAAGTATTTTCCTCCCGCTAAGATCATCTCTCTTAGAAACGATATTATGAATTTTAAGCAACTTGATCATGAACATGTTTCACAAGCTTGGGAGAGGATGGAGTTAATGATACGTAATTGCCCTACTCATGGTTTGAATTTGTGGATGATTATACAAATTTTTATGCGGATTGAATTTTGCTTCTAGAAATCTTTTAGATTGACATGGCGAGCACTTTTATGGAAATCACTTTAGGAGAAGCTACTAAACTCCTAGATAATATTATGGTTAATTATTCTCAATGGCACACTGAAAGATCTACTAATAAAAAAGTGCATGCGATAGAAAAAATTAATGTTTTAAGTGGAAAGATGGATGAACTTATGAAATTATTTGCTACTAAGAGTGTTTCTTCTGATCCTAATGACATGCCTTTTCTACTTTGATTGAGAATAATAATGAATCTATCGATGTGAATTTTGTTGGTAGGAATAATTTTGGTAACAACGCGTATAGAGGAAACTTTAATCCTAGGCCTTATCCTAGTAATTCCTCTAATAATTATGAAAATTCCTATAACAACTCTTATGGAAATTTTAAGATGCCCTCTGAATTTGAGACTAGTGTTAAGAGTTTATGAATTCGCAGAAGAATTTTAATGCTTTGCTTGAAGAGTAATTGCTTAATGTTGATGAATTGGCTAGGAACGTTGATAGAATTTCTCTTGATGTTGATTCTTTAAAGCTTAGATCTATTCCTACTAAGAATGATATCAATTAGTCTCTCAAAGCCATGAGAATTTCCATTGATGAGTGCAAAGAAAGAACCGCTAGGATGCGTGCTACGAAAGATGCCTTTATTAAAGCGTGTTCTTCTAGTTCCTATGAAAATAAAGATGAAGATCTAAAAGTTATTGATGTGTCCCCTATTAAATCTTTGTTTTGCAATATGAATCTTGATAATGATGGGACTGAATATGATCCACCTTTACCTAGAAGGCGTTCGAAAAATTCAGAGTTTTTAGATCTTGATGCTAAAATTGATAAAAGTGTGATTGAAGAAATCAAAACCCTAGATGTTGCTAAACCCACTATTTTGGATTTCAAGGAATTTAATTATGAAAGTTGCTCTCTAATTGATTGTATTTCCTTGTTGCAATCCGTGCTAAATTCTCCTCATGCTTATAGTCAAAATAAAGCTTTTACCAAACATATCGTTGATGCCTTGATGCAATCTTATGAAGAAAAACTTGAGTTGGAAGTTTCTATCCCTAGAAAACTTTATGATGAGTGGGAACCAACTATTAAAATTAATATTAAGGATCATGAATTTTATGCTTTATGTGATTTGGGTGCTAGTGTTTCCACTATTCCCAAACTTTGTGCGATTTGCTAGATTTCCGTGATTTTGATGATTGCTCTCTAAACTTGCACCTTGCGGATTCCACTATTAAGAAACCTATGGGAAGGATTAATGATGTTCTTATTGTTGCAAATAGGAATTATGTGCCCGTAGATTTTATCATTCTTGATATAGATTGCAATCCTTCTTGTCCTATTATTCTTGGTAGACCTTTCCTTAGAACGATTGGTGCAATTATTGATATGAAGGAAGGGAATATTAGATTCCAATTTCAATTAAAGAAAGGCATGGAACACTTCCCTAGGAACAAAATAAAATTACCACATGAATCTATCATGAGAGCCACTTATGGATTGGCTACCAAAGATGGCAATACCTAGATCTATCCTTGCTTTTATGCCTAGCTAGGGGCGTTAAACGATAGCGCTTGTTGGGAGGCAACCCAATTTTATTTTTAGTTTTTTGCTTTTGCTTCTGTTTAGGAATAAATCTTTGTTCTAGCCTCTGGTTAGATGTGTTTTTATGTTTTAACTAGTGTTTGTGCCAAGTTAAACCTATAGGATCTTTTTGGATGATAGTTATTTGATCTTGCTGTAATTTCCAGAAACTTTCTGTTCACAAAAACAATTGTTAAAAATCACCAGGACGTGATAAAATACTGATTCCAATTGCTTCTGATCAATAAACAAATTTCCTAGGTCGTCCTATTTTGGCTGAATTTTTGGAGTTCCATAAGTTTGCGTTAGTTACAGATTACTATAGACTGTTCTGTTTTTGACATATTCTGTTTTTCGCGTGTTGTTTGCTTATTTTGATGAATCTATGGCTAGTAACACGCTTCGCACTCCGGGAATTCTATTGCAAGCAAACAATAACATACATAAGCAACAAGCAAAGATGCACAAGCAAAACTCAAATAAACGAGGCTGACCAGAAAGTTCAACTTAAGAACTCCGGTTCACAAAAAGAATCAAACCAAACGGAGCAACGAAACTCAAACGGCGAAAGAAACAGGATCCTCTTACTAAGCTGAACTAAGGTCAAATTTTACAGTATCAAAATCTTGTTTAAGTTGTTTAAACAGAAAGAGGGTCTCGAGACGAAGATCTAGGCGCTTGAATCGCCTGATTCCGACTAACGGGCAAAAAGATAAACAAAAACTAAGATCGGATCAGAAATCACGATCAGAAAAATCACGGAATAAATCCGAGAAAAAGAAAAAGTGACGAACAGACTAACGAACGAACGTTTGTTATCTGGATCTAAACGAAGAACGCGTTCGTTAAGACGAACGAACGAGCGAACGCTCGCTAAATAAATAAACCGGAGAAAAACCGATCTATTTAGAAAAAAACGAAAACTAGGGTTTCTAAAAAAACTGAACGGTTTAAAAAAACCGGCGGCGGATCAATGGATACCTCCGTGAGGCAACTCGGCGAGGCGGGGCTCAGGCGGCGGGCTTATGGGCGGCTCGTGGCGCTGGTCTCGAGCTCTTGTGAGCGACAATGACAAGGGCTCATTGTGGGCAGGCGAGGCTGTGATGGCGACTCGGGCTCGGGGTGGCGGTGGCGGGTGGTGGTGGTGTGTGGCGACTATTTAAAGAGAGGCGGCTTGGAGGAGGGGGCAAGGCGGCGGCGAGGTGAGTCCGGCTCGGACTCTGGTCCGAGTCAGTGGCCGGTGGCAGGCTGGGCGGCGCTGCTTGGTGAGCCTTAGGCCCAGTCAGACTCGGAAGTTTTTTAAATATTCATGACGGAAAATAAACCCTATAAAATAAAATTAAAATCTAAAATGCCAAAACAAATTTTCACCATCTAAATAAAATATTTAGAACGAGATGAACATTTTCTTGGCCCTAAAATGCAATTTTGAAAATGTGCAATTTTTCGGTGCAAATAAAATCCAAATAAACTCAAATAAAATCCAACAAATTATTTTAACATTTTTCCTCCAATATTTTAATTGTTTTGAAGAAGTCGTATTATCTCCCTCATTTATTTTATTATGAAATATTTTTGGAGAGAAAATAATTAAAATAAAAAATCCTCGTTTTCGCTATTTGATAAAAAATAAAATATGAAAACGGAAAATCCCCAACTCTCTCAAGGGTCCTTGATTGCTTAGGATTTGAGGATTGCGGAGCGAAGATGCAACAAAATATGATATGCATGGATGACCTATGTATAACATTCCAAATTGAAAATTTGGGATGTTACAAACCTACCCCTTAAGATGAATCTCGTCCTCGAGATTCGGGTTAACTAGAAAATAGGTGCGGTGGTCCTTTGAATATCATCCTCTCGTTCCCGGTGGCTTCCTCCTCGGTATGGTGGCTCCTTTGAAGTTTGCAAAACTTAATAACCTTGTTGCGGGTGACTCATTTGGCAAAGTCAAGAATCTTCTTGGCTTCTCCTCATAAGTCAAATTCTTGTCCAACTGAATCGCCTCGTGGTCTTGTATGTCTTAATGGTCTATCGGCCATCTCAAAGCATGACACTTCTTCAAGCTGTGAGGGCGTGGAACACATCGTGAACTCGACAATCCTTGAGTAACTCCGCTTGTAGGCAACCTCTCCCATCCGTTACAAAACGCGATACGGTCCTACAAATCTCTGAGCTAATTTTCCCTTAACTCCAAAACGTTTCACTCCTCGCAAGGGTGATACTCGCAGATATGCTCTTTCTCCAATTTCATAGGTTACCTCCTGCAACAATGAAACAACTGCACATTGAAATCTAAAGATGAGTAACATAGCATTATTGTTTTTGCCATCAACCTGACTAAATATTTACAACAGGATGCCACCACGAAGTTGTAAAAAAACGATTCGCACTACTCGTTCCTCGACCCTAGACCCCTCGGCGACCCTCGACCCTCGACCCCTCGACTCTCGCCCCCTCGGCGACCCCTCGACCCCTCGGCGACCCTCGACCCTCGACCCTCGACCTTATTTTCTTTCTTTTTATACTTTTTCTACTTCTTTTTTTTCATCATCATCATCATCTTCTTCTTCTTCTTCTTCTTTTTCATCTTGTTCTTTCTTCTTAACTAAACTAAACAAAATCTAAACCTAAACCTAAAAAAACAGAAAAAAAACTAAACCTAAACTAAATTAAATCTAAAACTAAACCTAAAACTAAAATAAATCTAACTAACTAACTACACTAACATAGAAAAATGAAAAAAAAGAGAGGGGAGGGGCTGCCAGAGTGGTGGAGGTGGAGACCGATGGAGGAGGGGAGGCGGCTGAGGCGGCAAGGCGAGGCACGACGGGAGGAGGGGGGTGAGGCGACAGGCGGCGGGATGGTCTGGCGGGGGCAATGGGGCGACGGGTAGTCTTGAGGTCTGACAGGCGTGGTAGCGACTTGGTGGCGGGGTGGTGCGGGATCTGGCAGGGGTCATTTGGGAGGCTCTTTGTCTTGGGCTCGGGCAGAGAGAGAGGGGAGAGAGACAGAGGGGTGGGGCCGGGGAGAGAGAGGGAGGGGGTTACCGTTAGTTTGGATGGGCCAAACTCTTTGATGTCTGCTAACGGACGACAAAGAGTATTTTCCATCCGCTAGCAGACGGCAAAGAATTGGCTGGCGGCAAATTGCACCTTTGCCATTAGCCAATTCTTTGTCGTCCGCTTTTTTTGAGCTGACGGCAAAGACCTTCTTTGTCGTCCGCTAGCAGACGACAAAGAGCTGACTGGTGGCAAATTCTCTGTTTCCAGTAGTGTCTTCTGTCCAGAAAAAAGTTTTTGTGGCATTTGGACTTTGTTTGGTATTGATATTCTGCAAAGTAAAAAAAACAAACAGAAAACAACAACTGACACTGGACACTATGTCAATAGATTAGTCCCAAAAAATAATATAAAGTTGCTAGTAAATGAATATAAAATATCCAAGATTGATAATATAACAACATGAAAAAATAAAAAATTATAGATATGTTGGAGACGTATCACAGACGCTAGGAGCAAGGGAGTGCTACCTCAAGAGCACTGCATTGGTTTTCCCTTGAAGAGGAAAGGGTGATGCAGTAAAGTAGCGTAAGTATTTCCCTCTGTTTTTGAGAACCAAGGTATCAATCTAGTAGGAGGTCACGCTCAAGTCCCTTGCACCTACACAAACAAATAAGAACCTCGCAACCAACGCGATAAACGGGTTGTCAGTCCCTTCACGATCACTTGCGAGAGTGAGATCTGATAGAGATGATAAGATAATATTTTTGGTATTTTTATGATAGAGAGTAAAAGTAAATAAGGCAAAGTAAATAGTAATGGAAATAACGGGAGATTAGTATGATGGAAAATAGACTCGGGGGCCATAGGTTTTACTAGTGGCTTCTCTCAAGAGCATAAGTATTACGGTGGGTGAGCAATTCTGTCGAGCAATTGATAGAATTGAGCATAGTTATGAGAATATCTAGGTATGATCATGTACATAGGCATCACGTCCGTGACAAGTAGACCGACTCTGCCGCATCTATTACTATTACTCCACACATCGACCGCTATCCGCATGCATCTAGAGTATTAAGTTCATAAGAGCGAGTAACGCTTTAAGCAAGATGACATGATGTAGAGGATAAACTCATGCAATATGATATAAACCCCATCTTTTTATCCTCGATGGCAACAATACAATACGTGTCGTTTCCCCTCATCTTTGGGATCAAGCACCGCAAGATTGAACCCAAAGCTAAGCACTTCTCTCATTGCAAGAAAGATCAATCTAGTAGGCCAAACCAAACTGATAATTCGAAGAGACTTGCAAAGATAACCAATCATACATAAAAGAATTCAGAGAAGATTCAAATATTGTTCATAGATATCTTGATCATAAACCCACAATTCATCGGATCTTGACAAACACACCGCAAAATAAGATTACATCGAATAGATCTCCAAGAGAATCGAGGAGAATTTTGTATTGAGATCCAAAGAGAGAGAAGAAGCCATCTAGCTAATAACTATTGACTCGAAGGTCTGAGGTAAACTACTCACACATCATCGGAGAGGCTATGGTGTTGATCTAGAAGCCTCCGTGATCGATGCCCTCCGGCAGACGCCTAAAAGGCCCCAAGATGGGATCTCACGGGTGAGAAGGTTGTGGCGGTGGAATTAGGTTTTCGTGGTGCTCTTCGGTAGTTTGGGGGTAAGTAGGTATATATAGGACGAAGAAGTAGGTTGGTGGAGCCACGAGGGGCCCACGAGGGTGGAGGGCGCGCCTGAGGGGGTAGGCGCACCCCCTGCCTCGTGGCCGCCTCGTTGGTTGCTTGACGTCCACTCCAAGTCCTCTGGATCACGTTTGTTCCAAAAATCACGCTCCTGAAGGTTCCATTCTGTTTGGACTCTGTTTGATATCCTTTTTTTGCGAAACACTGAAATAGGCAAAAAACAACAATTTGGGCTGGGCCTCCAGTTAATAGGTTAGTCCCAAAAATAATATAAAAGTGTATAAATAAGGCCATTAAACATCCAAAACAGAATATATAATAGCATGGAACAATAAAAAATTATAGATACGTTGGAGACGTATCAAGCATCCCCAGGCTTAATTCCTGCTCGTCCTCGAGTAGGTAAATGATAAAAACAGAATTTTTGATGTGGAATGCTTCTTAGCATAATTCTCAATGTAAATCATTTTATTGTGGCATGAATATTTAGATCCGAAAGATTCAAGATAAAAGTTTAGTGTTGACATAAAAACAATAATACTTCAAACATGCTAACCAAGCAATTATGTCTTATCAAAATAACATAGCCAAAGAAAGCTTATCCCTACAAAATCATATAGTTAGGCCATGTTTCAATATTGTCACACAAACGTTCTCATCATGCATAACCCCGATGACAAGCCGAGCAATTGGTTCATACTTTTTAACGCGCTTCAGCCTTTTCAACTCTTACGCAATACATGAGCGAAAGCCATGGATATAACACTATGGGTGGAGTAAAGTACAATGATGGGGGTTATGAGAGAAGACAAAAAAGGTAGAAAGTCTCACATTGACGCGGCTAATCAATAGGCTATGGAGATGACCATCAATTGATGTCAATGAGAGGAGTAGGGATTGCCATGCAACGGATGCACTAGAGCTATAAATATATGAAAGCTCAACAAAAGAAACTAAGTGGGTGTGCATCCAACTTGCTTGCTCACGTAGACCTAGGGCATTTTGAGGAAGCCCGTCATTGGAATATACAAGCCAAGTTCTATAATGAAAAATTCCCACTAGTATATGAAAGTGACAACATAGGAGACTCTCTATCATGAAGATCACGGTGCTACTTTGAAGCACAAGTGTGGAAAAAGGATAATAACATTGTCCCTTCTCTCTTTTTCTCTCATTATTTTTTTTTCCTTTTTTTCTTTGGGCCTTCTCTTTTTATTTTCTTTGGCCTCTTTTTTTTATTTAGTCCGGAATCTCATCCCGACTTGTGGGGGAATCATAGTCTCCATCATCCTTTCCTCACATGGGACAATGCTCTAATAATGATGATCATCACACTTTTATTATTTACAACTCAACAATTACAACTCAATACTTAAAACAAAATATGACTCTATGTGAATGCCTCCGGCGGTGTACCGGGATATGCGATGAATCAAGAATGACATGTATGAAAAAATTATGAATGGTGGCTTTGCCACAAAATACGATGTCAACTACATGATCATGCAAAGCAATATGACAATCATGAAGCGTGTCATAATAAATGGAACGGTGGAAAGTTGTATGGCAATATATCTCGGAATGGCTATGGAAATGCCATGATAAGTAGGTATGGTGGCTGTTTTGAGGAAGATATAAGGAGGCTTATGTGTGATAGAGCGTATCATATCACGGGGTTTGGATGCACCAACGAAGTTTGCACCAACTCTCATGGTGAGAAAGGAGAATGCGCGGTACCGTAGAGGCTAGAAAATTTTGGAAGGTTGAGAGTGCGTATAATCCATGGACTCACATTAGTCATAAAGAACTCATATACTTATTGCAAAAGTTTATTAGCCCTCGAAGCAAAGTACTACTACGCATGCCCCTAGAGGGATAGATTGGTAGGAAAAGACCATCGCTCGGACCGCCACTCATAAGGAAAGCAATAAAAGAACACCTATGTGTTAAAATTGTCACACAACTTTTACCATACGTGCATGCTACGGGACTTGCCAACTTTAACACAAGTATTTCTCAATTTCACAATTACGCAACTAGCACACTCTAATATTACTACCTTTATATCTCAAAACACTTATCAAGTATCTAACTTCTCATGATATTCAATGAACTCAATATGGAAGATTAATTTCACAATTAAAGCAAATTACCATGTTGTTTAAGACTAAAAAATAATATAAGTGAAGCATGAGAGATCAATAATTTCTATAAAATACAACCACTGCCATGCTCTAAAAGATATAAGTGAAGCACTAGAGCAAAAACTATATAGCTCAAAAGATATAGTGAAGCACATAGAGTATTCTAACAAATTCCGAATCATGTGTGTCTCTCTCAAAAGGTGTGTACAACAAGGATGGTTGTGGCAAAGTAACAAACAAAGACTCAAATCATACAAGACGCTCCAAGCAAAACACATATCATGTGGTGAATAAAAATATAGCTCCAAGTAAAGTTACCGATGGATGAGGACGAAAGAGGGGATGCCTTCCGGGGCATCCCCAAGCTTTGGCTTTTTGGTGTCCTTGGATTTACCTTAGTGTGCCTTGGGCATCCCCAAGCTTAGGCTCTTGCCACTCCTTGTTCCATAATCCATCAAATCTTCACCCAAAACTTGAAAACTTCACAACACAAAACTTAACAGAAAATCTCGTGCGCTCCGTTAGCGAAAGAAAACAAAACACCACTTCAAGGTACTGTATTGAACTCATTCTTTATTTATATTGGTGTTAAACCTACTGTATTCCAACTTCTCTATGGTTTATAAGCTCTTTTACTAGCCATATGTCGGGGTTTGGGTGCGACATATGCCAATGGATGGCTTATCATGGTGGGAGCGAGTAGAACGTCGCCGTTGCCTGGAAGCGAGATGAGGTGTAAACACGAACGCCGGTGCACTTTACCTAGGTTTGGGGCTCTCCTAGAAGATAACACCCCTAGTCCTGCTCTACAGGGTCTCCGCATGATCAGTAAGGCACTAGTGGATACAATGGTGCTCCTTGAGCTGTATGTTAGAGGTAGAAGAAGGCAGGCACGCTCTCTCCTTCCTCTAGGTATGAGTCTAGTACTAACAGGTTGGGAACCCTAAGCGTGGGTGCCACAGGGGGTTTATAGGCCTACCCCAGGGTACAATGGTGTCTGGCCGGGTGTAGGACTGGTGTCAGTGTCTCTGATGTGGCTTCTCCATGTGCTTGCTGAAACCCGCCGTCTGGAGGGCCCTTGCCGCCTGTGTCTGGTGCGGAGCCGACAGCCCCTCCCGCCCTTCATGAGTCTTGCACTTGCTGATTACTATAGCCGTGATGCTAATGGCGCATGCTTGGTCAGGGGCGTGGCTCTGATCCCCCGCCACTGGTGGGAGATCACTTGTAGCCACTCCGTGTCTCATCGGTTAATGGTGCGTGGGCCCGTGGAAGGCGGGCCGCTGCTAGAAGCCGGCCTCCCTCGGGTCCGGCCGGTCGGGCTTCCGCCGTCTTCGGACTCTCCCGCCTAGTAGGACCCGCGTCTGCAGCCGTGCAAGCAGAGCCGTCGTGGGAACAGGCTCCGCCTACAAAGAAGTGGCGTCGGGGCGGAGTGGCGATGCCACGCCTGGCGGAGATCTCCACTGTCTGAACCTTGTGGCCACGTCCGACCACAGATACGGGGTGATGGGCTGCTGTAGCCTCACCTGTCTTGTCTTCTTAATGGGGGCGCAGACTCTGAGGGTGCTGTGGGCCGCCTTCAAGAAGCCGGCCTCTCTGGAGGCTGCCTGCAGGGAGTCGGCCCGTCTTGGTGCCGCCTTCTGGCCAGCTGGCCTCCAGAAGGCGGCGCTTCATCTTGATGTCTTGAGGGGCGCGGCCAGCCCTGATGTCTTGAAAGGTTCAGGGACTCGGGTTAGGCTACCTGTGGCCCATTACTCCGACAGTAGTCCCCGAAGCTGTTGAGGCGCCGTGGCCGAGGAGCCGAGGAGCCTCATCAGTTTCCTCCTCCGGGTGCTCTGGACGGAAGCTTCATCCGACTCCTGGCAAGCCGCCTGGTGGGAGTCGGCCATGTCCAGTCGGATTTGTTCTGAAACTTCGAACGCGACGGTGGGAACTGGGTGGCGTGTTAGCTAAGCTTCCAGGCCCGCCGCCCGTCGTGGGCATGCCACGTGGCGTTAGCTAGCTGGGCCAGCCTACTAGCCCACGCGCGTGATGGGACACGACAGCAGGCTGGGCCCGTCACCACCGGGCCTCGGCGCGCGAGCGGATCCGCTGCGGCCGAGGCGGGCGGTTAGCTTAAAGAGCGGAATTCTGCGTGCGATAACTTCGCCACGGTAAACTCTGAGGACATGGGGTCGGAGCACGATTAATCCCACGATCCCGCCTCGCCCCTCGGCTTCATAGCCCGCTGGCTATAAGTAGGGGAGGAGGGGAGGCGGCTGGCGCCCATTCGCCCCATTCTTGCCTCCTTCTTCCTCCTCTCGCCACAGCACCCCAGAGCTCCACCGGAGTGCTGCCACTGCTCGTTTTCCATCGAGCTCTTCCGCCCGAGCTCTCTTGGCCCTGCTCCGATCCCATGCTCCCCCGCCGCGCCATTTGCCTCGTCGAGCTTTCCATGGCGCGCGAGCGAGGAGGAGACTGGGACGGGTCAAATGTCAATGAAGACCACATCGCCTTCCTTCGCGACACGTGGTGCCTACGTGAAGGCGCGCGTGCCTCCTGCGGGGGAGATCTCACCGGCACCGGCGGAGGGTGAGCGGGTTGTCTTCCGCTCGCACTTCATCCCCGGCTTCAGCCTGCCGGCGAGCGGCTTTCTCCGCTCGTTCCTTGAGTTCTACCATCTCCAACCTCATCACATCACGCCCAACACCGTGGTGCTTCTGTCCGCCTTCGTCACGATGTGCAAAGGCTACCTCGGCATCCTCCCCACCATCGAGTTGTGGGGAGCGTTCTTCTACACCAAGCTGGGCACCTTCGTCCGGGAGGTGGCAGCCCAGTGCGGCGCCTTCTTCTTGGTGCGCCGTCCATCTCCCAGGAACGCCTTCCCCTCCATCAAGCTGCCACAGTCGGTCAAGATGTGGCAGCAATCTTACTTCTACGTGGAGAACATCAATCCAGCAGTCGACTTCATCAACATGCCGGCCTATGCAGCCGGCCCGCTGGCTGAGCCTCGGGCCAATTGGGGCTACAAACCGAAGCCGATGTCAGTAGACGGCGCTGCCGCCATCAACCGACTCCGGGTGATGAATGCGGCCGAATGCCTCAAGGCATCCGACTTGTTGGTCGCCTTTGTCGTGCGCCGAGTTCTCCCGCTCCAAGGCCGGCCTCACATCATCAGCCGGATGAGCGGGCATCGCGACCCATGCCGGCTGAGTACGAAGGAGATGCCGGCTACTGAGGTGGCGAATCTGGTGAACGAGATCTCCGACCTCAAGCTGGAGGTGCCCTGGTGGTTCGGCAAGCAGCCGTACTCCCGCGCGGACCCGTCACCAGCCGTAAGTTCTTCAACCTTTCCCTTCTTCAATACTGCGTCTCGATTACGTCTTGTGGTCTTGAACAGTCGACCTCTTGCCCTTTGAAACATATCTACATGTCGGAGGCGACAGCCGCCATCGTGAGGGCGGGTGGCCCCTATGCGCCGGACCGAGCTGTGAGCGACGTGGACGACCCCGACCTGGGGGCGGCCGCCTTGGAGGACGATGCCACAGGCGGCGTCTATGGAGCCGGCGACTCCGAGGAAGGCGACATCGAGACTTGGCCTGACGATGATGAGGAGGAAGACGAGCCGCACCCTGCGCGAGGCGCCGGCAAGGCGGACGCGGGCCCCTCCGTCGAGCCGACTGCTCGAGGTGGCACGCGGAAGCGAAAACAGGGCGCCGCCTTGTTCGCTAGCGCGCCGAAGAAGGCCAAGAGTCCGACCGCCGCGACTAGGCAGAAGGAGGCCGATGCGAAGGCGGCCAAATACCAGAAGCTCCCGGAGGCGCCTCCCATGGTGTCGGCATGAGTATCCTTTCTTGTACTTTTCTTTCTTGTCGATTCTTTCTGAGCTTCCTCTCTTCGTTTTTCTTGACTTAGGGCCCCGCTCTCTCTTGAGAAGTCAGCCGCCGCCTCCACCATTGGGTCAGCGGAGACCTCCACCACCACCCGGCGAATCGATCCGGCCGCCGACCTCCGGGAGGCGCGGGAGCGAAACACGCTGGAGGTGCGCGAGGAGCAGGAAGCCGCCCGCCTGGAGAAGGCGGAGGAAGACAAGGCGGAGGCCGCCGCGTTGAAGAAGCTGGCGGAGGCCGAGGCAGCTGCCGCGGCGAAGAAGCAGGCCGAAGAAGTCGTGCGCCGTCAGTCGGCATTGTTCGTCGTCCCCTTAAACTCCGCGCTGCTGCCCCCAGAGTTCGTGGCGCCGACTGGGGGAGTCGGCGACGAGCACCCGATCATGGAGAGGGACGGCGACGATGCTGTCATGCCGGACGTGGCCGTGCCTCCGCCACCGCCATATGGAGGGGCGCGAGACAAGCAGCCGGCGGACCCGCCGGTGCCGCCAGCCGGAGACGAGATGGTGACGGGCCCGACTCCCGAGGTCCGCACACCCTCATGCCGCCGGTTTGCAAAGGCGTCTTCGGCGCCACGCCCGCTGGAGGCCGCAGCCGCGAGCTCTTCGATCCCGGACGCCAAGGCGACCAGCGCCACGCCCGCTGATTGGGTGCGGGGAGGCAGGACGGGCCCTTTGAATCAGGCGATCCTGGACGTCCAAGGCAAACTCCGGGCCGAGGCCGACGCCGTGAAGCGATGCAACCAAGCATTACTAGAGTCACGAGCCGCCGTCCGAGTATGCTTCTTCATCTTTAATTCTTGTATTTCTCGTGAGGCGGCCAGCAAGACCTGCTGAGTGTAATCCCGAGTTTCGAGCGGCTCTTTGGCGGCGGCTCAGGCTTTAATTGGCAAGCTCCAAGTACTAACATTGTTTGATATCTTCACTTTATGATTATCATAACCTTCGCGCAGCCGCCTTCAACTCCAAAGTCCAGGAGCTGAATCAACGGACCATCGAATTGTCGGAAAGCCGGAGTAAGTCTTTGTTTTGTTTCTCTGCAGGGGCGCGCTGGCGCACCCGCGGGCTGTAGTCCCCGAGATTCGGGCCGACTGCTGAGCAGTCGGGCCGGATCTCCCCGGCAACTGTTCTTCTGCTTTGTTGATATTGATAACTTCTTTCTCTGGGCGCGGCTGGCGACCGTCAGGCTATAGTCCCCGAGTTTTGGCCGGCTGCTGGCGATCGGGCGGATCTCCCGGCGATCGTACTTCTTCTCTATTGGCTGCTGACGCCTTTTTCTTTCTCTCTTCTTGCAGAGGCCAACGCCACCCTGAAGCAGCAGCTGGGAGAAGCCAACACCACCTTGTGCGCTAAGGAGGTGAACTGCAGCAAGCTGGCCGACGAGCATGACCGGTTAACCACGCAACTGGTGGAGCAGGCGGAGCTTCTCAAGAAAGCCTAGAAGGAGGTGGAGGAAAAGGAGGCCGCTTTCCTTGCTGTGTTCGAGACTGAACGCTCCGCCTGGACCGACAAGGAGGCTTTGCTGACTGCCGGCTTTGGCAAGATTGGAGACATGGTTGATGGTAAGCTTCCTTCTTTACTCTTTCTTCGAGCTGCCGGCTGCTGATCAAGCCGGCTTCTTGTTTCTAATTTGGCTCTTTTGCTTTCTGTCCGAGCAGACTTCTTCCCTGGTCACTCTGGTGCTGCCAATCGGGCTATCAAGGCCGATCGCGAAGGACGGAGGGCAGAAGGTGAGCAGATTGCTGCCAACGCCCCCCGCACCCTTAGCGAGCAGCTTCTCAGCATCCAGGCTCGTCTTTGGCTGGCTCATCGGATGCTGCGCCGCCTTCAGCGTGTCGGCGCCCAGGCGATTGCCGCCCTGTGGCCAGACATGCCGGCTCCACGTACACCCAGCCGGACTGCCGACTGGCTGGAGGTGGCGGCCGGCCACCTTGAGGCTTGGAAGGGTTCCTCGGCCCGGGCTGGGGCATGTTGGGCCTTGGAGTTCGTCAAGGCGTGGTACTCTGGGCTAAATCTAGCCCAGTCGGCCATGCTTCGACTGGAAGCCGAAGAGGAGCTGGTGGCGGTGGAGCGTGAACTTGTCCAGCGGGCCGCGGCGATCGCCGAGTACACCAACACTAGCGTCTTCGTTCCTGAGCTGGCTGAGAACTGCACCGAGGCGCCGCAGGAGTGGTTCGGGCTGAACCCAGAAGATGGAGAGGACTCGGCCGAAGTGATCGACTCCAGCAACGAGGGAGAAGGCGGGGAGGACGAGGACAATGAAGAGGAGGAGCCAGGGGTTGGAGCGGACGGCCAACCTCAGCTCGACCACGCCTCCAGCAACGAGCCGCACCCGAGCGAGCCGGCTGCTGCTGAAGGCGACCAAGCAGAGACCGACCAGCCGGCCGCTCCACCAACCGGCACCACCGTTCTGCCGAACCCGTCTGCTGCTCCCTAGGCTGCCAATTTACCTTTTGTTTTTACACCTTATCGGTCTCGACAAACTTTGTTAATTGCTTTAATTCCACCCGTGGGGTGTATTTCAAACTTCAGTTGAATGTTGGCGAGGGCCTTGATGTGTAAATATTTTGCGAGTTCAATCTTTCCTTGCTTTCGCTCTTTGTCCTTTTCCTTTGCCGCCTTCCCTCGATTGCCGTCTTGTTATTTGAACAGCGCTCTGCGGTATGGGTGGGTCAATATAGCCACTTTCGGAAGGCAAGTACTTAACCGATTAGAGTTTTCTAGCAAGTTAAGTAGAAGCCAGCCGACCGGCTGCTCATCAGCCGGTCGGCGAAGTGGGAAGCCAGCTTGAACTATGTGCATGCTTTGGGTCCTTAGCCATTTTTCATGCGAACACCCTTTCTGCCTTAACTCCTGTCCACCAGACAGTCGCTCTGCGAGCTGCGGCTTCTGGCAGGAGAAGGCTTAAGTGCCAACACATTACTTGTCTGGCTATAGGAAGCATTACATAGTACAAGGCGGCGAGTCCCCGGGTCAACTGATCGAACCCGGTGCCAGGCGGACTAATGAAATAACACACTCATGGGCGTAATACTTATCATATAGATAAAGGAGGGCAGTCCCTGAGCTCTTCTCGGGGGACCCGGAGTTTTCGTACTTAATACAAAAGTTGACGTGGTACATACTTCATCAACTGTAAAACCTTCGGAGGAGGTTTGCATTCCATGGTCGCTCCGTCTCCTTGCCGGAGTCGTCTCTTTTGCGTGTTCGAGGCTTGTGAGCATCGATCAGGTAGTAGGAGTCATTGCCCAACACCTTGCATAGGATGAAGGGGCCTTCCCAAGGTGCCGAGAGCTCGTGCTGGCCGGTTGTTCACTGGATCAACCGGAGCACAAGGTCTCCCTCTTGGAAGGATCTTGGCTTGATCTTCCGGTTGTAGTATCGGCGCAGGATCTGCTGGTAGATGGTGGACCGGCTGAGGGCCAACAGCCGGCCCTCTTCCAGCAAATCGACGCCGTCTTCTCGTGCTTCTATTGCCTCCTCTTCGGTGTACATGGTGACTCGAGGGGAGTCGAATTCTATGTTTGTTGGGATGATGGCTTCGGCACCGTAGACGAGGAAGAAAGGCGTGAAGCCGGTTGACTTGTTTGGAGTTGTGCGCAGGCTCCAGAGGACGGTCGGCAGCTCGTCGAGCCAGCAGCCGGCCGAACGCTCTAGAGGTTCGACCGGCCGGGGCTTGATGCCGGACAAAATGAGACCGTTTGCTCGCTCCACTTGGCCGTTTGACTGCGGATGGGAAACGGACGCTAAGTCCAGTCGGATGCCCTATGTCGCGCAGAAACGGGCCAAGGCGCCTTTGGCAAAGTTTGTGCCGTTGTCGGTGATGATGCTATGTGGTATGCCATACCGGATGGTGATGTCGGAGATGAAAGTCACAGCAGTCAGACCATTCAACTTCTTAATTGGCTTTGCTTCTATCCACTTGGTGAACTTGTCCACCGCGACAAGCAAATGAGTCATGCCGCCGCGGGCTGTTTTGAATGGTCCTACCATATCCAGCCCCCAGACAGCAAAGGGCCAAGCAATGGGGATGGTCTTGAGTGCAGAAGCCGGCTGATGTGGCTTGGAGCGGAACTTTTGGCACCCTTTGCATTTCTGGACCAAGTCTTTGGCGTCTTCTAGAGCAGTCGGCCAGAAAAAACCATGGCGGAAAGCTTTGGCCACGAGTGCTCTTGAAGTCGCGTGGTGTCCACACTCGCCTTGATGGATATATTTGAGGATTGCTTGGCCTTGCTCTGGCTCCACGCAGCGCTGGTAAACACCAGTGACACTGCGCCTCACAAGTTCTCTGTTGACGATGGTGTATGCTGCTGCCCGATGTTGCACTTGTCGGGCCGAGATCTCATCGGTCGGCAGCTCTTTGTTCACCAGAAAGTTGAGGATGGGCTGAGCCCAGGAAGGTGCTGCAATTTCTTCGACTGCTAGGACTGCTACTTGCACGAGGGCGGTTGGGCCGGGAGGCGGCGGGTTGGAGTGGGCTGCCGCTTGCTGAGTCGATGAAGTCCCCAGGCCGACTGCTGCAGTTCCCGGGCCGGGTTCCGAAGTCCCCGGGCCGGGTGCGACCGTTGTAGTCCCCGAGCCGCCTGCCGAGGTTCCCGCACCGGCTGCTTAGGTCCTCAAGTCGGATCCGACTGCTTCAGGAGGAGCCGGCACGAAGATGGAGTCTGATTCTGGTGACGGCTTGATAGACGGCTTGAGGAGGCGTTGCAGGGCGACGCCGGCTGGTATTGCTTGCCGGGTGGAGCCGATCCGTGCGAAGGCATCTGCTTGCTCATTGTCATTTCTTGGCACATGGAGGAACTCACACCCTTCAAAGTATCCACTAAGTTGCTGAACGAGGAAGCGGTAGCACGCCATATTTGCATCCTTGGCGTCCCAGTCGCCTGACGACTGCTGGACCACCAAGTCGGAATCACCATAGCACAAGATCCGGCGAATGCCGAGTTCCTTGGAAAGCCGGAGCCCGTGAATGAGTGCTTCGTATTCAGCAACGTTGTTGGAGGCGGCAAAGTGGATTTGCAGGCATATCTGAGCTTGTCGCCTTTGGGAGAGGTGAGGACGATGCCGGCTCCCAAACCAGTGCACATCTTGGAACCATCAAAGTGCATCCGCCAATGGGTGGAGTCTGGCGCTGGCGGCAGGTACTAGGTCTCGGCCTAGTCGACGAGGAAGTCGACCAGTGCTTGTGACTTGATGGCGGTGCGAGGCTGGTAATAGATGGTGTAGGGGGCCAATTCGGTGGCCCATTTGGCCACTCGGCCTAAAGCATCTCGGCTTCCAATGATCTCGGCAAGTGGAGCAGTACAAACCACAGTGATTGGGTGCTCTTGAAAGTATGTCTTCAGCTTCTTGGCGGTGAAATGTACGCCATAGCACATCTTCTGATAGTGGGGGTAGTTCTGCTTGGAAGCGGACATCACTTCACTCAGGTAATACACCGGCCTCTGGACTGGTAGTGCTTTGCCTTCTTCCTTGTGCTCCACAACTATGACTGTGCTGACCACCCGGCTGGTGGCGGCGATGTAGAGGAGCATGGGCTCCTTAGGAGTCGGGGCCGCCAGGACGGGCGGAGTGGTCAGCATCTTCTTCAGCTGTAGAGAAGCTTCATCCGCCTTGTCGTTCCACTCAAAAAAAGTGGTCTTCTTCATGAGCTGGTACAGGGAAAGAGCCTTCTCGCCTAGCCGACTGATGAAACGGCTGATGGATGCCAAACAGCCGGTGAATTTTTGCACGTCCAGCAGTCGGGTGGGCACCTCCATCCTATCGATGGCCTTGATCTTCACAAGGTTGCACTCTATGCCGCGCTCTGAGACCAGAAAACCAAGAAGCTGGCCGGCTGGCACTCCAAAGACGCATTTCTCCGGGTTGAGCTTGATTTGAAATCGACGCAAGTTTTCAAAGGTATCCTTGAGGCCTTCTAGCAGCGTTCCACGCTTCTCCGTCTTCACCACAACATTGTCCACATAGACGTGGGCGTATCTGCCGAGTTGCTTGAGGAGACACTTTTGCATGCAACGCTGAAATGTGGCGCCGACATTTCTCAAGCCGAACGTCATGGTCAGGTAGCAGAAGGCTCCGAATGGCGTGATGAAGGCGGTCTTCAGCCAGTCGGCCGGGTTCAGCTTGATCTGATGATACCCTGAGTATGCATCCAAAAAACTCAACAGCTCACATCCGGCTGTGGAGTCTATCACTTGGTCAATTCTTGGCAAGGCAAAGGGATCTTTGGGGCATGCTTTGTCGAGGCTGGTATAATCAATACACATGCGCCACTGTTTATTCTTTTTCAGCACAAGGACTGGGTTGGCTAACCATTCTGGAAAGAACACCTCCATGATGAAGCCCGCTGCTAGAAGCCGGGCTATCTCTTCTCCAACAAATCTTCTCTTCTCTTCTGACAGGCGGCGCAAGGGCTGCTTGACTGGCTTGGCATCAGGTCGGACATGTAGCTTGTGCTCGGGAAATCCGTCGGAACACCCGGCATGTCCTTGGGAGACCATGCAAAGATGTCCCGATTCTCATGGAGGAAATCGACGAGCTCGCTTTCCTATTTGCTGTCAAGGTTCGCACCTATGACTGCGTGCCTCTCCGGGTGCTCCGGGTCCAAGGGTATCTTCTTTGTTTCTTTGGCTGGCTTGAACGAGCCCTCAACTTCCGACTCCTAGGGGTCGGATGACATTTCTGGCTGCTTGCCTGTCATTGCCACAACCCGGTCAAGGAGCCGCCACCGCGATCACGAGGGACTCGGCTAGCCGCCTCATTGTCTGCTGCAGACAGTGCAGCGACTTCTTGTAGTCCCCTGCTATGGTCAGGATTCCTTGAGCTCGGCATCTTCATTTTGAGGTAAGCATAGTGGGGATCGCCATGAACTTGGCAGAGCAGGCGGCCAAGCAGCGCATGATAGGGGCTCAAGGTCCACCACCTCAAACCATACCGGCTCTCGGCGCAAGTGATTTTTTTCTCCGAAGAGGACATCTATATGGGTCTTGCCGATTGGTGAGCAGGAAAGGCCAGGAACTATGCCATGGAATATAGTCCGACTGGGCTGAAGCTGCCTCTGTTTGATTCCTAGCTTCTCCATAGTATCTCGGTACAGGATGTTGATGTTGCTGTCGCCATCTATCAGGACTCGGGAGAAGCAAGCAGCCCGCCTCTCTGTGGCAAAAGATGTTGGGGAACGTAGCAGAAATTCAAAATTTTCCTACGAGTCACCAAGATCTATCTATGGAGAGACTAGCAACGAGGGAAGGAGAGTGCATCTACATACCCTTGTAGATCGCTAAGCGGAAGCGCTCAAGAGAACGGGGTTGAAGGAGTCAGATTGTCGTGATCCAAATCACCGGAGATCCTAGTGCCGAACGGATGGCACCTCCACGCTCAACACACGACAGCCCGGTGACGCCTCCCATGCCTTGATCCAGCAAGGAGAGAGGGAGAGGTTGAGGAAGACTCCATCCAGCAGCAGCACAACGGCGTGGTGGTGATGAAGGAGCGTGGCATCCCTGCAGGCTTCGCCAAGCACCAAGGGAGAGGAGGAGGACTTGGAGAGGGGGGGGCTGCACCAGGGGCAAAGGTGCAGCTCCCATGTGCCTCCCCACTATATATAGGGGTGGAGGGGATTATTTCTGCCCTCCAAGTCCATTGGGGCGTTGGCAAAGGTGGGAGGAAAGAAATCCCATCCTTTCCTTTCCCCACCGATTGTTATTCCCCTTTAGGGATCTTGATCTTATCCTTGGGATATGATCTTATTCCTTCTAAGGGGGATCTTGGTTCGCCTTGACCAGGGTGTGGGGCCTTGCCCCACTACCCACGCTCACGTGGGTCCCCATGCAGGTGGGCCCCACTCCGAACCTTCTAGAACCTTCCTGTACAATACCAAAAATCCGAACATTTTCCGGTGGCCAAAATAGGACTTCCATATATAAATCTTTACCTCCGGACCATTCCGAACTCCTCGTGACGTCCGGGATCTCATCCGGACTCCAACAACATTCGTAACCACGTATATCTATTCCCTATAACCCTAGCGCCATCGAACCTTATGTGTAGACCCTACGGGTTCGGGAACCATGCGAACATGACCGAGACGTTTCTCCGTCAATAACCAACAACGGGATCTCGATACCCATGTTGGCTCCTACATGTTCCACGATGATCTCATTGGATGAACCACGATGTCAAGGACTCAATCAATCCCGTATACAATTCCCTTTGTCTAGCGGTATTGTACTTGCCCGAGATTCGATCGTGGGTATGCCGATACCTTGTTCAATCTCGTTATCGCAAGTCTCTTTACTCGCTCCGTAACACATCATCCCGTGATCAACCCCTTGGTCACATTGTGCACATTATGATGATGTCCTACCGAGTGGGCCCAGAGATACCTCTCCGCTACACGGAGTGACAAATCCCAGCCTCGATTCGTGCCAACCCAACAGCACTTTCGAGATACCAGTAGTGCACCTTTATAGCCACCCGATTACGCCAGACATTTGGTACACCCAAAGCATTCCTACGACATCGGGAGTTGCACAATCTCATGGTCTAAGGAAATGATACTTGACATTAGAAAAGCTTTAGCATACTAACTACGATCTTTGTGCTAGGCTTAGGATTGTCTTGTCCATCACATCATTCTCCAAATGATGTGATCCCGTTATCAACGACATCCAATGTCCATGGTCGTGAAACCGTAACCATCTATTGATCAACGAGCTAGTCAACTAGAGGCTTACTAGGACATGGTGTTGTTTATGTACCCACACATGTATCTGAGTTTCCTATCAATACAATTATAGCATGGGTAATAAACGATTATCATGAACAAGGAAATATAATAATAACTAATTTATTATTGCCTCTAGGGCATATTTCCAACAGTCTCCCACTTGCACTAGAGTCAATAATCTAGTTCACATCGCCATGTGATTAACACTCACAGGTCACATCGCCATGTGACTAACATCCATAGAGTTTACTAGTGTCACTAAACTAGTTCACATCATCATGTGATTAAGACTCAATGAGTTTTGGGGTTTGATCATGTTTTGCTTGTGAGAGAGGTTTTAGTCAACAGGTCTGCAACATTCAGATCCGTATGTATTTTGCAAATCTCTAGGTCATATTGTAAATGTTGCTTCCACGCTCCACTTGGAGCTATTCCAAATGGTTGCTCCACTATACGTATCCGGTTTGCTACTCAGAGTCATTCGGATAGGTGTTAAAGCTTGCATCGACGTAACCCTTTACGCCAAACTCTTTATCACCTCCATAATCGAGAAACATGTCCTTATTTACTCCAAGGACAATTTTGACCATCTGTCCAATGATCCATTCTGGATCATTCTTGTACCCCTTGATCGACTCATGGCAGGCACACTTCGGTGCGGTACACAAGATAGCATACTATAGAGCCTACGTCTGAAGCATAGGGACGAACTTCGTCCTTTCTCTCTCTTCTGCCGTGGTCGAGCTTTAACTCTTAACTTCATACCTTACAACTCAGGCAAGAACTCCTTCTTTGACTGATCCATCTTGAACACCTTCAAGATTATGTCAAGGTATGTGCTCATTTGAAAGTACCATTTAGCGTTTTTTGATCTATCCTCATAGATCTTGATGCTCAATGTTCTAGTAGCTTAATCCAGGTTTTCCATTGAAAAACACTTTTCAAACAACCCTATATGCTTTCTAGAAATTCTACATCATTTCTGATCAACAATATGTCTACAACATATACTCATCAGAAATTCTATAGTGCTCCCACTCACTTCTTTGGAAATACAAGTTTCTCATAAACTTTGTATAGACCCAAAATCTTTGATCATCTCATCAAAGCGCATATTCCAACTCCGAGATGCTTACTCCAGTCCTTAGAAGGATAGTGGAGCTTTGCATACTTGTTAGCATCTTTCAGATTGTCAAAACCTTCGTTGTATCACATACAACCTTTCCTCAAGAAAACTGTCAAGGAAACAATGTTTTGACATCCTATATGCAAGATTTCATAAATAATGCAGAATCGCTAATCCAATTCCAACAGACTCTTAGCATCGCTACGAGTGAGAAAGCCTCACCGTAGTCAACTCCTTGAACTTGTTGGAAAATATCTTTAACGACAAGTCGAGCTTTCTTAATGGTGATACTTACCATCATTGTCCATCTTCCTTTAAAATCCATCTTTACCCAATGTCCTTACGACCATCAAGTATTTCTTCCAAAGTCATGGATCCTCTCTCGGATGTTATGGCCTCGAGCCATTCGTCGAATCCGGGCCCACCATCGCTTCTCCATAGCTCGAGGTTCATTGTTGTCTAGCAACATGACCTCGAAGATGTGATTGCGCATCACTCAAGTAGTACGCGTCCTTGTCGACTCCACGAGGTCCGGTAGTGACTTGATCCAAGCATCATGATCACTATCATCGCTTCCACTTCAATTGGTGTAGGTGCCACATGAACAACTTCCTGTGCCCTGCTACACACCGGTTGAAGTGATGGTTTAATAACCTCATTAAGTCTCCACCATCCTCCCACTCAATTCTTTCGAGAGAAACTTTTCCTCGAGAAAGGACCCATTTCTAGAAACAATTACTTTTGCTTCCGGATCTGAGATAGGAGGTGTACCCAACTGTTTTGGGTGTCCTATGAAGATGCATTTTTATCCGCTTTGGGTTCGAGCTCATCAACCTGAAACTTTTTCACATAAGCATCGCAGCCCCAAACTTTTAAGAAACGACAACTTAGGTTTCTCCAAACCATAGTTCAAACGGTGTCGTCTCAACGGAATTACGTGGTGCCCTATTAAAGTGAGTGCGGTTGTCTCTAATGCCTAACCCATGAAAGATAGTGGTAATTCGATAAGAGACATCATGGTACGCACCATATTCAATAGGGTGCAACTATGATGTTCGACACACCATCACACTATGGTGTTCCAAGCGTATTTATTGTGAAACAATTTCCACAATGTCTTAATTATGTACAAAGCTCAGAACTCAGATACTCATCTCTATGATCATATCATAGACATTTTATCCTCTTGTCACGATGATCTTTAACTTCACTCTGAAATTACTTGAACCATTCAATAATTCAGATTTGTGTTTCATCAAGTAAATATACTCAACATCTACTCGAATCATCCGTGAAGTAAGAACATAACGATATTCATTTGATGCCTCAAAGACTCATTGGACTGCACACATCAAAATGTGTTACTTCCAACAAGTTGCTATCTTGTTCCATCTTATTGAAAATGAGGCTTTTGGTCATCTTGCCCATGTGGTATGATTTGCATATCTCAAGTGATTCAAAATCAAGTGAGTCCAAATGATCCATCTGCATGGAGTTTCTTCATGCGTATACACCAATAGAAATGGTTCGCATGTCTCAAACTTTTCAAAAACGAGTGAGTCCAAAGATCCATCAACATGGAGCTTCTTCATGCTTTTACACCAATATGACTTACATGGCAAGGCCACAAGTAAGTGGTACTATCATTACTATCTTATATCTTTTGGCATGAAATGTGTATCACTACGATCGAGATTCAATAAACCATTCTTTTAGGTGCAAGACCATTGAAGGTTTTATTCAAATAAATAGAGTAACCATTATTCTCCTTAAATGAATAATCAGACATGCGATAGACATAATCCAATCATGTCTATGCTCAACGCAAACACCAAATAACAATTATTTAGGTTTAACACAAATCTCGATGGTAGAGGGAGCAGCAATGCTTGATCACATCAACCTTGGAAACACTTCCAACACATATCGTCACTCACCTTTAGCTAGTCTCCGCTTATTCCGTAGCTTTTATTTCGAAGTTACTAACACTTAGCAACCGAACCGTATCTAATACCTGGTGCTGCTAGGAGTACTAGTAAAGTACACATTAACATAATGTATATCCAATATACTTCTATCGACCTTGCCAGCCTTCTCATCTACCAAGTATCTAGGGTAATCCTGCTTGGTGTCCGTTCCTCTCATTACGTAGCACTTAGTCTCGGTTTGGGTTCAACCTGGGTTTCTTCACCGAGCAGAACTGATTTGCCGTTTCATGAAGTACCCTTCTTGCCCTTGCCCTTCTTGAAACTAGTGGTTTCACTAACCATCAACAATTGATGCTCCTTCTTGATTTCTACATTCGCGGTGTCGAACATTGTAATAGCTCAAGGATCATCATATCTATCCTCGATATGTTATAGTTCATCACGAAGCTTCTAGCAGCTTGGTGGCAATGACTTTGGAGAAACATCACTATCTCATCGGAAGATCAACTCCCACCGATTCAAGTGATTGTTGCACTGGACAATCTGAGCACAAGCTCAACGATTGAGCTTTTCTCCCTTAGTTTGCAGGATAAGAAAATCGTCGGAGGTCTTATACCTCTTGACGTAAGCACGAGCTTGAAATCCCAATTTCAGCCCTCAAACATCTCATATGTTCCGCGACGCTTCAAATCGCCTTTGGTGCCTCAACTCTAAACCGCTTAACTGAACTATCACGTAGTTATCAAGACGTGTATGTCGATGTTCGCAACATCCATGCATCGACGCTCGAGGTTTAGCACACCGAGCGGTGCATTAAGGACATAAGCCTTCTACTGTCCGCATAATTGCTATTGTCAACTTTCAACTATATTTTCTCTAGGAACATATCTAAAAAGTAGAACTAAAGCGAGCTATGACATAATTTGCAAAGGGTTTTTGACTATGTTCAGGATAATTAAGTTCATCTTATGAACTCCCACTCAGATAGACATCCCTCTAGTCATCTAAGTGATTACATGATCCGAGTCAACTAGGCCGTGTCCGATCATCACGTGAGATGGACTAGTCATCATCGGTGAACATCTTCATGTTGATCGATCTACCATACGACTCATGCTCGACCTTTCGGTCTCTTGTGTTCCGAGGCCATGTCTGTACATGCTAGGCTCGTCAAGTCAACCTAAGTGTTTCGTGTGTAAATCTGGCTTACACCCGTTGTATGTGAATGTAAGAATCTATCACACCCGATCATCACGTGGTGCTTCAAACGATTTAACTTTCGCAACGGTGCACAGTTAGGGGAACACTTTCTTGAAATTTTAATGAGGGATCATCTTATTTACTACCGTCGTTCTAAGCAAATAAGATGCATAAACATGATAAACATCACATGCAATCAAATAGTGACATGATATGGCCAATATCATTTTGCTCCTTTGATCTCCATCTTCGGGCTCCATGATCATCATCGTCACCGCATGACACCATGATCTCCATCATCATGATCTCCATCATCGTGTCTTCATGAAGTTGTCTCGCCAACTATTACTTCTACTACTATGGCTAACGGTTAGCAATAAAGTAAAGTAATTACATGGCGTTGTTCAATGACACGAGGTCATACAATAAATAAAGACAACTCCTATATTCTCGCCGTTGTCATACTCATCGACATGCAAGTCGTGATTCTTATTACAAGAACATGATCAATCTCATACATCACATATCATTCATCACATTCCTTTTGGCCATATCACATCACATAGCATACCCTGCAAAAACAAGTTAGACGTCCTCTAATTGTTGTTTGCATGTTTTACGTGGCTGCTATGGGTTTCTAGCAAGAACGCTTACCTATGCAAAAGCCACAACGTGATATGTCAATTGCTATTTACCCTTCATAAGGACCCTTTTCATCGAATCCGATCCGACTAAAGTGGAGAGATCGGCACCGCTAGCCACCTTATGCACCAAGTGCATGTCATCGGTGGAACCTGTCTCACGTAAGTGTACGTGTAAGGTCGGTCCGGCCGCTTCATCCCACAATACCGTCAAACAAGATTGGACTAGTAACGGTAAGCATATTGAACAAAATCAATGCCCACAACTACTTTGTGTTCTACTCGTGCAAAGAATCTACGCAATAGACCTAGCTCATGATGCCCTTGTTGGGGAGCGTAGCAGAAATTCAAAATTTTCCTCACGTGTCACCAAGATCTATCTATGGAGAGACTAGCAACAAGGGAAGGAGAGTGCATCTACATACCCTTGTAGATCGCTAAGCGGAGCGTTCAAGGAACGGGGTTGAAGGAGTCGTACTCGTCGTGATCCAAATCACCGGAGATCCTAGTGCGAGCAGACGGCACCTCCGCGTTCAACACACGTGACAGCCGGTGACGTCTCCCATGCCTTGATCCAGCAAGGAGAGAGGGAGAGTTGAGGAAGACTCCATCCAGTAGCAGCACAACGGCGTGGTGGTGATGAAGGAGCGTGGCAATCCTGCAGGCTTCGCCAAGCACCGAGGGAGAGGAGGAGTACTTGGGAGAGGGAGGGCTGCGCCGAGGCAAAGGTGCAGCTCCCATGCGCCTCCCACTATATATAGGGGTGGAGGGGATTATTTCTTGCCCTCCAAGTCCATTGGGGCGTTGGAAAGGTGGGAGGAAAGAAATCCCATCCATTCTTTCCCCACCGATTGTTATCCCCCTTTTAGGGATCTTGATCTTATCCTTGGGATATGATCTTATTCCTTCTAAGGGGGATCTTGGTCTTGCGCTTGACCAGGGGTGTGACCTTGCCCCACTACCCACGTTCATGTGGGTCCCCCATGAAGGTGGGCCCCACTCCGAACCTTCTAGAACCTTCCGGTACAATACCGAAAATCCCGAACATTTTCCGGTGGCCAAAATAGGACTTCCATATATAAATCTTTACCTCCGGACCATTCCAGAACTCCTCATGACGTCCGGGATCTCATCCGGACTCAACAACATTCGGTAACCACGTATATCTATTCCTATAACCCTAGCGTCATCGAACTTTAAGTGTGTAGACCCTACGGGTTCGGGAACCATGCGAACATGACCGAGGCGTTCTCCGGTCAATAACCAACATGGGATCTGGATACCCATGTTGGCTCCCACATGTTCCACGATGATCTCATCGGATGAACCACGATGTCAAGGACTCAATCAATCCGTATACAATTCCCTTTGTCTAGCGGTATTGTACTTGCCGAGATTCGATCGTCGGTATGCCGATACCTTGTTCAATCTCGTTATCGGCAAGTCTCTTTACTCGTTCCGTAACACATCATCCGTGATCAACCCCTTGGTCACATTATGCACATTATGATGATGTCCTACCGAGTGGGCCCAGATACCTCTCCGTTACGGGAGTGACAAATTCGATCTCGATTCATGCCAACCCAACAGACACTTTCGGAGATACCTGTAGTGCACCTTTATAGCCACCCGATTCGTTGTGGACGTTTGGTACACCCAAAGCATTCCCTCGGCATCCGGGAGTTGCACAATCTCATGGTCTAAGGAAATGATACTTGACATTAGAAAAGCTTTAGCATACGAACTACGATCTTTGTGCTAGGCTTAGGATTGGGTCTTGTCCATCACATCATTCTCCAAATGATGTGATCCCGTTATCAACGACATCCAATGTCCATGGTCAGGAAACCGTAACCATTTGTTGATCAACGAGCTAGTCAACTAGAGGCTTACTAGGGACATGGTGTTGTTTATGTACCCACACATGTATCTGAGTTTCCTATCAATACAATTATAGCATGGGTAATAAACGATTATCATGAACAATGAAATATAATAATAACTAATTTATTATTGCCTCTAGGGCATATTTCCAACAAAAGTGGCATCGAGAACTAAGGCATAAGAACCGGGATTGGGCATCACCTCCGGGTGGTCAGCTCTGCTCCAGCTGATGGGCTTCTCGGACCAATGCATGAACTCGGGGGCCTCTGATGCTACTGCATTTACTTCTTGTTGTAGCTGTCGTCTGTTGTGCCTATCATCGGCCACACTGGTGAACACGACATAGGCCCCATGCTCTTCAGGGTATTCATCTTGTATTGCACCGACAGGCCGAACCACCGGCTACTGGGGTGGAGGAGGCGGCGGGCCGACGGTCGGAGGAGGCAGGAGTCCGTCACCCTTGGCAATCCTGGTGAGCCAGTGGCATTTCCGAGTGGTGTGGTTGGATAGCTTCGCGTGTTGGAAATATGCCCTAGAGGCAATAATAAATTAGTTATTATTATATTTCCTTGTTCATGATAATCGTTTATTATCCATGCTATAATTGTATTGATAGGAAACTCAGATACATGTGTGGATACATAGACAACACCATGTCCCTAGTAAGCCTCTAGTTGACTAGATCGTTGATCAATAGATGGTTACAGCTTCGACCATGGACATTGGATGTCATTGATAACGGGATCACATCATTAGCAGAATGATGTGATGGACAAGACCCAATCCTAAGCCTAGCACAAAGATCGTAGTTCAGTATGCAAAGCTTTTCTAATGTCAAGTATCTTTTCCTTAGACCATGAGATTGTGCAACTCCGGATACCGTAGGAACGCTTTGGGTGTACCAAACGTCACAACGTAATCGAGTGGCTATAAAGGTGCACTCAGGTGTATCTCCGAAAGTGTCTGTTGGGTTGGTACGAATCGAGATCGATTTGTCACTCCGTTAACGGAGAGGTATCTCTGGGCCCACTCGGTAGGACATCATCATATTGTGCACAATGTGACCAAGGGGTTGATCACAGGATGATGTGTTACGGAACGAGTAAAGAGACTTGCCGTAACGAGATTGAACAAGGTATCGACATACCGACGATCGAATCTCGGCAAGTACAATACCGCTAGACAAAGGGAATTGTATACGGATCGATTGAGTCCTTGACATCGTGGTTCATCCGATGAGATCATCGTGGAACATGTGGGAGCCAACATGGGTATCCAGATCCCGCTGTTGGTTATTGGCCGAGAGCTGTCTCGGTCATGTTCAAGATAATTCGAACCCGTAGGGTCTACACACTTAAGGTTCGGTGACGCTAGAGTTGTTATGGGAATTAGTGTGCAGTTACTAAATGTTGTTCGAGTCCCGAATGAGATCCCGGACGTCACGAGGAGTTCGGAATGGTCCGGAGGTAAATATTTATATATGGGAAGTCCTATTTTGGCCACCGGAAAATGTTCGGATTTTTCGGTATTGTACCGGAAGGTTCTAGAAGGTTCCGGAGTGGGGCCCACCTGCATGGGGGCCCACATGAACGTGGGTAGTGGGGAAAGGCCCCACACCCTGGTCAAGGCGCACCAATATCACCCCTTAGAAGGAATAAGATCATATCCCAAGGGATAAGATCAAGATCCCTAAAAGGGGGATAACAATCGGTGGGGAAGGAAATGATGGGATTTCTTTCCTCCCACCTTTGCCAACGCCCAATGGACTTGAGGGCAAGAAACCATCCCCTCCACCCCTATATATAGTGGGGAGGCGATTGAGCTTCAGGCTTTCGGCGCAGCCCTCTCCTCCCCAACACCACCTCCTCCGTAGTAGTGCTTGGCGAAGCTCGGGAGAATCGCAAGCTCCAACACCACGCCGTCGCAGGTTGCCGGAGCTCTCCTCAACTTCTCCTCTCCCTTGCTGGATCAAGAAGGAGGAGACGCCCCGGGCTGTACGTGTGTTGAACGCGAGGTGCCGCCCTTTCGCACTAGGATCTCCGTGATTTGGATCACGATTTAGTACGACTCCTTCAACCCCGTTCTCTTGAACGCTCGCTTAGCGATCTACAAGGGTATGTAGATGCACTCTCCTTCCCTCGTTGCTGGTTTCTCCATAGATAGATCTTGGTGACACGTAGGAAAATTTTGAATTTCTGCTACGTTCCCCTACATCGCGCCGCTATGGAACTTGCAGGGCGCATCAAGAGTCTGCTCGTACAAGAAGGCAGGCAACCAGTTAGGCTTGCCGCCCTTCTGGCGTTTGGGAGGAGGTTTCCTTCCATTGCTGGTCTTCAACCGCCGCCCTTTGCCGCTTATGGAAGCCGGCTGCGTGGCCTTGCGCTTATGGTCATTCTGTTGCTGACGCCGACTGGTGTCACCAGCCGGGGTCCGAGGAGCTTGGGGAGCCACTTTGCCAGATGCGTCAACTTGAATCTCCGCCTTCATGGAGGAGTCGGCCGTGGCGTACTTGTCTGCTATGATCAACAGTTCGTCGAGGGTCGCCGGCTCGTCGCAAAGAAGCCGGTACTTGAGAAGGGTGCCTTCTCGGCACCCAACGATAAAGTACTCGATGGCCTGCACCTCGTGCACGCCCTCGCAGGAGTTGCGCAGCTCGGCCCAGCGCGTGAGGTAATCGCGAGTCGACTCGTTGGGGCCTTGGACGCACAAGGAGAGCTGGCGAGGCTTGGGCGGCCGCTTGTACGTGCTGGTGAAGTTGCGGATGAAGGCTTCGGTGAAATCAACCCAACTGTTGATGCTACGGGGCTTCATGATGTTCAGCCATGTCCGGGATGTGCCCTGGAGCATGAGCGAAACATACTTCACGGCAACACGCTTGTTGCCGTTCGCGATGCTGACGGCTGTGGAGTACTCGACCAGCCAGTCTTCTAGCTTCACGGAACCGGTGTACTTGGGCGTATCTCTTGGGAGCGTGAACCCTTTGGCGAAGGGCTCATCTCGGATGCGGGGGACAAAACAAGGCGGACCCAACTCATCTTCTTCTTCTAGCGCCAGGGATCGGTTGAGGTGGTCGATCCGATGGCGGGTATCGTTCTCTACGACTCCTTCTCGGTGGCCAAGGCGGTCGCCGAGTGTCGGGTGATTAACAGGCGGCGGGGAGACGCGCCTCTCCCTACGAGGGGGAGGGTGAGGCGGACAGTCGCCCCGTCATTCCACTGCTCTTGTGCGGCCATCTTGGTCGCGCTCGATGGTGATACGAGTCCGGCTGTGGCTGGCAGCCGGCTCCTTGTCTCTTCTACCGCGGTCGCCACCAGTCGGCGTCTGGGATGTCGCGCTTTGGTCTCGATGAGGAGGCGGGTCGTTGTTTCGCCGGTTGGGTGCTTCAACGCGGCAGCCGGCTTCTTGCTTCTCGGCAGCCGCGCCAAGGAGCTGTTGGACGCGCTCCGTCATGTGGCGACGCTCGTCGCCTTCGAGCTTGTCTAGCTCATCTGTTGCCGCCTGGGCAGCTCGTATGTTCTCTGCGGGCGTGGCGTAGACGGGACGATCTGTCCCGAACATGGTGGCAATGATCGCGCCACGCTGCCGGATTAAGCCAATGCGGCTAGGCCCAGCAGGAGCCGGCATGCCGCCGCCGGCTCGGTCCATCTCACGCTGGTAGGCCTCCAAAAGGCGTCTCATGTTGGCCATCCGGTTGGCGCTTTCGACGAGCTGGACGCGGTGTGCCTCCAGTGTCTCGGCGTCGGCGTTTTCCGGGATGGGCGCTGCCAGGTCTTGCATCGCCGCGTGCAGCGGATCCTGGCCACCTACGCCCAAGTGCTTGCCGTGGCTGATGACGAGCACCTCCGTAACAGCGTTGCCGCCGCTGTCCGCGCGAGGAAGCGACTCGTCGTAGACCACCATGTTGGTGGGGAACGCGTCAAACGACGCCGTGTTGGAGTCGACAAGCATCGGGTCGGTGGAGCCAACCAACTCCAAGTCTGCAGCGGGCTCGCTGGTGACATGGAGCTGATCAAGGAGGCTGACGAGGCGGCTCTCGGGGCCTTCTGTACCGGCATCGGACACGGGCTCGTCGGAGAGGCGGATCTCGCCAACAAGATCGGCGAGGCAGCTCGCCGCGCAAGCGACCTCCGCGCCATGCAGCGCGTAGGCGTAGACGTTGTCTGGCGTGCCGGGTTGGCTGCACTCACCAGGAAGGAACATGGTTCCCGCCCAAAACAGGTCTCCGGGAGACGGTGCACCTCGCCCCACGGTGGGCGCCAAATGTCGGGGGTTGGGTGCAACATATGCCAATGGATGGCTTATCATGGTGGGAGCGAGTAGAACGTCGCCGGTGCCTGGAAGCGGGATGAGGCGTAAACACGAACGCCGGCGCACTTTTGTGGCACCCCGATCTGCATTGAGCAGGGGGCCCTCGCCCTTCAGCCCAGGATAACACCTGATGCACGACATGTCCATGATACAGCATTCCAGGTACAACAGTATTCATCAAATACATGTGTTTATGATTACATCATTGATGAATACAATTATCTGGCATAGCCCTAAGGCTATACGGATGGCAGCGGAAGTCTATTTAAATGGCAGCGGAAGTCTCCCGGACGATTCCCTCAAATAAATAAAAAGAAAAGTGAAGAGGAAAACGCATAACCAGAAGAAAAAGATATCGTGATGTAAAATGATCATGGGGGAGACTCATTTTAGGACCGCTATTTCCTGCACATCGGTTTGGCAGCATCTCATCTAGGATGGGCTCCACAACTCACAGGACTGGCAAGATTACGGCCTAGCACGACGGATCAAGCGAACAATTTGGGTATGGCCTACAAAACTGGCATGACACGCCAGGTCAGTACATTGAATGTACTTGCAAGACAACCAAATACATAGCGTCCAAACAAACAGATGACAAAGCAAGAACCAAGCGTATGAAACAACCTACCTCATAGCAGAAACTAAGCATGGCAATGACATATCAAACTTACTTCTAACATGGCTACTGCAAAGCATAACATATCAAAACATGGCATACCAAAGCATGGCATAAATTCAGTCAAAGCATGGCATGACATCATGAAAGTATGCTGAAAATAAACTACCAGTCATATCCGATGCAAACATAACATGTTAACTTTATGCAATCATCATAGTTCTTTAAATGCAAATAACAACTTACTACTCATGCAATGCAAACAAAATGTGCACCAAGTCCCTCGGACTCTCTTACCAGTGGGATGATCCTGCACGGATCACCAACGAAACCACAATTGGTTCAACACTCACCGAGACCTTGTCTCGTGATCATACCAACTCATCATCGTGATTACTCATGACTGTCTCACAGTCCAAGTCATCACATTATTGGTTACACATAATTTATCAACTTAGTTATTTTAGGTTTATCCTCCATTTCTACCAAGGCCGGATAGTGTGACCTACTACGAACTTTTGCCCATGACCGAGGACGTGGCTATCGATAGATTGAATACACTCTGCAGAGGTAGCGCACTGTACCCACACTACGGAACCCTGGCCTCGCACTCCCATACGTGCGGACACGGTGTTCGACAAAACCGAGCTACTGCCATGACGCTCTCCCGGCCACTCCGACCAACACCCCCTTGGGGTTCAGTCCTGGGTGGCCCCGTGTCTACCAAAGACACCAACGACCACCGTCGTGGCAAAACGGTCCCAAACGGGGACAAGGTAGCATAAAAACAAAAACGAGCACACAAGGTTATGTCCGCCTACCTGATCAGGGTAGCGCGCGCCCATAACCTTCCCTCGCGGGAGGCACCGGCGAGAGGCATGGCAATAGACCCAGCTAGGACCTTCCCATTAGGTAAGCGTGGTTGCACTGGAGAAAGCTCGATTGCAGTGGCACTATGATATCCCAGTGATGACAGAGGAGGTTTGTTATTAAGTCATATTATTAGCTTCTCCATCATCAATCATCATGCAAGCATTATTAACATGAATGCAACAACTAACATGCAACCTACCAATGTAGTAACAAAACATCAAGCATTTCAAGTAACTGTGATATCATATGAAACATGGCAATACCAAGTACTAGCAATCTTATCAGTGCAACATAACAATGATACTACTAACATGAAATTAAACAGAGGCATGATATTATCGGTAACAACATTAAACTAGCATGGCAACTTATTTAATAAAAACTCAAGCATGCAAGGCAGATAACAAAACTATTTAGCACGACTGAAATAATAGCAGACGAAACAAACAAGAAACTACTGCAACTAAGCACACCCGTGAGGTGCAAGAAAAGTCAACGTGCAAGTTCGGGGCTCATGATAAGAGGTTGGCTTGCCTGGGGTCGAGGAATACTCCGGGAAAAAGTGCGGAACGATCGCGAAAAGATTTGCCAGAAACAGTTCTCTCTCGGAGGGGGCTGTTTTCGGGCAAGGGCAAAATGGTCATTTTCACTGTGTGAAAACATAATTAAAAATGATATCTACGGAAAGAGTTCGACGAGACGAAGACGTTAGCGTTGGTTTCACCTCAATCGGAGTTACGGTTGTCGAGATCTGAAGGTTTGAAGTTCGTGGACCTATCGCTGAATTTTTTCAGAAATGCACCCTGGAGGAAAAACTGAACGTGCGTTTTCGTAAATATGCTTTCAGAGAGGAAAGCGACTTCTAACCGAAGAAGAGGAGAAATACGCTTTCATCTTAGGAAAGTGCATTTTCCGTAAAACGCTTTCGGTTAAGGGAAGCGATTTTGGGAGTACGTGGTCCTTATCCACGCGGCGCCTGGGTCAACCCCTAGTGCGACCGACGGGTGGGCCTCATGGAGGTGGGGCCCGCCTGGCCTCGTCTTCAACCTCCCCGCAGACGACAAGGCCAGGCAGAGGGAGGGCTCGCCGACGGCGATAGCCGCAGCGTCCACCACCGCATGAGTCAGGCGACCTATGGAAATGCTCAGGCGGAGAGGCGCATCCGGTGGTGGTCTCCGTTGCCGGTGAGGAGCACGGGAGAAGGGGCAGCAGGGCGCGTGGCGGAGCAGGGCTTTGGCCTCCGGTGAACCAGGGGCTCCAGTGGGGGAATGGGATGGGCAAGGCAACAGGGAGGCTCACCGGACCCTGGGGAGGGTAGAGGTGGAGGTGGAACGACGAGATGGGAGCGGCATCGCCGGAATCGAGCGGAGCCCGAGGCGGCGGCCGTGGAAATGGTGGTGGTCAAAGAGCTCCTCGAGCTTGAGCTAGAGGTTCGGGAGGGGGCTTGTGGACTGCAAGGGGCTCGGGGTCGCTACTTATAGCCGCGAGACGAGTTCTAGAGGGAGGGCGAGGCGACACGCTGCACGGCTACGTGTCCGCTTGCCGCGACGCAGCACACACACGGCCAAAGCTCATGGGGAGCGCGGAAAGGCGATTTAGGGGACGCGGACAAGTTCAGGAGGTCACGGAGATGAGCCGAGCTCGGGACAAGAGGGGGAAGCGGACAGAGGCGAAGAAACAACGACGAGCTCACGGACAGGAACAGTTCGACGACGGCTCGTCGAGGAAGCAAACGAAGGGGAACGGGCCAAGACGCACGGCGCGGCGATGAGGCTGAGCTGTTTGACAAGGTTGGACGAGCGAGCAGGCTGGAGCTGCGCCATCGTGTTAATGATGGCGAGACCACTGTCGGTGTCAAACCGCGGATCTCGGTAGGGGGTCCCGAACTGCGCGTCTAGGCGGATGGTAACAGGAGACAAGGGACACGATGTTTTACCCAGGTTCGGGCCCTCTTGATGGAGGTAAAACCCACGCCCCGCTTGATTAATATTGATGATGTGTGTTACAAGAGTGGATCTACCACGAGATCAAAGAGGCTAAACCCTAGAAGCTAGCCTATGGTATGATTGTTGTATATTGTATCTCTATCGACTAGCCTGGCCTCGGTTTATATAATGCACCGAGGCCTAGGATAACAAGAGTCCTAAGCCGAACACGCCGGTGGGGAGGAGTCCTTGTCTTGATCGCCAAGTCTTGTGGAATCTTCCTTGTATGCGCAACCGTCCGGATTGGCCCATGAGTATATGGCCATGGGGGTCTCGGCCCAATCCAAGCGATCGGGAGACAATGTGGTGAGTACCCCTAGTCCAGACACCGTCAAGAGCCCCTGAACCGGTCTTCGTTAGGGACGCCTCGATTCTTCGAACTATTCTTCATCTTGGTTTGCCGGTCTTGAAAACTGGTTCAACAAATCTTCTCATCTTCGATCTTGAGGATCGCCGAAATGCATTCGGTGAGTTTACACGTTGGGTATCCGATGATCCCCTTTAAGTTTACAGCCTTTATCAATGCCTTGTTATTTTTGTGCCACACCTCGGGGTTGAAGTTGTTCCCGGGCGGCAGCGTCCTCTTGCGTCCGAGCTCCAACGCCGGACTGCATTCGAGGTATCTTTTTGCAGCCAAGCACCAACGCCGGACCGCTTCTCAGCTCTAACGCCGGAATTTATCCGAGCTCCAACGCCGGACTGTATCCGAGCTCCAACGCCGGACTATGTGTCCGAGCTCCAACGCCGGACTATGTATCCGAGCTCCAACGCCGAGACTATGTGTCCGAGCTCCAACGCGGACTATGTATCCGAGCTCCAACGCCGGACTCAGATCCGAGGTGTCGAATCACCTTGGTTCAAAGAAGTTTGAAGGAGTTTAGCCGAGCTTAATGCCGAAATGCCCTCTATGGAGCCAGCCACTAGCGCCGAGCTTTATGCCGACTGCTCGAGGTGGTGCACCACCCGAATGTGGGCCGATTTTGTCAATATTTTTTATTGATGCAACTTATTCTCTGAAGAGATATATAGCCAGTAGCCCTCAAGGTGTGTATTGGTCTAAAACCTGAGATGCACATGAAGGACGACATAAGACCGATGATCCCCATAGCAGCCGAGACTCAAAGTTGATTTGCAAAATCATTCGAGGATCAAGTCCTAGCTCTCGGCGAGAATACTTGGGACACAAAAGCGGCGTGTTTCAGTCCTCAAGACTCAGGTTGGGTGCGGCCGACCAACCCGAGGATCAAAATCCCTCGAAGCTCAGACAGCACTTAAATTTTCTCGCATTGGACGAGCAATGCAAGAGCCCCGAGACACCGGTCGGGTGGCAACACCGCATCGTGGGATTGATGTGCCCTTTAATATTTGTAAATAATAAGCCCAAGCCCAAGAGCCTCGAGCCTTAATGCGGCACGGAGGCCGAATTAAGGATCGATATCCATAGTAAAATCACAAATTATGTGTAATGACTCTATGTATCCAAGTACTTTACGTCGTTAATGCTCAGATCCGCATTGTACAAAACTTTGTTGACCGACCATCGGCTTCAACCTCCTCGGCCAGAAGTCGAGGAGTGTTTGTCCTACTTTATAAAGCCTTGATGAGGGCAAAGATTTACGACAAACAAGGCAATCTGGCCATACGGTTTTATAAACAAAGGTATGAGGAGAGACATGTTATATTACTGTTTAACAGAAGAAATGTCTTCCAAAGAAAATAGTCCCGCTATCGGTTCCTTTCTTTGGGTTGTCATGTTAAGCATGATAATGAAACCTCAGCTCCAATGTAAGAGCAAAATATCGAGGATTTAGTTTGGGACGCCTTGATTAATAGCCCCGGTAGTGTTTGGCGACGAACGAGGTCAAGCCGTAAACACTTCGCCATTGTTATGAATGGCCCGTCGCTTAACACCGCCATCGGATCGCCGACCAGTTTACGCTTATTGTGACAATAGCCGCTTTCTCCATCGAGGTGCTTAACCATGTGAGCTGGAAGCACAATCGCAGTGGTTCTCCCTTTGCACACCTAGCCGAACAAAGCGGAATGTAGGAGGCAAGCGCGGGAGCCGGGCAACCCAACTATTGACCGAAGACACAATTCGAAACTGATGCATATATAGCAATATCCGAGAATGTTTTTGCCGAATCTCTAAAGTTGTCTGGCGTTGCACTACGAGACTTGTGCTGAAAACACACAAATAGTTTAAAAGTGCCACGGGCTCGAAAAGCCAAAAAACTTACTCAAAAGGTTAATGTCCGAACTAGATCAAGTGTTCGGTGCCAATCCAAAAATTGGGCTTTAGAAAAAAAGTTGCTTCTGCTGTGCTTTAACTTTGCAACGACTAAGAAGAAAAACACTTAGTATGAAACGGCTCAAATAAACATAAGAGCCCCCAAGTGACTTGGGTAAAAGTTGACTATAAAATGTAAGGTGACATGTAGAATGCCTTCTAGCCGGATTGTAGATCGTTTTGTCGAAGCGGACCTTTTCGCTTCAACCTCTGGACCCAATAGTCCGAGTGTGTCCGAATACCCTCGCGGTTATAAAAACCGGGCATGCGTGGAGACCAGGCGAGGGGTCATTAGTGCTTTATCGCATAAGTGCCCAACTAGTTATTTATATTACATGGTTAGTAAGAAACATCTTCCAGGAGAATAGTTCCGTTAGGGTTCCTTTCTCGGGAGGCATGCCCTAAAGTTCATGTCCGGATCTGCGAAAAGAGCAGAAAAACATCTGGGGCAGGTAAATAAATAGGTAAGAAATCATCTTTTAGTTCACCGACCGAGTATTCCCTTAAGAACGCTAGCTTTCGGCTTCACCCACCGAGGTACACATCCGCTGACCGGCAAGAATAATCGCAGAGGTGCTCCTTTACCACCTAGCCGAACAATCGGGAACGAGGGGTAAGCAGGAGCCAGCAACCCAGCTTGGCCAAAACTTAAGTCATATCGATGCATATAATGGTGAATAAAAGGTACATGCGGAAGTGTGACATATGTGTTGGGCATAAAGCCCATATTAATAAGCTTCATTAAAGAAGCCCCCCAGTATAATGAGCGCGGTAGCGCGTCAAGCAAAAGTGAACAAAGTTTCGACAAGGAAAATTTTACAAGCAACTTTTTCCAACAAGGTATAATGCTTGGTCGAACCAACACTAGTTAGAAATTTAAAACTTTGAGCATGAAGGCAACTTAGTTGGTTAATGTGTTCGGTATTGACGATGCGGTCCGAGCTTGATGCGGGACAAGGTTCTATCCCCCAAGCCGGTCCCGAGGTGGCGGAGCAAAGAGCTCGGCACTGAGAAGTGGTGACATAGCACGGTCAATGCAGGACGGCAGAGTGATGCCAAGTCCCCGGCATGGGGTAATGAAGTGTTGACGAAGCCCCGGCCCACCGAGGTGACGCTAAAGGATATAGTCCGGTGGATCATTTTCCGTGCACAAAAATAGTGCGAACCAGAGATAATAGTAAAAAATGCTGCATAATAAATAATTTATGCAAAGTGAGTAATAAAAGAAATATGGCCTGGCGCCGAAGTCGGTGCAGGGCGGCGGCGTGATGCGGTAAAGGCATGGCAAGGCCTGAATTCGCAGGTCGGTTCGAGTTCCGGATGCGGCGTTCCCCGGACTATGTACGGAAACTGACTGAACCATCATGCGACCGTCGATAATGCGGTCACCACTTGATAGACCTGTGTACATATGATGGACAAACCAGAGTAATAATTCCTTGGGAATAATTAACCCAAACAAGCAAAAGGAAATGCTAGGATTAATAGCACCTGGTTTATTTGTTGTAGCAATCCGGAGGAAGGTGATTCCCCAAAATTGGGACCCGATCCACGCACCCATTGCCTGGTCGGCTAGTGACGCCGAAGTGTCCGGAGTAGGTTGATGAAGAGATGGCGAAGCCCCCGGTCCAGCCGAGATGTCGAAGTAGGTTGGCGTGATGGACACCAGCTTGAAGAAGCAATAGTGCGGCCCTGCCGATGCAGGTCGTGACGTGGTCGATGCCGGCTTGGTGAAGCGATCATGCGGCGATGCCAGTATGCCCGCTCCGTGTAATCCGTGGGGCGGCGATGTTGGTGATGATTTATCCTTCGCGATGTCGGACTCTTGTTCGGCTTGCCAAGATGATAATCCGAAGAGGTTGAGCTTGGCTCAACAAAGTGAACACGTGTCTAGCGCAGGTCGACAGCCGTGGAGCAATATTGCCGGACTGGTTTGACACCAGCATGATGTTGAAGATCATGTTCAAAAGATCTTAAAGTTAGTGGGATGTGTTCGGAACAAAACACAATACCCCATACAACACTTCCTTCAAAAGGATGTCCAAATCCCGCTCATAAAAAAGACGAACTCGGTCGGATTCGTTTTGCAGAAAACAGATCCAAAAAGTGATGCACTAATCGGAAGGTTCCCGGAGTTTGGACGGTCGGATCGAGCTGAAATTTTGAGGGGTGGTAGAAATAGGAATTCCGCAGCCGATCAACGGTTGGATCTTCAAAAGAAGTCCGAGCTAGAATCTGGACACCACGCCCTAACCTCGTCCGGATTCTAGTCCAGATTCTCGTCCAGATTCAATGTGGCTCCTGTATATCGGAGATTGCCAGAGATTCCTCCATCGGAACTCGACGAAATTTTCCAGGGTTGTTGTAGACTCAATTCCGCACAATTCCACCGAAGCAATCGTTAAAACGACGCTTGAGGAGGCGGAGGCGGAGGCGGCGGACACAAGTCCGCTGTCCAGAAAAACAGTATGATCGCCCGAGGGCAATGTTGACGTTGAGCCCCCGGGCTCCCTGGATGATTCCTCCATGATCTTGATAGAGACCGGAGTTGATGTTAATGAAGGCCCTCATCCGAACATGACGATCGGAGGTAGGGCGCAGTCCTTGATCGAACCAAGGTGACCAGTCGAGCTAGTGACGAAGATGCCGAAGTTGCAGTTGATCTGCGGGCGAGCCATCGACCTTTTGCCGAACACACAGAGGAACTCTCAATGAAAGCACCAATGTCGGTGTCAAAACCGCGGATCTCGGCAGGGGGTCCCGAACTGTGCGTCTAGGCGGATGGTAACAGGAGACAAGGGACATGATGTTTTACCTGTGTTGGGCCCTCTTGATGGAGGTAAAACCCACGCCCCGCTTGATTAATATTGATGATGTGTGTTACAAGAGTGGATCTACCACGAGATCAAAGAGGCTAAACCCTAGAAGCTAGCCTATGGTATGATGTTGTATATTGTATCTCTATCGACTAGCCGGCCTCGGTTTATATAATGCACCGAGGCCTAGGATAACAAGAGTCCTAGCCGAATACTTCGTGGGGAGGAGCCCTTATCTTGATCGCCAAGTCTTGTGGAATCTTCCTTGTATGCGTAAATCGTCCGGACTGGCCCATGAGTATACGACCATGGGGTCCTCGGCCCAATCCAACCGATCGGGAGACGACGTGGTGAGTACCCCTAGTCCAGGACACCGTCAACCACCGATTTGGCCTGCATAGCCCCGTGGTCACCACCAACATCGCATGCTCTGGTCGTCAACTAAGGGCCAAACCTTTTCTACAGCGTAGTCCTTCCAAAGCTCATTAAGACTGAGGTGATGGAACGAGCAAAGGTGTAGCGAGCAGAGCGAACGAAGCTCGACAAGTTTGTTGTATCAAACTTGGCCACATCCTGGTGATTAGACCAGAGAGGTTAAGAGCTAAGCTGGTCTGGGAGGTTCAGGGAAGCAAAGACTACGGTCCTGCGAAGTTGGAAGGGATTTGGGCAAGGATTTAGCATAGCTGTAGTTCAAATGCCAAATCTGACCCAGAAAGCAAATGATGAAGAAGCACTCACTAGGAGTGTTGGATTAGGCTAAAACTTGGCAAAGATTCCTTATTTGGTCATATGTAGATGCTGCAAAAAGATAATACCAAATGGACTTGCCAAATTGGTACTTGTTTCACAGGCATCAGATCTTACCAGAAACTTTGGAAAAATCCAGGAGAATATTGGCTACATGAAATGAGCCAAACTTTCTTAGAGATAGGTTATATGGATAGGAGAAGGCTTAGAAATATTTTCAGTCATAATGGAGCAAGATAAAATATACTTGCTTCACAAACTGAAAATTTGGACAGAATCAAAGAATTGCTCATGTGCTCACCTAGTTCAATGAAATGAACTGAATTTAGGTGGAGGCTAATGATTTGAGATACTTAGGAAGATGGAAAAGTTTCATCCCATTTGGAAACTCTATGAAGGTACTTCCTTCTCAAAGTTGCAATCTGGTCAGAAACTTTGAAAAATTGCACAGGGATCTAGGAGAAAGGAATTGAGCTCATATTTGGTATCCATGGGTGATTTATCAAGGTTAATCACCCTGCCAAATTTCAGCTCAATTGGAATTAGGAATAAAGCACTTCCTTTGCAAAATTTCAGAGAAGGCAGAAACTTGCATTGGATCATGTGCCAAATTTTTGAACTATGAAACATGAGATAAGGATTGAACTAGTGATTATATAGCAAGGAAAAGCTCCACAATTTATGTGGGAATTTTCTCTGCTATAAAAATAGTAGTTCCTTTAGAAAGTGCCAGAAATGCAATATTGGTATTAAATAGGAAATGGCAATTTTCCATATTTAATTATGGCCAATATCTTTGCCAGAGCTTGGATTAGGCATAAATATCAAATCCACCAATTCTCATGAATTTAGGAGATGGCTAGCTATGCCTTTGGATTTTATCCCTCAGAAAGGCAAGAAAAGAAATAAATCCTAATTTAAAAATATTGCATGGGACTTGGCAATATTTTTGCATATCCAAGGTTTACAAGGATAGGAGGGTCTCAGGGAACAGATGGGATGATCAACAACTCAAGGAAAATGATAGCTCCTTTGTAATCACAAAGGCCATCTTTAAATTCCAACAGTTTGGAATTAGGGTTTGAGAGGGTTTGAGCTGAGGCAAATGAGGACTTGCCCACTGAAAAAGACATGTGCAAGGTTTTTGAAAGGTTGGAAATGACAAAATTTCTCAGAGTCATCCAGCAAACTCCAGATAAAATTTTGAAAATGAGTGCCAGGAAGGAATAACAGCTCAAAAATTGTCAACCCAATTTTGGGGCTGTTACAAACCTTCCCCCCTTAAAAAGAATCTCGTCCTCGAGATTCCTAGGGTTACAACACAATTGCAAATATAACTACTCCGGGGAAAAACCTCGGGGTTAATTTTAACCTTTTGGTCAAATGTGAACGAGTTGGGGGCACCGATAAGTGGTACACCCAGGGAGAGATATGGGCAAACACGGTTATATCCACGGCTAGGGGCACTCAAGATCAGACTCCCGAAAAATGCTGGATGCACCCCAATGAACAATGGTTTCACCTGCTGACACATGGGTCCAGGGCCCACTGGCAGCCTCCTTCTACCTCCGGCTAGCTGCTTCTCCTATGATGCTGCTTCACGTGCGGCTTGGCGCAGCGCGCATCTAGCTCCTAGGGCGATGAGGACCCTAGTGTCGTAGTGCGCGGCGTAAACGGCGCCGGTGCAGCAAGCACTCACGTCGCGGGCTAGCACCTTGTCGGCACTGCTCGCGAACTCGCCTCCTGGACGCCAGTGATCGAGCGACGAGCGGTTTTCCTGGACCTCACTCATCGTACACCAGAGTTGGGCTATAAAAACGGCAGCGCGGCTCTCCTCCAACGCACAAACACAATGCCGCTCTACTACCTATTCGGTTTGGACGAGATCGAGCCGAGCTCCTTCGGCGAGGCTGTGTTCCTGGTGGCGCTGCGGTGGTTCCTAGCTGCGCTGCTGGGCACGCTGATTGGCTCGTCGATCAACCTGCTGACGATCATCAGGTACGAGCGAGCTCGAGGCAAAGTGCGGCCAGCTGCGGTGGCTCGAGGTGTGGAAGAAGATGGTGCACGGGGTGGTCCTCCGCCATGCTTGATTCTTCGACGCGTCACGCCAGCGGAGTAATAGCATGCTGCGGGGGGAGCGGTGGTGGCGATCTGCCTGCGCCATGCAAGGCAGAGGCAAGGGTGGGGTTTGGATGCGGGTGAGGTGGCTGCGCCAGCTCAGGAATCATGCCGGGGTATGGATAAATTTCGTGGATTGCTCCACAAAATGTAGGTGTCGGGTAAAAATTGGAGTTGAAATCTGTATCGGGGAGTTGTACTAGATCGAGTGAAATAAAGCTGTTTCTCCGAAAACGCAATTGGGTTAAGAAAAAGAATTAGGGACGAGAAATGGCCAAATGAAAATGCCTCTTTGAGGCGCTGGGTTTGGAAAATCTGGAACGCGGGGTATGCACAGATAGAGATAGGGATGTGACTTTGAGTTTCCCCGAGTACTGCCCTAAATGTACTCGTGGGTGAACCGGGTATGTGTGCAGAATGCAATGCAGTCTAAACTAACAACACAGGTGCAATAAACACGCAATGAAAAACACATCAGACAAATAATACTAAGGTGTTTTAATGCTAGTGGGTATATGTACTCCTGGTATACATATACCTCGCCCCGGGCATAAAAACCGAAGACCGAAGACCGAAACCGAAAAGACCGAGACCGAACCCGAAAAGACCGAAACTGAAAAGACCGAATAAAAAACGGTCTGCGAATGCTAAGACCGAACTAATTATGGTCTAATCGGTCCTGATGTATTGAGGACCGAACAGCCCGTATAGACCGAATAGCCCATTAACCTAAAGCCCATCTAGCAAGCCCAAGCTCCCGCCCTCACTCACCTCACTGCATCGAGCGGCCCTGCCCCTCGACGCAGACATTGTGAAACCTAGCCGCCGCTTCACTCGCCTCCTCTTTTCTCTCCTCGACGAACCCTAGCCGCCACCCGCCACCGCCGCTCGCCCGATGCCCCGTGACCGTGAGCTGTGAGCCATGAGCCCGTGATTTACCGCCGAACGAGGCGCACATCGCCCCGCTTCAGCGATCGATGAAGAATGCGCCCGAAGCTACGGCCCGCACCGGACAGTGACGACTGGTGCCTCATGCCCGTGCCGCCGCGCGCCAGGTTGCTGGCGGCAGGCCGCCAACTCCGACCTCCCGCCGCTCGGTCGTCCGGCACGCCCATCCGCGCTGTGTAGCAGCTGGCTGCTGCTATTCGTCACCACCACCGCACCACTCGCCCTCTTCCACGCCGGTCGTCGTCTCGCCGCCTTTTGTCCTCTTCTCGGTGCTCAACCTCACAACTCAAGGTGAGCAAGCTACTACTTCTCTGGTATGCATATGTGATGTATGATTGTTGTTCATTTAAGTGCATCAATATATTGTTCATGTTCTATGATGTTCAACTTTTGTGATGTTCAGATTCAAGTAGATGTAGTTCTTCTATGTTCATGGTGTACAGATTGTTGTAGCCTTGTGTTGCTGTTGTAGCCTATCAGTAGTTGTAGGCTTGTGTTGTATGTTGAGCTTTTGTGATGTATGATTAAGCATTCTATGTTCAAGGCTACAATAGCCTTTTGTTGGTTTCTATGTTCATGGCGAGTGTACCATGCTATTTTTATGTTGATTTGGAATGGTTACTATGTAGAGAGGATACCAAACAGACCAATGTCATTTATTAGCTGTGAAAAATTAGATTATCTGAAATGTTTACAAATTTGGAGGACTTGATTGTATGCTCATGTCAATGTTGATTTGGAATGGAGAAGTTTGAATGCATGAATTGTCAACTTTAGTAGATTACAATTGGACTAGGACAAGATCTTACCAAAACTAAGATTATGAATTTGATTGAATCTACTTGTTGCAGAGTTGATTGAAGAATTTGGTGACAAGGTGAAGCGAAAGCGCAAGATCAATGGTGGTGTTGTTGCTTCTTCCATGGCCAAGTCAACCAACAAAGTGAGATCCACATCCACTCATGGTTGAACTGAAATCATGTGGAATGTGTGCTATTCTCATTATCTTGTGCTTGTAATTTGTGACCAGACTTAGAGAATTGAGAACAGTGAGAGTACTGTGTTGATGTCAAGTACTATGTGGTTTGCTGCTTATGTCAAGTGTTGAACTTATGTGGAATCTTATGTTCGTTGTTTGTTGTTGCAATTGAAATCATGTACTTAACTTGATTTGTATGATGCCAAGTACTATGTTGTCAAGTACTATGTGGTGGTGTTGCTTGCGATTTGTCTGCTGCTTGTTATCTTATTACTTCTGTGAAATATAAATGATTATGCATGCATGAATCTTGTTGCTGGACCATGAATCATGTCTTCTTACTTCGTGTCGTCGAATCTTTTTACTTGTTGTCAAATATAAACAAGTTTTGGTAATTTGTTACTTCTGTCGGTACTTTGTTACTTATCGTGAAATGTAAACATGTATTGGTACAACCATATAGGAAGTAACATGAATGTACTGGCACAGAAGTAACACCGATATTAGTTGTAGCAAATTAATTTGGTCTGTTTGGTCGGGACCAAGACCGAATATTAAAGACCAAGACCGAATAGTGAAGAACCGAAAAGACCGAAATTATTTCGGTCTTTAATTCTGGAAGACCGAATTCTTGGAAGACCGAAAAGACCGAACCGAACAGACCGAAAAGACCGAACGCCCGGGGCTGATATACCTACACCAGTGCGCATTTTATTAAAGACTCAGGACGAGCCAATGTTGTTTTTAGTGTATGTGCCGTACTGATTAAAATCTTGTTAGCACACATTGCCAACCCTGTCAAACATCTCTGTTTGACGGAGAGACAAACAAAAACAAGCACAACAAAAATCAAAAGCAAGCAAGCATACATAAACACATTACGGGTTACAAACAGTGCAAGCATACAGCAAAGCAGGAACGCTCTACGCGCTAAACGAAACTACTCACTCCGGGATACATAGTTCTATCCTCATATCAGGGATGAACAGACGAACTGACCTACTCGCGGAATCATCTCACTGCGTGACTGAGGTCATGCAGAGAACTGGCCTTGTTGGGGCTCTCCGGGAGGACGAAGACTGAGCCAATCTCCATCTTCATCGTCTGACACTACTATGGGTTGGGGTTCGACTACTGGAGGTGTGGCTAAAATTGATCCAAGCAGATGCTTCTGATGGATCCGGAAAAGAGCCTTATCGAGGGTGATGATGTTGGGTCAAGGCCACAACACAGGCTGAGAGGGTAGCACTGGTTCGGACGGCATGGGGTGGATGGCTTTAGATGCGAATTTACGAGCCTCACGGTAAGCTTCCTTGACGACTCGTACCACATCATTGTCCATGGATCTAAACTCGGCAAGCATCTTGGCAATCATCATCCCCTGGGCAGTGATATATTGCACCAGGCGAGCGATTGCGGGGTCATCTCCTTGGATAGCGGGAGAAGGCTGCATTCCTACTTCTGTCACAATGGGGTAAAAGCAGAAATCCCGCCTCGTTGCCATATGCGGATACCTGGTTCTGAGGTGAAGCATAGCCTCCACAGCAGCGACCTGAATGGCTAAATCAGTGGTAGGCATGGCTCTACCCTGAAAAACCAACGGCTGTCCATCTACTGCGGGACCTAGGCTGATGTGCACTCTTGCATCAAAGCGATGCAGGTGAGGGACGGGTGCCGATTGGAACACCAGGTAATCGGGGCTAGCCTTCCAGCCAAAGGCTTTGGTGAGCATCTCGGTAAGAAGGGGTAGAAAGCCAGGGTGGTTGACGGCAAAGGTGCGGCTGTAAAACTTGGGAGCTTTGAAGGTGCTAGCTAGGCTTCTTTGCAGGGACATGGCTGACTGAGGGGTAAGCGATACGATGAGCTGAAAGGGGGTTTTATAGGCAGCTATGCGGGACATGCCCGCATGGTGTGGCCCCTTTCCATTAATGGTGAAGGGAAAGCGGTGTGTCCGACAAGAAAGGGTAGGGTTGCTATTCGTTCCACGGATAACTAGGCGGGGACAATGGGGTGAGGACGTGTCGGTCCCGACTGCGCCACCTGTTGATTAACAGTGGCCATGCCAGATGCCAGGGATGGGTCAAATCCCTTAGGGTCATTACGGGTTGATGGTAGCGGTGATCTAATGCTAGGATAACCTATGCCAGCCTGGATGCTCTGATACCATGCCCGTGGCACCCCGATCCGCATGGGCAGGGGCCCTCGACGTCGCCCAGGATAACACCGACGACGACAGTCCATGATACTGACATTCGGTACAATAATATTCATCAAATACATGTGTATATGATTACATCATTGATGAATACAATTATCTCGCATAGCCCTAAGGCATATGAATGGCAGCGGAAGTCTATTTAAATGGCGGCGGAAGTCTTGGTTTGGCAGCGTCTCATCTAGGCTGGGCTCCACAACTCACATGACTGGCAAGATTACAGCCTAGCACGACGGATCAAGCGAACAATTTGGGTACGACCTACAAAACTGGCATGACACGCTAGGTCAGTACATTGAATGTACTTGCAAGACAACCAAATACATAGCGTCCAAACAAACAGATAACAAAGCAAGAACCAAGCGTATGAAACAACCTACCTCATAGCAGAAACTAAGCATGGCAATGGCATATCAAACTTACTTCTAACATGGCTACCGCAAAGCATAACATATCAAAACATGGCATACCAAAGCATGGCATAAATTCAGTCAAAGCATGGCATGGCATCATGAAACTACGCTGAAAAATAAACTACCAGTCATATCCGATGCAAACATAACATGTTAACTTTATGCAATCATCATAGTTCTTTAAATGCAAATAACAACTTACTACTCATGCAATGCAAAGAAAATGTGCACCGAGTCCCTCGGACTCTCTTACCAGTGGGTTGCCTCGCAATCAAGCGATGATATGATGTCTACTACGCAACCTTCTTCTCGTAGACGTTGTTGGGCCTCCAAGTGCAGAGGTTTGTAGGACAGTAGAAAATTTCCCTCAAGTGGATGACCTCAGGTTTATCAATCCGTGGGAGGCATAGGATGAAGATGGTCTCTCTAAAAAACCCTACAACCAAATAACAAAGAGTCTCTTGTGTCCCCAACACATCCAATACAATGGTAAATTGTATAGGTGCACTAGTTCGGCGAAGAGATGGTGATACAAGTGCAATATGGATGGTAGATATAGGTTTTTGTAATCTGAAAATATAAAAAACAGCAAGGTATCTAATGATAAAAGTGAGCGTAAACGGTATTGCAATGCGTTGAAACAAGGCCTAGGATTCATACTTTCACTAGTTCAAGTTCTCTCAACAATAATAACATAATTGGATCATATAACTATCCCTCAACATGAAACAAAGAGTCACTCCAAAGTCACTAATAGTGGAGAACAAACGAAGAGATTATGGTAGGGTACGAAACCACCTCAAAGTTATTCTTTCCAATCAATCCGTTGGGCTATTCCTATAAGTGTCACAAACAGCCCTAGAGTTCGTACTAGAATAACACCTTAAGACACAAATCAACCAAAACCCTAATGTCACCTAGATACTCCAATGTCACCTCAAGTATCCGTGGGTATGATTATACGATATGCATCAAACAATCTCAAATTCATCTATTCAACCAACACATAGAACCTCAAAGAGTGCCCCAAAGTTTCTACCGGAGAATCAACACGAAAACGTGTGCCAACCCCTATGCATAGGTTCATGGGCGGAACCCGCAAGTTGATCACCAAAACATACATCAAGTGAATCATGTGATATCCCATTGTCACCACAGATACGCACGGCAAGACATACATCAAGTGTTCTCAAATCATTAAAGATTCAATCCGATAAGATTACTTCAAAGGAAAACTCAATCCATTACAAGAGAGTAGAGGGGAGAAGCAACATAAGATCCAACTATAATAGCAAAGCTCGCGATACATCAAGATCGTACAAATCAAGAACACGAGAGAGAGAGAGAGAGAGAGAGAGAGAGAGAGAGAGAGAGAGATCAAACACATAGCTATTGGTACATACCCTCAGCCCGAGGGTGAACTACTCCTCCTCATCATGGAGAGCGCCGGATGATGAAGATGGCCACGGTGAGGTTCCCCCCCAGGTGGTGCCTGGAATAGGGTCTGATTGGTTTTGGTGGCTCAGAGGCTTGCGGCGGCGGAACTCCCGATCTATTCTGTTCCCCAAGTTTTTAGGGTATATGGAGATATATAAGCGGAAGAAGCACGTCGGGGAGCCACGAGGGGCCCACGAGGGTCGGCGCACCCTAGGGGTGGCGCGCCCCCTACCTCGTGGCTCCCTCGTTTCTTTCCTGACGTGCACTCCAAGTCTATTGGGTAGCTTTCCTTCCAAAAATAACTTCTCTAGAAGGTTTCATTCCGTTTCGACTCCGTTTGATATTCCTTTTCTTCGAAACACTAAAACAAGGGGAAAAACAGGAACTGGCACTGGGCTCTGGGTCAATCGGTTAGTCCCAAAAATAATATAAAAGTGCATAATAAAGCCCATAAACATCCAAAACAGATAATATAATAGCATCGAACAATAAAAATTATAGATACGTTGGAGCGATCGGCATCCATAAGCTTAATTCCTGCTCGTCCTCGAGTAGGTAAATGATAAAAACAGAATTTTGATGTGGAATGCTACTTGGCATAATTTCAATGTAATTCTTCTTAATTGTGGTATGAATATTCAGATCCGAAAGATTCAAGACAAAAGTTTTATATTGACATAAATATAATAATACTTCAAGCATACTAACAAAGCAATCATGTCTTCTCAAAATAACATGGCCAAAGAAATTTATCCCTACAAAATCATATAGTCTGGCTATGCTCTATCTTCATCACACAAAGTATTTAATCATGCACAACCCCAGTGACAAGCCAAGCAATTGTTTCATACTTTTGATGTTCTCAAACTTTTTCAATCTTCACGCAATACATGAGCGTGAGCCATGGACATATCACTATATGTGGAATAGAATGGTGGTTGTGGAGAAGACAAAAAGGAGAAGATAGTCTCACATCAACTAGGCGTATCAATGGGCCATGGAGATGCCCATTAATAGATATCAATGTGAGGGAGTAGGGATTGCCATGCAACGGATGCGCTAGAGCTATAAGTGTATGAAAGCTCAACAAAAGAAACTAAGTGGGTGTGCATCCAACTCGCTTGCTCACGAAGACCTAGGGCATTTTGAGGAAGCCCATCATTGGAATATACAAACCAAGTTCTATAATGAAAATTCCCACTAGTGTATGAAAGTGACAACATAGGAGACTCTCTATCATGAAGATTATGGGGCTACTTTGAAGCACAAGTGTGGTAAAAGGATAGTAGCATTGTCCCTTCTCTCTTTTTCTCTCATTTTTCTCTTTTTTTATTTGGGCCTTTTCTCTTTTTTCATGGCCTCTTTTTTTTCTCCTTTTTTTTTATTTTTCGTCCGGAGTCTCATCCCGACTTGTGGGGGAATCATAGTCTCCATCATCCTTTCCTCACTGGGACAATGCTCTAATAATGATGATCGTCACACTTTTATTTACTTACAACTCAAGAATTACAACTCGATTCTTAGAAAAAAAATATGACTCTATATGAATGCCTCCGGCGGTGTACCGGGATGTGCAATGACTCATGAGTGACATGTATGAAATAATTATGAATGGTGGCTTTGCCACAAATACAATGTCAACTACATGATCATGCAAAGCAATATGACAATGATGGAGCGTGTCATAATAAACGGAATGGTGGAAAGTTGCATGGCAATATATCTCGGAATGGCTATGGAAATGCCATAATAGGTAGGTATGGTGGTGTAACATCCCAAATTTCCCATTTGGAATGTTTTACAATTATAGCTAAGCATCTATGCATATTGTTTGAAATTGAGTGACATTTGAAGTATTTCAGAAGCTTTTGAGTTTGTTGGATATTGAATTCAAATTGGCGGTTGAAATTTATTTCAAAACAATGCGACCAATACTTGAGAAAAGTATGAGAGGAGTAAACATGACACTCCAAAATGTCGATGAAAAACTTTTCCAAAAGTTTGAATTCAAATTTGATTTTATTGGGATTTCTAGAAAATGTTTTTTAAGTTTGAGTTTTGCCTGGAAAAATGTTCATATTGTAGGAATATTCCCTGATAATTTTGATATATATATGTCCTATATAAAATATATATATTTAATATATTATCTCTCCTCTCCTTAATTCAAAAAAGGAAAAAAGAAAAATCCCAGCGCCACCAGCCAACTGCCCAGCCAAGCCGAGGCAGCCCACCAGTGAGGCAGCCAGCCCGGCCCAGATAACGCCTCGCCGGCCTGCCCAAGCCGCGCGCTCGAAACCCTTTCCCTCGGTCGCCCGATCAACCCCCCTCCTCCTCTCTCTGACGTGCAGCTCCACCCCTTCTTCTTCCTCTCCACGCCACCACGTCGCCGCCGCCGCCGAATCCCGAGATCGGGATCTCCTTCCCGATTCGCCCCCTCCTCCAAGTCGGCCGCCCCTATATATACCCGCCCCTCGACCCGTTCCCCACTTTCCCCTCGCCAAACCCTCCACCTCGCCGCAATCCCTCGCTTGAAGCCCTTGCCGCCGCCCGCCATTGATCCTGCCCGCTTGACTCCACCACCGACCTCCCTCACTCCGCCAAGACCACGGACGCCCGCCTTCTTCCCCGACCACGGAGCCACTGCACTGTCTGTCGCTCGAAACGCCGTCGTCCGTCGCTGTTGCCGCCACATGATGTGAGTCGCCGAGCCGCCCACCACCGTCCGATCTAGGATCTAGGGTCTAGATTAGATCTACGAAGGGGTATGGTTTATTTTAAAAAGAACCCGGTTTAGTTACGGTTTATTTTGGTTTAGTTAGCGGTTAGTTAGACTGGCCGATCGGTTTATTTTCTCGGGCGTGCGTTAGTTATAAAACGCCTGAGCGTTAGATAGGCCCGTTAGCACTAGTTTTCTTTTTAGTTATTTTTTTCGTTTCTGTTTTTAACAGAATAGTTCCAGTTTTGTAAAATCCATATCTTTTAGGTTACTTAATATTTTTAGTTGATTCTTTTTTTGTTAGTTTGCAAATTTGTTGTAGGTTCTGTAGAAAATATGTTTAGCCATGTTTAAATTATTAGAAATTGTTTTATTTTAGTTTTAGACATATTAGTATTTCTGCTATAAAATGAGTTAGAATTATTTTATTTTAGTGATTCTTTTTGTCACTGCTTTGTTTTGACTTTGCCTAGCAGTAGGACTTTATTTGGGTATTTTAGATTTAATAAAAAATAGTTTTAGTCAAAATCATGTGTTTCTTGTTTATTTAACTAGCTATTGTTTTCCTATTGTTTTCTTTAGTAAATAATTTTATTTTTCCTATGTTATAGATTATTTTAGATGAGTTTCTGTAGTTTTAGAACATGGACTTTTATTTACAGAAAATAAAAAGTTTATTTTATTTTTCTTGTTAGTTGTTGGCTTGGATTTCTTCGAGTTTTCTTTGGGTTTTGGTTCAATTGTTTTGTGTGTTATGTTAGCATGCTGTTATGTTAAGTGATTGTATGTTTTATGCTTATATGATTGTTGTTTGCTTCGGTAGAATTTCCGGAGTGTGAAGCCTGCTATCACGAGTCCCTAACTTTCGAAGACCGTCAGCAAGGCAAGTCATTTGACCATGTTTTCTTTTACAATGCCTATGATTTTATTGCACTAGAATTATACCTCCCCACCATGCATGCAGTAGGAGAATTTTAAGTTATGTTCTTGAATAGTATCATGAGGTAGGTTGAAACCAATCCCCCTTGTTACCATGGCCCGGGACGAAGTAGTTTATTTTGCTATGCTCAGAGGCGGGTTGGTTGAGTGATTCATAAGGGAGATGCGGAGTCAAGAAGATGACAACCCCATGACTTCAAGCTCAAGATGGACTTCAAAATTCACTCTTTGGGTGGAGGGCGGTGACGGGCACCCCGAGAAAACCAGCGGTTGGCGGGATGCATGGAGAAGCGCCATGACATCTTGCGGAAAGCTTCACCCAGCCACGAAGAGATGGATGGATACCCCATTGACCGGAAGCTTACTGTGCAGCCGCAAGCCATTATGGGCTCTGGCTTGGTCAACCCTAGGTGTGACTCTGGCGGACGGTGCTACGAGATGTAGAAGAATGGTAAGATTGGATGGGTACGGTAGTGGCCTGAGGAACTCTTGGAAGACCCTGTTTACGTTCGTCCGTCTTCAAACACCGTGAAGTGCGAAGACTCAAAGGAGGAACGATTCTTGCGGGTAAAGTCGCAAACCTCTGCAGAGTGAAGATCTAATCGGTTAGCCGTGTCCCGATTCGGACAATTTGAGCCTCTGGAACTTGGAGTATTTCGGATATCTCAACACGAACTTAATAAATTAATTGAGGGGTTATTTAATAATTGGGAATGAGACATTGGTTGGCGGAACCATCTCAATAACTACCGACATTTTGTAGTATTTGCAAACAAGTCCTTGTTGTAGGAAAAGCGGCTTTTTCAAAAAAAAATGAAACTTAGAGCCCCACAGCCAAATTGCATATAGTGTTACTAATTTTATTGTTGTTCTCTCTTCATGACTTGCGGCATATTCAAAATGCTGACCTACACGGCTGCAACGTCTTATGTTGCAGAGGAGTTTTCCGATCAGGAGTGAGGCTACGATCCACGCTTGGCGATTGCCCTATGGAGTCGGATGGACTCGCTATTTGTCGACGCTTCCGCAGCTTTATTTAGTTTATTTCTCATGAGTTGTCCTTCGGCCGAATTTATTCTATTGTAATAAAGACTCGATATGAGAATCGTGTAATAAATTCAGGTGTGATTGAACTTTGAATCTTTGCATCAATGTACTGTGTGTGCCAAAGATGATCTTGGGATGGTACAGCTACACAGAGACTTGACCGTTTTGGGTCGGGTCGCTCAGAGATGGTATCGAGAGCACACGCTGACCGTGGGACGAACCCCTAGGATCGGAAAGCCATAGGAAGAGACTATTTATTTTATGTCCTTATCATTCCGTAATTCTCCCTATTCATTTCGACTTCTCTCCGATTTTCAACATTCTAGATGGCACGAGTTCACCCCGGTTACGCTCGGAGTTTTGCCGGCCAGATGAGACGATGCCTCTCGGCAAGAAGCTGGTTCAGATTGTGAAGAAGCTGAAGATTGCTCGCCCTCAATCATCGGAAGCCTACCAATGCACTTCCGACGGATACCCTTCTGAGATTGAGGTGCACATTCCAGGAGGACCTTTGGAGGACATTGAGCCCATTGACTTTGAGTTTACCGATTTCAATTGGATCCTCGGAAGAGACATGGCGATTTATCGTGCACTTGGACATCTTAGGAAGAGTACAGGGCGAGCTCGACCCATCGACCTCGCCATGATTTCTCGCAGAGCTAGGAATGGAGATATCATTCGCACTCAGAGAGGACGACTCCATTCTCTCATATGTCCAAGACTTGGAGAGTCTCCTCAGAAACGGAAATCCAGACTCGCCAGAACTCAAGGTACACAGGAGGCTGTTGTTCCGTGGCTCTGAACCGGAGGAGAAAGCACACGCAGACTTCCTTGACCATGAAGAAGAAATCAAGGATTTCATGGAGAGAGTCGACAAGCTGAAGATGGATGTTGCCGCATTAGAGGAGAAGGTGGACCTGGGAGAAGACCTTTTTCCGAGTGGAGATGACGGACCCCTCGTGAGCAATGACCAGGATTATGAAGAGAGCTCCACTGAAGAAAGCCGCAAGAGGAGGCGCCACACCAGAGGACGCCACACCGGAGGACGCCGCACCAGAGGACGCAAGGATAATTGATGAAGACATTTAGTCGACCGCCATGTTATTTTATTTCTTTCATCGATCAGTTAGGCCGTTATTTTCGATTAGTCGTGAAATTTGTAATCCGAGATTGAACCATGTTTGAGTTGATTGAATAAATGATTGGTGTGATTATGATTGTGCATTCATATGGGTAGTGATATTTTCTCATTAGACCCTTGTTCTATTCTAATTTTCTCATCCACTCCAAAACACCAGATGCCTCCGAGACGTGACCCCGGTCTCAACTTTCCATTGAGCTCACCCACCTGATCCAGCAGCAGAATGCCCTCATGCAGATGCTCATCCGTAACTGAACAACAACAACAACAACAACAACAATCCACCACCACCACCCCGCTGACAACTTGACCCGCTTCCTAAGGCTGAATCCGCCGGTGTTCTCTAGCAAAGACCGAGCCGATTGTGGCCGATGATTGGCTCCGCAAGGTCGGAAGGAGTTAGCCACGCTGGATGCACAGATGCAGAAAGGTGCGCTTTGCGACATCGCCTTGATGGACCTGCAGCCTCTTGGTGGGAGAACTACACCGCCACTTATCCCATCGCCACCATCACGTGGGATCAGTTCCAAGAAGCTTTCGCACCGCCATGTCTCAGCTAGAGCCATGAGTCGAAGAAGCGTGAGTTCCGCAACTTACGCCAGGGAACCGTCTTGTGGGGGCGACGTGGATGAGTTCAGCAAGTTAGCTCGCTATGCCCCGGATGATGTGGCCACAGATGCCGCAGCAGGAGAAGTTTCTCAAGGACTCAATGACGAGCTGGGAATGCAGCTAATGGTGGCTACCTTTAACAACTACCTGTGAGCTGGTAGACAAGGCCACCATACTTGAAGGCAAGCAGCAGCAGATTGATAGCGCAAGCGGAAGTATGGCAGGGAAGTACAACTCTAGAGCTCAGCAGAAGCCCGTTATGCCCCATACTGGAGGGCATACCCATCACACCCATGGAGGACATAATCATGGAGGACATAACCATGGAGGAAATGGGAACAACCGCAACCCCGACAACAAGACAGAAATGGAAACGGCAATGGCAACCAGCATCGCCCTGCCCGGCTCGAAGGATCTGAGTCACATCACTGCTTCAAGTGCCGTAAAACAGGGCACTATACCACCGACTGCCCGGAGGCCAAGCAGAGGAATGGAAACGGCAATGGAAGCTCAGCAAAGAAGCCCAACCCTTTTCCTCGTGCTCGGGTGAACCACATTGACGTGGAGGACGCCTATGATCAGCCATAATCGTGGTTGGTAAGTTTTATTAAATTCACATCCAAGATTGGTACTCTTTGATTCGGTGCAACGATTCATTTATATCAAGGGTAGTTGTGGAAAAGTACGGGTTGCCCACTAGAACCCTTAGAAGCCCTCTTCACGTCGGCCCGCAGAGGAGAAATGATGGCGAGCTTAGGCTGTCATGCAACTCTCAACATCGGAAACCATAAATTTCCGCAGACCTCATAGTATTGGAAACCCGGACCTTGGATGTAATCCTAGGCATGGATTGGTTGACTAAGTTTGAAGGAAACATAGGCTGTGCTCAAGAAGACGATTCTGCTCACCACTCCGGAGCGTAAGAGGATCAAGTATGTATCCGAGCGTATCCCAATGAAGAATCAGTGAATTCCCTCACGGGAGTTGTTCAGAGGAAGTGCCAGAGTGCAAGATTTTCCCGATGTGTTTCGGAGGAATTACCAGAATGCCACCGACAGAGACATTGAATTTCTGATTGAGTTATTGCCCGGCACAACCCCAATATCCAAGAGACCCTATCGGATGCCCTCGAACGATTTGGAAGAGATCAAGAATCAAATTAATGAACTCTTGGAGAAGGGATATATTCGGCCAAGCTCGTCACCTTGGGGAGCCCCAGTTCTTTTGGTAGAGAAGAAGGATGGAACCCTGAGAATGGTTGTGAATTATCGTATGCGTTGAACGACGTGACCATCAAGAACAAGTACCCTCTGCCGATGATTAATGACCTATTTGATCAGCTAGTTGGAGCCAAGGTATTCTCCAAGATCGATCTTCGATCGTGGTATCATCGATTGAAGATCCGTGAAAAGGATATACCTAAAACAGCATTCACCACGTGTATGGTTTATATGAGTATACCGTCATGTCATTCGGATTGACTAATGCCCTGCATACTTCATGAATTTGATGAACAAGGTATTTATGGAATATCTGGACAAGTTTGTCGTGGTGTTCATCGATGATATACTGATTTTCTCCAAGAGCGAGGAAGAGCATAAGGAACATTTGCGCCTAGTTCGAGAAACTCCGAGAACATCGATTGTATGCCAAGTTCAGCAAATGTGAATTTTGGCTGAAGGAAGTCGGATTCCTCGGACATGTTATTTCAGGAGAAGGAATAGCGATTGACCCCACCAAGGTTGTATCACCACCGATTGGCGTCACCCACCTCACCAAGGAGATCCGCAGTTTTCTCGGACTCGCAGGATATTATCGGAGGTTTATTGAGAATTTCGAAGATTGCCAAGCCCATGACCTGAGCTGTTGAAGAAGGACGCCAAGTACATTTGGACCGAGGATTGTGAAGCCAGCTTCCGGGAATTGAAGAAAGCGTTTGGTTACAGCCCAAAGGCTGATTTTGCGGACATACACAAGGATTACCGGTATATTGTGACGCTTCTCGTCGTGGACTTGGAGGAGTACTCATGCAGGAAGGAAAAGTTGTAGCTTATACCTCCAGACAGCTACGACCTCACGAGTTGAATTACGCCACACATGATTTGGAGTTAGCAGCAGTAGTGCATGCACTCAAGACTTGGAGACATTTCCTTATCGGAAACCGTTGTGATGTTTACACGATCATAAGAGCTTGAAGTATATTTTCACGCAGAGAGAGTTGAACCTCAGCAAGAGGAGATGGCTAGAGTTAATCAAGGACTATGACATGAGATTGCATTACCACCCGGAAAGGCTAATGTTGTAGCAGATGCTTTGAGCCGTAAGAGTTATGTGAATACTCTTATAGCGGAGGATTACCCCGGAGTTAGTCGATGACCTCGAGATCTCCGATCGGAGATAGTTCCGAGAGGATATGTTGCAGCTCGAAGTTCAGTCAACTTTGGCCGAAAGAATTCATGAAGCCCGTAAGTCGGACAAGGAAATTGATGAGATAAAGAAAAGGATGAATGAAGGAAAAGCTAAAGGGTTTCGTAAGGATGAATACGGAGCTATATGGTTCGAGGATCGATTTATGTGCCCAATGATTCCGAACTCGTGAAGCTAATTCTTCAGAGGCTCATGATTCACCGTACTCGATTCACCCCGGTAACACCAAGATGTATCTGGATTTGAAGGAAAGTTTCGTGGACGGGTATGAAGAAGGATATTGCCGAGTACGTAGTAAAGATGCGATGTTTGCCAACGAGTAAAGGCGAACATCGAAGCCAGCAGGGTTACTTCAACCTTTGCCGATTCCCGAGTGGAAATGGGAAAACTTGGAATGGATTTTATCACAGTGATTACCCAGACCTGCTCAGGTTATGATTCCATCTGGGTAGTGGTTGATCGATTGACCAAGGTAGCTCATTTCATTCCCGTGAAGACTACCTATACCAGCTCTAAGTTAGCCAAGATATACATGACCAGGATCGTATGTCTGCATGGAGTTCCGAGGAGTATCGTGTCAGATAGAGGAACACAATTTACCTCAAAGTTTTGGAATCAATTGCATGAAACTTTAGGTACGAGGCTGGAGTTCAGTACAGCTTTTCATCCGCAGACAGATGGACAGACCGAGAGAGTCAACCAGATCCTAGAGGACATGTTGAGAGCTTGTGCGCTAGACTATGGGTCTAGCTGGGATGATAGTTTGCCATACGCGGAGTTCTCGTACAACAACAGCTTATCGCACCATCAAGATGGCCCCTTCAAGCTCTATACGGAAGGAGGTGCGAACACCATTGATGTGGGATGGTGTTGGAGATCGAAAACTTTTCGGTCCCGATCTTATCGAGATTTCAAAGAGAAAGTCAAGCTGATTCGAGATAGACTCAAGGTAGCTCGATCGAGCGTAAGAGTTATGCCGACAAGAACGCAAGGAAGTAACTTACGAAGCGGAGACCGGGCATATCTTCGTGTGTCTCACTTCGTGGAATCAAGAGGTTCGTGTTAAAGGAAAGTTAGCACCCGGTTCATTGGCCCTACAAAATCCTCGAACGTCGTGGAGAAGTTGCTTACAAATTGGAATTGCGGAAGGATTGTCCGAGTTCATGATGTCTTCCATGTTTCTCACCAAGAAATGCCATGCCGAGATGGCCGAGATTCCGTTGAGAGACACAAAGGCCCCTAGAGGCCATACAGCTCGACGGTGATCGACTTATGAGGAGAAACCCGTCTGAATTCTCGAGACTCATGAACAGAGTCACCCGCAGCAAGATCATCAAGTTTTGCAAAGTGTTGTGGAGTCATCATTTCGAGGAGGAAGCCACCGGGAGCGAGAAGAAGACCTCCGCCGAGACCACCCGCACTTATTTGTTAGTTAACCCGAATCTCGAGGGCTAGATTCATCTTAAGGTGGTAGGTTTGTAACATCCCAAATTTCCCATTTGGAATGTTTTACAATTATAGCTAAGCATCTATGCATATTGTTTGAAATTGAGTGACATTTGAAGTATTTCAGAAGCTTTTGAGTTTGTTGGATCTTGAATTCAAATTGGCGGTTGAAATTTATTTCAAAACAATGCCTGACCAATACTTGAGAAAAGTATGAGAGGAGTAAACATGACACTCCAAAATGTCGATGAAAAACTTTGCCAAAAGTTTGAATTCAAATTTGATTTTATTGGGATTTCTAGAAAATGTTTTTTTAGTTTGAGTTTTGCCCCTGGAAAAATGTTCATATTGTAGGAATATTCCCCTGATAATTTTGATATATATATGTCCTATATAAAATATATATATTTAATATATTATCTCTCCTCTCCTTAATTCAAAAAAAAAAGGAAAAAGAAAAATCCTGTGCACCAGCCAGCTAACTGCCCAGCCCACGCCGAGGCAGCCCACCAGTGAGCCAGGCCAACTGCCCCTAACGCCCGAGCCGGCCTGCCCAAGCCGCGCCAAAACCCTTTCCCTCGGTCGCCCGATCAACCCCCTCCTCTCTCTCTCGACGCCAGCAGGCCCCACCCCTTCTTCTTCCTCTCCACGCCACTGCGCGCGCCGCCGAATCCCGGAGATCGCGGGATCTCCTTCCCGATTCGCCTCCTCCAAGTCGGCCGCCCCTATATATACCCCCCCTCGACCCGTTCCCCACTTTCCCCTCGCCAAACCCTCCACTCGCCGCAATCCTCGCCGGAGCCCGATGCCGCCGCCGGCCACGCCATTGATCCTGCCCGCCCGACTCGACCCCCGAGCTCCACCGACTCGCCACCGACCTCCCTCACTCCACAGACTCACGGACGCCTCCGCCGTCTTCCCGACCACCGAGCCACCGCACTGTTGTCGCCCGAGCCGCCGTCGTCGTCGCCGTCTGCCGCCACTGCATGTGAGTCGCCGACCGCCACCACCGTCCGATCTAGGATCTAGGGTCTAGATTAGATCTCTGAAGGGTATGGTTTATTTTAAAAAGAACCCGGTTTAGTTACGGTTTATTTTGGTTTAGTTAGCGGTTAGTTAGGCCGGCCGATCGGTTTATTTTCTCGGGCGTGCGTTAGTTATAAAACGCCGGAGCGTTAGATAGGCCCGTTAGCACTAGTTTTCTTTTTAGTTATTTTTTTCGTTTCTGTTTTTAACAGAATAGTTCCAGTTTTGTAAAATCCATATCTTTTAGGTTACTTAATATTTTTAGTTGATTCTTTTTTTGTTAGTTTGCAAATTTGTTGTAGTTTCTGCAGAAAATATGTTTAGCCATGTTTAAATTATTAGAAATTGTTTTATTTTAGTTTTAGACAGATTAGTATTTCTGCTATAAAATGAGTTAGAATTATTTTATTTTAGTGATTCTTTTGGTCACTGCTTTGTTTTGACTTTGCCTAGCAGTAGGACTTTATTTGGGTATTTTAGATTTAATAAAAAATAGTTTTAGTCAAAATCATGTGTTTCTTGTTTATTTAACTAGCTACTGTTTTCCTATTGTTTTCTTTAGTAAATAATTTTATTTTTCCTATGTTATAGATTATTTTAGATGAGTTTCTGTAGTTTTAGAACATGGAATTTTATTTACAGAAAATAAAAAGTTTATTTTATTTTTCTTGTTAGTTGTTGGCTTGGATTTCTTCGAGTTTTCTTTGGGTTTTGGTTCAATTGTTTTGTGTGTTATGTTAGCATGCTGTTATGTTAAGTGATTGTATGTTTTATGCTTATATGATTGTTGTTTGCTTCGGTAGAATTTCCGGAGTGCAAAGCCTGCTATCACGAGTCCCTAACTTTCGAAGACCGTCAGCAAGGCAAGTCATTTGACCATGTTTTCTTTTACAATGCCTATGATTTTATTGCACTAGAATTATACCTCCCCACCATGCATGCAGAGGAGAATTTTAAGTTATGTTCTTGAATAATATCATGAGGTAGGTTGAAACCAACCCCTTGTTACCATGGCCGGGACGAAGTAGTTTATTTTGCTATGCTCAGAGACGGGTTGGTTGAGTGATTCATAAGGGAGATGCGAGAGTCAAGAAGATGACAACCCCATGACTTCAAGCTCAAGATGGACTTCAAAATTCACTCTTTGGGTGGAGGGCGGTTGTGGGCACCCGGAGAAAACCAGTGGTTGGCCGGGATGCATGGAGAAGCGCCATGACATCTTATGGAAAGCTTCACCCAGCCACGAGGAGACGGATGGATACCCCATTGACGGAAGCTTACTGTGCAGCCGCAAGCCATTATGGGCTCGCTTGGTCAACCCTAGGTGTGACTCTGGCGGACGGTGCTACGAGATGTAGAAGAACGGTAGGATTGGATGGGTATCGGCAAAGGGCCCGAGGAACTCTTGAAGACCCTGTTTGTTCGTCCGCCTTCAAACACCGTGAAGTGCTAAGACTCAAAGGAGGAACGATTCTTGCGGGTAAAGTGCATAAACCTCTGCAGAGTGAAGATCTAATCGGTTAGCCGTGTCCCGATTCACGGACAATTTGAGCCTCTCGAACTTGGAGTATTTGGATATCTCAACACCGAACTTAATAAATTAATTGAGGGGTTATTTAATAATTGGGAATGAGACATTGGTTGGCGGAACCATCTCAATAACTACCAACATTTTGTAGTATTTGCAAACAAGTCCTTGTTGTAGGGAAAACTGGCTTTTTCGCAAAAAAAAAGAAACTTAGAGCCCCACAGCCAAATTGCATATAGTGTTAGTAATTTTTATTATTGTTCTCTCTTCATGACTTGCCGGCATATTCAAAATGCTGACCTACACGGCTGCAACGTCTTACGTTGCAGAGGAGTTTTCCGATCAGGAGTGAGGCTACGATCCACGCTTGGCGATTGCCCTATGGAGTCGGATGGACTCGCTATTTGTCGACGCCCGCAGCTTTATTTAGTTTATTTCTCATGAGTTGGCCTTCGCCGAATTTATTCTATTGTAATAAAGACTCGATATGAGAATCGTAATAAATTCAGGTGTGATTGAACTTTGAATCTTTGCATCAATGTCTGTGTGTGCAAAGATGATCTTGGGATGGTACAGCTACACGTAGACTTGGCCGTTTTGGGGTCGGGTCGCCACTGGTGGCTGTTTTGAGGAAGATATATGGTGGGTGTATGATACCGGCGAAAGGTGCGCGGTATTTAGAGAGGCTAGCAATGGTGGAAATGTGAGAGTGCGTATAATCCATGGACTCAACATTAGTCATAAAGAACTCACATACTTATTGCAAAAATCTATTAGTTATCGAAACAAAGTACTACGCAAGATGCTCCTAGGGGATAGATTGGTAGGAAAAGACCATCGCTCGTCCCCGATCGCCACTCATAAGGAAGACAATCAATAAATAAATTATGCTCCGACTTCATCACATAACGGTTCACCATACGTGCATGCTACGGGAATCACAAACTTTAACACAAGTATTTCTCAAATTCACAACTACTCAACTAGCATGACTCTAATACCACCATCTTTATATCTCAAAACAATCATCAAGTATCAAACTTCTCATAGTATTCAATGCACTTTATATGAAAGTTTTATTATACCCATCTTGGATGCCCATCATATTAGGACTAAATTCATAACCAAAGCAAATTACCATGCTGTTTAAGACTCTCAAAATAATCTAAGTGAAGCATGAGAGATCAATAGTTTCTATAAAACAAATTCACCATCGTGCTCTAAAAGATATAAGTGAAGAACTAGAGCAAACGACAAACTACTCCGAAAGATATAAGTGAAGATCAATGAGTAGTTTAATAATTATGTAACTATGTGAAGACTCTCCCATTTAATAATTTCAGATCTTGATATTTCATTCAAAAAGCAAGCAAAGCTAAAGAAAATAAAATGACTCTCCAAGCAAAACACATATCATATGATGAATAAAAATATAGCTCCAAGTAAAGTTACCGATGAACGAAGACGAAAGAGGGGATGCCTTCCGGGGCATCCCCAAGCTTAGGCTCTTGTTTATCCTTGAATTTTACCTTGGGTTGCCTTGGGCATCCCCAAGCTCAGGCTCTTGCCACTCCTTATTCCATAGTCCATCGAATCTTTACCCAAAACTTTAAAACTTCACAACACAAAACTCAACAGAAAACTCGTGAGCTCCGTTAGCGAAAGAAAACAAAACACCACTTCAAGGTACTGTAATGAACTCATTCTTTATTTATATTGGTATTAAACCTACTATATTCCAACTTTTCTATGGTTTATAAACTATTTTACTAGCCATAGATTCATCAAAATAAGCAAAACAACACATAGAAAACAGAACAGTCTGTAGTAATCTGTAACTAACGCAAACTTCTGGAACTCCAAAAATTATAAAATAAATTGGTGGACCTGAGGAATTTGTCTAGTAATCATCTGCAAAAAGAATCAACTAAATTGCACTCTCCAGTAAAACGTTTTAGCTAATCTCGTGAGTGCTAAAATTTCTGTTTTTTACAGCATGATCATAAAGACTTCACCCAAGTCTTCCCAAAGGTTCTACTTGGCACAAACACTAATTAAAACACAAAACCACATCTAAACAGAAGCTAGATGGATTATTTATTCCTAAACAGAACCAAAAAGCAATAAACTAAAATAAAATTGGGTTTCCTCCCAACAAGCGCTATCGTTTAACGCCCCTAGCTAGGCATGATGATTTCAATGATGCTCGGCTGAAAGATAAGAATTGAAACATAAAGAGAGCATCATGAAGAATATGACTAGCACATTTAGGTCTAATCCACTGTAACGCCCGGATAATCTTGCTACAGTAATCCCTCTCTAATCATGCCATGTCATCCCGACATCGTTGCTAAACGCCCGTTAGTTCAAACCGTTCGAAATTCAGATTCAAATTATTGTCAAACGGCAAAAGTTTCAAAATATTAAACTAAAATGTTCGGACTATGCAGTTAAGTGCCAGGGTAATTATAGTAAAGAAAACACAAATTTATAAAATACTTAAATGCCCTAAGTTGAGTAAAAATAGTGAAAGAAAATAAATAAAAGAAAAGAGATAAAACAGAAAAACAAAAGACAAAAAAATAGGAGAGAGGCCCCCACAGGCTTCGCCCACCGACCTCAGCCCAATCTGGGCCACCACCAGGCCCGGCCGGCCCACCCCGCGCCCTACTCCTCTCCTTATCCCCCCGCAACCCTAGCCGCCACCCCACTCGTCCACTCTCCCCACTCGCTCTCCCCCTCCTCCCTGATCCAGAACGGATCGGGGGAACGAACCCCATCCCCTCGCGCCCCACGCTGGACCGCGCTTTGCCGCCTCAACCGCCGCCGCGCCTCGGACCCGCCATCCCAGCGCCCGATGGGCGACCCGCCGACGCCGCCGACACCCGCCCCACGCCAAGACGCCACCCACGGAGCTGCCTCCCCATCGTCGCCGGATCGCCGCCACTCGACCTCTTCCTCGTCGGACCTCCCGACCGCCACGCCCATCGCCTGCCCGCCCCTCGCAAACCCCGTGAGGCCCCTCTCCTTCCCTCCCCTCGCTCGCAGCGCCGCCGCCGCAAGGCCGGCCTTCGCCGCCGCAGTTATCAGACGCTGCGGCGTCCCTGCACGCCAGTAATCCCACTCGCCGCGCCAACGCCGCAACCTCAAGCTCTCCGTGCGCTCATCGCAACCGCCGCCCTCACTCCCCTATCGGGGCGCTACACTTTTGCTACAAGGCCGCCTCGCATGCCACCTGTACCGCCCCATCATCGCGCCCCGGTCACCGCGGCTAACGCCCCGCTTTCTCTTCCTGCCTCACGACGGCCCGCTCCCTCCCGGTGTGCGCGCTGCCACCCAGCTTTCGTCCCTGCGCCACCGACGCCAAGAGCGCCGTCGGCCACCAGGCCACCCTGGTCTCGGCTCGCCCGCCGCTCCTGCAAGAAGCGCTTACCTGGCGCCTGAATAGCGCCAAGGTTCGATCGATGGCATATGGGCCATTGACTAGGGCCGCCCTAACGCGTTTTAATAAAAAAAGGATTTAAAAAAGATTTTAAAAAATAATAAATAAATAAAATAGTTAGAACATTAATTAATTAATTAAAGAATTAATTAACTTAACTAATCTCGATTAGTTAACCTAATTAATTGTAGTTAATAAACCTAATCGTTTTTAGTTCGACTAACTAAACCTCGATTAGTTAGTCTTAGACAATGACAACGGGTCCCACCATCTGATTGACCCACCAACCCTGTTGATCTTTGGCGTCAAGACGACATCATGCTTGATGTCATAATTCCATTTTCAGATTAAATTAAATAATTAATTAAATTCCAAAAATTAATAAAATCTTTAGAAAATCATATCTTTTACTCTGTAACTCGGATTAAAATATTTTCAACATGAAAGTTGCTCAGAACGACGAGACGATTCTAGATACACAACCCGCTAAGACGCCCACACCCCCTAACCTATCGAACTCGCAACTTTCCCCTCCGGCTCCTCGCTCGAACGCTAAACACCGGAATACTTTCCGGATGTTTCTTAACAGTACCACCTCATACCACGTTAGGGCATGCCTAGCATCACGCTTTGCTTTGTCCTGCATCGTCATGCATCTGCTTGCTTAAATATTCATTGTTTCTTCCCCCTCTTCTCCCCGGTAGACTACGAGACCGACGCTGTCTGCCCAGATTCGACTACTGAGTTGACGACCCTCTCTCTTGCCGAGCAACCAGGCAAGCCCCCCTTGATCACAGATATCGCCTACTCTCCTCTATACCGCTTGTATTAGAGTAGTGTAGCATGTTATCGCTCTGTTATACCTATCCCGATGCATAGCCTTTGTCCTTGCTACTATTGTTGTTACCTTTACCTGCAATCCTACATGCTTAGTATAGGATGCTAGTATTCCATCTGTGGCCCTAAATTCTTGTCCATTTGCTGTGCTATACTATTGGGCCGAGATCACTCGGGAGGTGATCTCGGGTATATACTATATACTTATGCATGATACAAGTGGTGACTAAAGACGGGTCGGCTTGTGGAGCACCCACGAGTGGATCTTTGAGGCGGAGCGACAGGGCAGGTTGAGACCGCCTAGGAGAGAGGTGGGCTTGGCCCTGTTCGGCGTTCGCGGATACTTAACACGCTTAACGAGATCTTGGTATTTGATCTAAGTCTGGCTACGGGCCTATACGCACTAACCAACTACGTGGGAGAGATATGGGCACTCGGCGTCGTGGTATCAGCCGAAGCATTTCGTGACGTCAGCGACTAAGCGGCGCACGCCGGATTGGACTGGAACGCCACTAGGCTAGGTCTGCTTCCGACCGTGTACGCAACGTGTAGGTGTGCTCGCAGGCGATGGGGCCTGCACCGTGCGCTTAGGTTTAGACCGCGTCTTTGGCCTCTCTGTTGTGCCTAGGTGGGGCTGCGACGTGTTGATCTTCCGCGGCGGGCATGACCCAGAAAGTGTGTCCGCCAAATGGGATCAAGCGTGTTGGGTTATGTGGTGCACCGCAGGGAAGTTAATCTATTCGAATAGCCGTGATCTTCTGAACAGGACGACTTGGAGTTGTACCTTGACCTTATGACAACTAGAACCGGATACTTAATAAAACACACCTTCCAAGTGCCGATACAACCCGTGATCGCTCTCTAATGTATGACGAGGAGGATCGCCGGTAGGATTATGCTATACGATGCTACTTGGAGGACTTCATCTACTCTCTTCTACATGTTTGCAAGACGGAGGCTGCTGAGCGTAGTCTTCGACGAGGATTAGCTATCCCCTCTTATTCTCGGCATTCTGCAGATTCAGTCCACCGATATGGCCCTTTACACATATATCCATGCATATGTAGTGTAGCTCCTTGCTTATAGTACTTTGGATGAGTACTCACGGTTGCATTGTTTCCCCTTTTCCCCTATCTCTACTCGATTGTCGCAACAGACGATGGAGCCAGAGCGACGCCACCGTCGATGGCGACTACTACACGGAGGCGCCTACTACTACGTGCAGCCCATGGACGACATTTACTAGGAGTAGTTAGGAGGATCGAGCAGGAGGTCTGCGCCTCTTTCGATCTCAGATCCCGGTTTGTGCTAGCCTTCTTAAGGCAAACTTGTTTAACTTATGTGCGATTTTAGATATTGTTGCTTCACTGACTGCCTATGATCGAGCACTTGTATTCGAGCCCTCGAGGCCCCTGGCTTGTATTATGATGCTTGTATGACTTATTTATGTTTTAGAGTTGTGTTGTGATATCTTCCCGTGAGTCCTCGATCTTGATCGTATATCGTTTGCATGTATGATTAGTGTATGATTGAATCGGGCGTCACAAGTTGGTATCGAGCCGATTGCTGAGGAATCCCACTTCCACACTCCTTGGTCAAGTCGAGTCTAGACATTGCAAAACTTTTACTAACTTGGTTGTGTGCCTTACGGGCCCACGCCGCCATCGGGTGGTACTAGGTCTTTACTCCTCGACCTTTACTCGGGACTCAACTCTCTTCTACTCGGGTTAAACGAATTTACTAACTAACACTAGGATCTCGTGACCACATTCACCCCAAAGTTGGATAAAGCCATAGTTATTCCATGGAATTGTATTTTGATCAATTTCACACCGTCATTTGACTCCTTTGAAACATCTTTGTTTTCAGATGGAACCCACGAGGCAGGTCGTGCGCCACACGACGGCCATTGGTGCCTCGGGATCACTGCGGTGCTAGCAGAGATGATGACCTATCCGGGTTATCGCTGGCACCCCGAGTACACCGCCTTTGAGGAGTACCGTGACTTTAACCAGAGCAGCGACCGAGCCATCGTCCACCTCTACTCTTGGGAGTATGACTCCACCATTGGCTGCACACCGCACATGGTGTTGGGGTGACTATCGATATGGCAGTCCACGATCGCTTATGCTGCTCTTACCCGCCTTCGTGGAGAGTATCGGAGTTGGACACCTCCCCTTCGTGCACATTGCTATCGCATCCGATGTTGGTGAGGAGGGTTACTACGGTGCTGCCTACTCCATCGTCACCAGAGAGCCTTCTACCATCGTAACTTTGTTACGCATGTCGATGGGCTGGATCGAGCTAACCGAGCTCTTCGCCACGAGTTGTACACCACCCGTCAAGACCTTTACCGTGCTCGACGTTGTTGCACCCTTTGTCCGATCCAGAGAGCTGCGCGCTCTGCGATCTACCCAGCCAGACCGTGATGCCCGGGGTGTCGGATGGCCGATGTGGGAGGCTACTCTCCCGACTTGGCCCTCTTCGCCACTTGGGTGTCGGGTTCCGCACTGAGTATCCATGGCCCTGTGTCACCGACGTGGAGGACTATCTGCTGCCACACTACCAGCTTTCAAAGCTACAGACTACCTCCGCAGCATACCGCGTGGGACTGATGTAGGCTTGCTTGTTAAGTGTTAGATGCATTAAATCGCGAGCTCTGCGTGTCGCTTATGATGTCTTAGTCTATGTAATCAACTCGTGTACGAACTCTATGCATGATCCCTTTGTATGATATGCCGACTACTATGTAGTTTCTATCGTGTCGCTTTCATTATGCATGTTTCATCATGAATGATTCTTGTCCTTTGCAAATTTATCAAATGCTGAACTAGCCTCGTTATATATTAGCAGGATGGTTAGACCAGCTGGTCGTGGTCGTGGTGGCAACTTCCCACCACCGCCGAGTACATGGCTGGTATGATCCAATAGCTTGAGATGAATCGCCAGTTCATGGAAAACATGATGGCTCAGTTTCCTCGCCCAATATGAACCAAAGAGCCAAACACAACAACTCGCAGGATTTCATGCGCCTCAACCCAAGTGTGTACCGCAGCTCAACCCAGCCCCTCGGATGTCGATGATCGCTCCGTGACATCACATATGAGATGGAGTCTGCTGATGTAGCCCTCGCCACTATGTCGCTTTTGCTTCCTTCTTCCTGAAGGGACCCGCAACTCAATGGTGGGACAGCCACAGCGCATTTCAGCCATTGGAACAATCATCACCGCCGACTTCCAAGCTGCTTTCCGTGCCGCTTCATCCTCAAGGAGTCATGGACCGAAGAAGCGTGAGTTCCGCAACCTCACCCAAGGCAACAAGATGTTGAAGCTTATCAACGAGAGTTCTCGGACTTGTCTCGCTATGTCAAGAGGACATTGCAACCGATGCACGCAGACAGAGAAGTTCCGTGACGGCCTTCAAGTCGACATCAAGCTCGCACTTCTAGTGCACGACTTTGCTGATTTCGCCACCTTGGTGAACAAAGCTATCAATGTCGAAACTGGTCTGCAGGAATACCAGAGCTCTAACAGACGCAACTGCGTGACACGGGCTCATCTTCGGCCCGCCTCGCATGAAGCGCAAGATATGGATTCCCAACAAGATGTACCAGCCAAATGCACTGCCCTAAGGCAGAGCTATGTTGCACCTCGTCCGCCTACTCCTCCAACTAGGCAGCCAAGGCTTCCAGCTCCACCACCCCAAGCCCTGCTCCTACTCCCAACAATGGATTGTGCTTCAGATGTGGTCAACCAGGCACCGTGCTAGAGAATGCAACCGAACCGAGAATCAGCTGGCCCTTCCAATGATCGCCGTGGAAGCAACCAGCCCCGCAACAACAATGCCAAGCCTTATGGTCGAAGTTCATGCCAACCACGCTGATCCGAACGAAGTTCAAGACCAGCACTGCCATCGTGATGGGTACACTCGTAAATTCAAGATCAGATCTGCTTTATTCGATTCAGAGCATCGCATTCATTCATGTCAAGATTTTGCATACAAGCACGACGTTAAGTGTGAGGAGATGAACTTTTCGGTAGTGATAAAACCCTCGTGGGACAATGTCAAACCTCCATGGTTGGCGCCGACGCCCCGTGGAAATCAAGGGCTGGAATTCTATGCCTCACCCATTATCCTCAAGACGCCTAACATCGACCTCATTTTGGGGATGGATTGGTTGAAAGCGATATCGCTTCAATCGCTTGCGCCACTAAGACCGCCCATCCGCTACACCCTTCGATGAAATAATAAGCTACAATGCTCGATGGTTCGTAATGCCGAGGCAAGGCTCTATGCATTGAATGCATTGAATGCCGCACCCTCGAGGGCATTGAAAACATTCCTGCTGCTCGCGACTTCCGTGACGTCTTTCTCAAGAACTTCCAGGATTCCCCCGCTAGAGCTGTCGAATTCGCCATCGACTTGAAACCGTGCACCACTCCTATAGCCAAGCGACCCTACAAGATGTCCGCCGATGAACTCCTTGAGCTCAAGGAGGAAATCGACAAGTCTCTTCGCAGTGGTTTCATTCGCCCAAGTTGCTCTCCTTGGGGAGCACCTTCCCTATTTGTCAAGAAGAAGGATGGGACAAACCGATTGGTCCAAGACTACCGTCCTATAAACCAAACTACCATTCGTAATAAGTATCCTCTTCCTCGGATCAATGATCCGTATGATCAACTGGCTGGTTCGTCAGTGTTCTCTAAACTCGACTTGAGGTTGGGTTACCACCAGATCCGTGTTCGTGAGGAGGATATCCCCAAGACCGCCTTTGTGACTCATTATGGTTCATATGAGTACACCGTCATGTCTTTCGGCTTAACCAATGCTCTAGCCACCTTCTCTTGACTGATGAACTATATATTCATGGATTACCTCGACAAGTTCCTCGTGGTTTATCCGGATGATATCCCGGTATTTTCCAAGAATGAAGAAGAGCATGTCAACATCTTCGCCTTGTCTTTGGAAAAGCTACGAGAGCATCAACTTTATGCCAAGTTCTCCAAATGTGATTCGCTTCAAGTAACCTATCTTGGGCATGTCATCTCTAAGGATGGTATTGCCGCCAACCCCGAACGAGTTCAGATATTCTCAATTGACTCCTCTCAAGAATGTCAAGCAAGTCGAAGTTTTCTCGGTCTCGCCACTATTGCCGTCGATTCGCCGAGAACTTCTCCAAGATCGCCAGCCCCCGACTAACCTATTGCATAAGGGCGCCAAGTTCCAATGGATCGATAAATGTCGAAAGCTTCCAGCGCCAAAGACAAGTTGACTTCTGCCCGAAGGTTAGCTCCACGATACTCGAAGGACTTCGTCATTTATCGCGACGCTTCCGTCAAGGATTAGGCTGTGTCCTAATGCAAGAGCGCCAGTGATTGCTTATGCCTCTCGGCAATTACGCCTCACGAAGAGAACTACCCAGTTCACGACCTCGAACTTCTGCTGTCATTCATGCGCTAAAACAAGGGCGACATTACCTTCTAGGTAATCGCTATGAGATCTTCACCGACCACCAAAGTCTGAAGTATCTGCTCACTCAGCCTGCACCTGAACCTCCGTCGGCCAGAGATGGATGGAGACTGCTGCAGACTTTGACTTGGGTATTTCCTATACACCGTGCAAGGCTAATGTAATGGCTGATGCCTTGAGCCGCAAGTCTTATCGCAACCACCTCCAGTTCACAAAGTTCAGCCCTCACTGCTGAAGAATTCGTAAAGCTGAACCTCCATATTGTTCCTCCGGTGCACTCGCTCCCCTCCTAAGGAGTTTCGCAAGATGAACCTCCATGTTGTTCCTGTGGGTTCTCTCAATACCCTGGTTGCGAAACCAGATCTTGTGGACACCATCAAATGGATACGTAAATGTGACGATGAAGTCGAGAGGATTAAACGTTATCTCGCAGAAGGAAAGCCCTCATTCTTCATCAGGATGACGCAGCACCTTATTCTTCAAAGGTCGCTTAGTGGTACCGAGTAAGAGGAAAACCTGAATCGACTCCAAAGGTTATGAAAGAAGCTCATGATACGCCTTTGTCTATTCATCCCGTAGCACCAAGATGTACCAAGACATTCACAAAGATTCCGTGGTCTAACATGAAGCAAGACATCGCCGTTATGTTGTTGAGTGTGACGTTTGCCGTCAGATCAAAGCGTAACATCAAAGGCCCGGAACTCGCAACTCTATTCCCGAATGGAAATGGGACCATGTTGAAATGGACTTCGCCATCGGATTTCCCAAATCGCAGAAAGGTAATGATGCTATTCTTGTCGTTATTGACCGCTTTCTAAAGTTGCACATTTTATGGCGGTCAAAGAAACGATCATCGCTAGTCAGCTTGCAACTCTCTACATGTCCGAATTGTTTCACTTCACGGTATTCCACTTTGGTTATCAGCTCGGACCGTGGCAGCTTATTCACTTCAAGATTCGGGCAAGTTTCAAGAAGCTATGGGGACTCACTTATCTTTCAAGATGCGCTTCATCCGAATACAAGGGCAAGTTGAACGTGTCAACCAAGTTCTCAAGACATGCTTCGAGCTTGTGTTATTTCCTTCGCAAGAAATGGGAGGAACCTCTCCGTATGCTGAGTTCTGTTATAATAATAGCTATCAAGTTAGTCTCAAGATGGCCCCTTCAAGTGTTATATGGATGAAAGTGCCGAACCCTCTCGAACTGGTCGAAATCGGGAACGCCCACTCTTCGTCCGGATATTATCCAACATGTCAAGAACAAGTCCGCATTATTCGCGAGAATCTCAAGACCGCTCGACCACGCTAAAAGAGTAATTATGACCGTCATCATAAAGACATGGTCTATCAACCTAGCGAAAAGGCCTATCTTCGCTACACCAATGAAGGGTGCTCACCGCCGGATCAAGGGCAAGCTAGCTCCTCGCTATATTGGCCCATTCACTATTCTCGAAAGGCGTGGAAAAGTGGCATATCAAGCTGGAGCTTCCGTCGAACCTTTCTCGTGTTCACGATGTGTTCCACGTGTCACAACTCCGACGCCGCTTCAAGGACCCAATCCGAGCAAAGGACCATGAAGTGCTCGAATTGCAACAGACCTCTCCTATAAAGAGCATCCGTCCGCATTCTCGACCAAATCTGAACGCCGCACACATCGAAGGCGATCAAGTTCCTCAAGGTCCAAATGGTCGAATCACTCTTAAGACGGCCACCGGGAACGTGAGGATCGCTGCGTGATGAATACCCAAGACTGTTTCCTTCTACCTCCAAAATCTCGGACGAGATTTCTTGTAGTGGAGGAGATTTGTAACGCCGGATAATCTTGCTACAAGAATCCTCTCTAATCATGCCACGCCATCCCAATTCATTTGCTGCTAAACGCCCATTAGTTCAAACCGCTCAAATTCAGATTCAAATTATTGTCAAACGGCAAAAGTTTCAAAATATTAAACTAAAATGTTCGGAGGTGCGCTATGCCGTGGTAATTATAGTAAAGAAAACACAAATTTATAAAATACTTAAATGCCCCGAGTTGAGTAAAAATAGTGAAAGAAAATAAATAAAAGAAAAGAGATAAAACAGAAAACAAAAGACAAAAAATAGGAGAGAGGCCCTCGGCTTCGCCCGGTGACCTCAGCCCAATCTGGCCACCACCAGCCCGCCGCCCACCCCGCCCCCTCCTCTCATTATCCCCGCAACCCTAGCCGCCACCCCACTCGCCCACTCTCCCCACTCGCTCTCCTCCTCCCCGATCCAGAACGGATCGGGAACGAACCTCATCGCTTCGCGCCCCACGCCGCCGACCGCGCGGCCGCCTCAACCGCGACGCGCGCCTCGGACCATTGTCCTCAGCGCCCGTGGGATTTACCTCGCCGACGCCGCCGACGCCCGCCCCACGCTAAGACGCCACCTCACGGAGCTGCCTCCCCATCGCCGCCGGCTGCCGCCACTCGACCTCTTCCTCGTCGGACCTCCCCGACCGCCACGCCCATCGCCCGCCCCTCGCAAACCCCCGTGAGGCCCCTCTTCTTCCTCGCTGACGCGCGCCACAGGCCGGCCTTCGTCGCTGCCATGTTACCCAGACGCTGCGTCCCTGCATGCTCGTTATCCCACTCGTCGCGCTTCAACGCAGAACCCAAGGCTCTCCGCGCGCATCGCAACCGCCGCCCTCACTCCCCTATTGGTCGCGCAGCACACGCATGCATGGCCGCCCTGCCACCTGACCGCTTCGCCATCGCCTCGGCCCCGCGGCTAACGCCCGCCTCTTCTCGCCTCCTCATGACGGCCCGCGCCCTCCGGTGTGGCCTGCCACCCCAGCCTGGTCCCTCGCAGGCCACCGACGCCAAGGCGCTGCTGGCGCCATGCACCACTCAGCCTCTGGCTCGCCTGCCTCCTGGCGAAGGCCAGACAGCGCGCCTGATAGCGCTTAGTGCCCGATCCAAAGGCATATGGGCCATCACTAGGCCCGCCTTAACATTTTAATAAAAAAAGGGATTAAAAAAGATTTAAAATAATAATAAATAAATAAATAAATAAAATAACTAAAACATTAATTAATTAATTAAAAATTAATTAACTTAACTAATCTGATTAGTTAACCTAATTAATTGTAGTTAATAAACCTAATCGCTTTTAGTTCGACTTACTAAACCCGATTAGTTAGTCTTAGACAATGACAACCGGGTCCCACCATCTGATTGACCCACCAACCCTCGTTGATCGCCGACGTCAAGATGACATCATGTCGATGTCATAATTCCATTTTCGGATTAAATTAAATGATTAATTAAATTCCATAAATTAATAAAATCTTTAGAAAATCATATATTTTAATCTGTAACTCGGATTAAAATATTTTCAACATGAAAGATGCTCAGAACGATGAGACGATTCCGGATACGCAACCCATTCGTCCGCCACACCCCCCTAACCTATCGAACTCGCAACTTTCCCCCTCCGGCTCCTCTGCCCGAAAACGTGAAACACCGGGAATACTTTCCCGGATGTTTCCCCCCTTAACCGGTACCACCTCATACCACGTTAGGGCACGCCTAGCATCACGCTTTGTTTTGTCCTGCATCGTCATGCATCTGTTTGCTTAAATATTCATTGTTTCTTCCCCCCTCTTCTCCCTGGTAGACTACGAGACCGACGCGGCTGCTGCCTAGTTCGACTACGGAGTTGACGACCCTCTCTCTTGCCGAGCAACCAGCAAGCCCCCTTGATCACAGATATCGCCTACTCTCCTCTATCCGCTTGCATTAGAGTAGTGTAGCATGTTATCGCTTCTCGTTATACCTATCCCGATGCATAGTCCGTCCTTGCTACAATCGTTGTTACCTTTACCGCAATCCTACATGCTTAGTATAGGATGCTAGTATTCCATCCGTGGCCCTACATTCTTGTCCGTCTGCATTGTGCTATATTATTGGGCCGAGATCACTCGGGAGGTGATCTCGGTATATACTATATACTTATACATGATACATGTGGTGACTAAAGACGGTCGGCTTGTGGAGCACCCATGAGTGGATCTTTGAGGCAGAGCGGCAGGCAGGTTGAGACCGCCTAGGAGAGAGGTGGGCCTGCCCTGTTCGGCGCTCGCGGATAATTAACACGCTTAACGAGATCTTGGTATTTGATCCGAGTCCGCTCACGGGCCTATACGCACTAACCAACTACGTGGGAGAGATATGGGCACTCGGCGCCGTGGTATCACCAAGCATTTCGTGACGTCACGACCGAGCGCGCGAGCCGGATTGGACCGAACGCCACTAGGCTATGTCTCGCTTCCGCCGCAGACATAACGCGTGTGTGTGTGCTCAGGCCATGGGCCTGCACTTCGCGGCGCTTAGGTTTAGACCGCGTGTTGGCCTCTCTGTTGTGCCTAGGTGGGGCTGCGACGTGTTGATCTTCCGCGGCGGGCATGACCGTGAAAGTGTGTCCGCCAAATGGGATCAAGCGTGTTGGGTTATGTGGTGCACCCCGCAGGAAGTTAATCTATTCGAATAGCCGTGATCTTCGGTAACAAGACGACTTGGAGTTGTACCTTGACCTTATGACAACTAGAACCGGATACTAAATAAAACACATCCTTCCAAGTGCCGATACAACCCGTGATCGCTTCTCAACAGTATGCACGAGGAGGGATCGCGGTAGGATTATGCTATACGATGCTACTTGAGGACTTCATCTACTCTCTTCTACATGCTGCAAGACGGAGGCTGCTGTGGCGTAGTCTTCTTGACTGTGATTAGCTATCCCCTCTTATTACGGCATTCTGCGATTCGGTCCACCGATATGGCCCTTTACACATATATCCATGCATATGTAGTGTAGCTCCTTGCTTAAGTAGTACTTTGGATGAGTACTCACGGTTGCATTGTTTCCTTTTCCCCTATCTCTACTCGATTGTCGCAACTGCACGATGGAGCTCAGAGCCGACGCCACCGTCGATGACAACTACTACACTGGAGGCGCCTACTACTACGTGCAGCCCATGACGACATTTACTGTGAGTAGTTAGGAGGATCCTGCAGAGGCCCGCGCCTCTTCGATCCAGATCCTAGTTTGTGCTAGCCTTCTTAAGGCAAACTTTTTAACTTATGTCCAGACTCAGATATTGTTGCTTCCACGACTCGCCTATGATCGGGCACTTGTATTCGAGCCCTCGAGGCCCTCGGCTTGTATTATGATGCTTGTATGACTTATTTATGTTTTATAGTTGTGTTGTGATATCTTCCGTGAGTCCTCGATCTTGATCGCACACGCTTATGCAGTATGATTAGTGTACGATTGAATCAAGGCGTCACACCCACTTCCTATGCATAGGGATTTTGTGAGCGAACAATTTATGGGAACAATAATCAACTAGCATAGGAAGGCAAAACAAGCATAACTTTAAAACTTTAAGCATATAGAGAGGAAACTTGATATTATTGCAATTCCTACAAGCATATATTCCTCCCTCATAATAATTTTCAGTAGCATCATGAATGAATTCAACAATGTAACCAGCACCTAAAGCATTATTTTCATGATCTACAAGTATAGATTTTTTACTACTCTCCACATAAGCTAAATTCTTCTCATTCGGAATAGTGGGAGTTTCATAAGAGACTTGAATACTATAAATTGTTTCCACATTAAAAGAGTAATGTTCAGAAAAAGGGTAATCATAATCACGACAAGTTTTATAAGTATAGTCATCACTACTTTTTATAGCATAAGTTTCATCACAATAATCATCATAAGTAGCAACTTTGTTCTGATCATAATCAATTGAAACCTCTTCCGAAATAGTGGATACATCACTAAATAAAGTCATGACCTCTCCAAATCCACTTTCATCAATATAATCATCATAAGTAGGAGGCATGCTATCATTATTATAATTTTGCATATCAAAACTTGGGAGACTAAAAATATCATTTTCATTAAACGTAGCATCCCCAAGCTTGGGACAAACATTAATTGCAGCAAATATATTCTCAAAAACATCATCTTCATTAAACATAGCATCCCCAAGCTTGGGCCTTTTCATATCATAAGCATAATCACTCTCATCATTAATAGTATGGATAGCACCAATAGTATAGAAATTGTCATATTCTTCCAAGCAAGTTCCAAAAAGATTTTCAAGATCATAAGAAGTATCATTATCTTCCCAATCATAATCATCACAACAAGCAATAGGCATAACGAGATCATCATCAAGTGCATCATCTTCCACAATTATTTTAGATTCATTTTCATGAGGCACAACAATAATAGGAACAACATTATTCGGGAGGGATACCTTTTTACCTCTCTTCCTTTTTCTTTTCTTCTTCTTCATCACATCATGTGTGGGTTCAATCCTCTTTTTGGAGCTCTTTATTAATGAGATTGGTTGAATAGAAGGCTCCTCCTCGTTACCTGATTCATCATAAGAAATAATAGGAGGATATTGGGAGGTCTCTTCCCTTTCGTTAGTATTCTCTTCATCTTCTATCTGTTTTCTTATCTTTATGTAATTGGCAATATAAGGATTTTCAATGCAATTCACCACACAATACATATAAATTTCCTCTAGATCAAAATGAAGAACTCTATCAAGGGCAAATTTTGGAATATCCTTAGTTATACGTTTCATTTCTTCATAACCCAAGAGCAAACTAAGTTCATTATGATGTGCAAGGGAAATCAAGTCATCACAATTTTTGGACATGATACGATCATGAAACAATTTGCATTGGGTACTGAAATGATCACGTTCATTGCAAAGTTCACAAGTATGGCTAATAAAGTTTAAATTTTCAGCACATGCATCTAGCCTTTCTTGCAACCATTTAGTTTCCAAGTACTTATGCCTCTTGCAATATCTATCTTCCCTATTTGGTGTGTACTTGCAAACCCAATATACTCCACAAAAATTGACATGCTTATAGGAGATATTTTCATCATGACTAGCGCAATCATCATTAGTACTATGGATATTAAAGGAGTTCATACTAACAACATTGCAATCATGCTCATCATTCAAAGACTTAGTGCCAAACATTTTAATGCATTCTTCTTCTAACACTTTGGAACAATTTTCTTTTCCATCATACTCATGAAAGATATTAAAAAGACGAAGCGTATGAGACAAACTCAATTCCATTTTTCTGTAGTTTTCTTTTATAAACTAAACTAGTGCTAAAACAGGAAACAAAAAGATTCGATTGCAAGATCTAAAGATATACCTTCAAGCACTCACCTCCCCGGCAACGGCGCTAGAAAAGAGCTTGATGTCTACTACGCAACCTTCTTTTGTAGACGTTGTTGGGCCTCCAAGTGTAGAGGTTTGTAGGACAAGAGCAAATTTCCCTCAAGTGGATGACCTCAGTTTATCAATCCGTGGAGGCGAGGATGAAGATGGTCTCTAAAGCAACCCCGCAACCAAATAACAAAGAGTCTCTTGTGTCCCCAACACATCCAATACAATGGTAAATTGTATAGGTGCACTAGTTCGGCGAAGAGATGGTGATACAAGTGCAATATGGATGGTAGATATAGGTTTTTGTAATCTGAAAATATAAAAACAGCAAGGTAACTAATGGTGACACAAATCAACCAAAACCCTAATGTCACCTAGATACTCCAATGCCACCTCAAGTATCCGTGGGTATGATTATACGATATGCATCACACAATCTCAAATTCATCTATTCAACCAACACATAGAACCTCAAAGAGTGCCCCAAAGTTTCTACCGAGAATCAAGACGAAAACGCGTGTGCCAACCCCTATGCATAGGTTCATGGGCGGAACCGCAAGTTGATCACCAAAACATACATCAAGTGAATCATGTGATATCCCATTGTCACCACAGACACGCACGGCAAGACATACATCAAGTGTTCTCAAATCATTAAAGACTCAATCCGATAAGATTACTTCAAAGGAAAACTCAATCCATTACAAGAGAGTAGAGGGGGAGAAGCAACATAAGATCAAACTATAATAGCAAAGCTCGCGATACATCAAGGTCGTGCCAAATCAAGAACGCGAGAGAGAGAGAGAGATCAAACACATAGCTATTGGTACATACCTCAGCCCCGAGGGTGAACTACTCCTCCTCGTCATGGAGAGCGCCGAGATGATGAATATGGCCACGGTGAGGGTCCCCTCCCAGGTGCTTAACAGGTCTGATTGGTTTTGGTGGCTACAGAGGCTTGCGGCGGAACTCCCGATCTATTCTATTCCCGATGTTTTTAGGGTATATGGAGATATATATAGGCGAAAGAAGTACGTCAGGGGAGCCACGAGGGGCCCACGAGGGTGGAGGGTGCGCCCTAGGGGTGGGCGCGCCTCTACCTTGTGGCTCCTCGTTTTTTTTCGACGTGCACTCCAAGTCTATCGGGTAGCTTTCCTTCCAAAAATAACTTCTCCGAAGGTTTCATTCTTTCAATCCGCTTGATATTCCTTTTCTTCAAAACATCAAACAAGAGAAAAACAGAATCGCACCGGGCTCTAGGTCAATAGGTTAGTCCCAAAATAATATAAAAGTGCATAATAAAGCCCATAAACATCCAAAATATATAATATAATAGCATGGAACAATAAAAATTATAGATATGTTGGAGACGATCATGATCCTCGCACGGATCACCAATGGAACCACAATTGGTTCAACACTCACCGAGACCTTGTCTCGTGATCATACTAACTCATCATCGTGATTACTCACGATCGCCTCACTGACCCAAGTCATCACATTATTGGTTACGCATAATTTATCAACTTAGTTATTTTAGGTTTATCCTCCATTTCTACCGAGACCGGATAGTGTGACCTACTACGAACTTTTGCCCATGACCGAGGACGCGCCATCGATAGATTGAATACACTCGCAGAGGTAGCGACTGCACTCCACACCATTTTAACCCTGGCCTCGCACTCCCATACGTGCGGACACGGCGTTCGACAAAACCGAAGCATCGCCATGACGCTCTCCCGCCACTCCGACCAACACCCCTTGGGGTTCGGTCCTAGGTGGCCCCTGTCACTAAAGACACCAACGACCACCGTCAGGTAAAACGGTCCCAAACGGGACAAGGTACCATAAAAACAAAATGAGCACACAAGGTTATGTCCGCTCACCGATCAGGGTAGCGCTACCATAACCTTCCCTCGGAGGCACCGGCGAGAGGCATGACAATAGACCTAGCTAGGACCTTTCCATTAGGTAAGCGTGGTTGCACTGGAGAAAGCTCGATTGGAGTGGCACTATGATATCCCAGTGATGACGGAGGAGGTTTGTTATTAAGTCATATTATTAACTTCTCCATCATCAATCATCATGCAAGCATTATTAACATGAATGCAACAACTAACATGCAACCTACCAATGCAGTAACAAAACATCAAGCATTTCAAGTAACTGTGATATCATATGAAACATGGCAATACCAAGTACTAGCAATCTTATCAGTGCAACATAACAACGATACTACTAACATGAAACTAAACAGAGGCATGATATTAGTGGTAACAACATTAAACTAGCATGGCAACTTATTTAATGAAAACTCAAGCATGCAAGGCAGATAACAAAACTATTTAGCACGACTGAAATAATAGCAGACGAAACAAACAAGAAACTACTGCAACTAAGCACACACGCAAGGTGCAAGCAAAGTCAACGTGCAAGTTCGGGGCTCATGATAAGAGGTTGGCCTGCCTGAGGTCGAGGAATACTCCGGGAAAAAGTGCGGAAAGATTTGGCGGAAATAGTTCTCTCTCGGAGGGGGCTGTTTTCGGGCAAGGGCAAAATGGTCATTTTCACTGTGTGAAAACATAATAAAAATGATACCTACGGAAAGAGTTTGACGAGACGAAGACGTGAGCGTTGGTTTCACCTCAATCGGAGTTACGGTTGTCGAGATACGAAGGTTTGAAGTTCAGGGACCTATCGGTGAATTTTTTTCAGGAAACAGGCCCCTGGAGGAAAAACTGAACGTGCCTTTCTCATAAATATGCTTTCCAGAGAGGAAAGCGCACTCTGGCCCGAAGAAGAGAATAAATACGCTTTAATACTAGGGAAAGAGCATTACACATGAAACGCTTTTGGTTAAGGAAAACGTACATCGGGGAGTACGTGGTCACTTATCCACGTCAGCGCCTGGGGCCAACCCCTAGTGCGACTGACGGGTGGGCCTCGCGGAGGTGGGGCCCGTCTGGCCTGCGTCTTCAACCTCCCGCTCGCACGCGTTGCCGGGCAGAGGGAGGAGCTCGCCTCGATGGCGATAGCCGGCGCGTCCGGCCACCGCACGAGTCGTGCGACCTATTTAAATGCTCAGGGCGGAGAGGCGCATCCGGTGGTGGTCTCCGTTGCCGGTGAGGAGCACGGTAGAAGGAGCAGCAGGGCGCGTGGCGGAGCAGGGCTTCGTCCTCCGGCAAACCAGGGGCTCCGGTGGGGGAATGGGGTGCGCAAGGCAACGGGGGGGCTCACCGGACCCTGGGGAGGGCAGAGGTGGAGGTGGAATGGCGAGAGGGGAGCGGCATCGCCGGAATCGAGCGGAGCCCGAGGCGGCGGCCGTGGCAATTGTGGTGGTCAGAGAGCTCCTCGAGCTCGAGCTAGAGGTTCGGGAGGGGCTTGTGGACTGCGAGGGGCTCGGGGTCGCTACTTATAGCCGCGGAGACGAGTTCTAGAGGGAGGGGCGAGGCGACACGCGGCACGGCTACGTGTCCGTGCGCCGGCGACGCGCACGCACGGCCAAAGCTCACGGGGAGCGACGGAAAGGCGACGAGGGGATGCAGAAAAGTGCCAGGAGGTCACGGAGACGAGCCGAGCTCGGGGACAAGAGGGGGAAGCGGACAGAGGCGAAGAAACGACGACGAGCTCATGGACAGGAACAGTTCGGCGACGGCGACGGCTCGTCGAGGAAGCAAACGAAGGGGGAAACAGGCCAAGACGCATGGCGACGATGAGTGTGAGCTGTTTGACAAGGTTGGATGAGCCAGAGCCAGCCGGAGCTGCGCCACTGTGGCCAACAGTGGCGAGACCATCGATTTGACCTGCATAGCCCCGCGGTCACCACCGACATCGCACGCTCTGGTCGTCAACTAAGGGACAAACCTTTTCTACAGCGTAGTCCTTCCAAAGCTCATTAAGAATGAGGTGATGGAACGAGAAAAGGTGTAGCGAGAAGAAGGAACCAAGCTCGACAAGTTTGCTGTTGCAAACTTGGCCACATCCTGGTGATTATACCAGAGAGGTTAAGAGCTAAGCTGGTTGTGTGGGAGGTTCAGGGAAGCAAAGACTACGGTCCTGCGAAGTCGGAAGGGATTTGGGCAAGGATTTAGCATAGCTGTAGTTCAAATGCCAAATCTGACCCAGAAAGCAAATGATGAAGAAGCACTCACTACCAGTGTTGGATTAGGCTAAAACTTGACAAAGCTTCCTTATTTGGTCATCTGTAGATGCTGCAAAAAGATAATACCAAATGGACTTGCTAAATTGGTACTTGTTTCACAAGCATCGATCCACTGTAAACTTTGAAAAATCCAGAGAATATTGGCTACATGAAATGAGCCAAACTTTCTTGGAGATAGGTTATATGGATAGGATAAGGCTTAGAAATATTTTCAGCCATAATGGAGCAAGATAAAATACTTGCTTCACAAACTGAAAATTTGGACAGAATCAAAGAATTGCTCCTGTGCGCACATAGTTGAATGAAATGAACTGAATTTAGGTGGAGGCTAATGATTTAAGATACTTGGGAAGATGGAAAAGTTTCAAACCATTTGAGAACTCTATGAAGGTACTTCCTTCACAAAGTTGCAATCTGGTTAGAAACTTTGAAAAATTGCACATGGAGCTAGGAGAAAGGGATTGAGCTCATATTTGGTATCCATGAGCGATTTATCAAGGTTAATCACCTGCCAAATTTCAGCTCAATTGGAATTAGGAATAAAGCACTTCCTTTTCAAAATTTCAGAGAAGGCAGAAACTTGCATTGGATCATGTGCCAAATTTTTAACTATGAAACATGAGATAAGGATGGAACTACTGATTATATAGCAAGGAAAAACTCCACAACTTATGTGGGAATTTTCTCTGCTATAAAAATAGTAGTTCCTTTAGAAAGTGGCAAAAATGCAATATTGGTATTAAATAGAAAAAGGAAATTTTCCATATTTAATTATGGCCAATATCTTTGCCAGAGCTTGGATTAGGCATAAATATTAAATCCACCAATTCTCATGAATTTAGGAGATGGGTAGCTATGCCTTTGGATTTTATCCCTCAGAAAGGCAAGAAAAGGAATAAATCCTAATTCAAAAATATTGCATGGGACTTGGTAATATTTTTGCATATACAAGGTTTACAAGGATAGGAGGGTCTCAAGGAACAGATGGGATGATCAACAGCTCAAGGAACAGATGGGATGATCAACAACTCAAGGAATATGATAGTTCCTTTGTAATCACAAAGGCCATCTTTAAATTCCAACAATTTGGAATTAGGGTTTGAGCTCAGGCAAATGAGGTCTTCGCACTGAAAAAGACATGAGCAAGGTTTTTGAAAGGTTGGAAATGACAAAATTTCTCAGAGTCATCCAGCAAACTCCGGAGAAAATTTTGAAAATGAGTGCCAGGAAGGAATAACAGCTCAAAATTGTCAACCCAATTTTGGGGTTGTTACAACTTTACCTGTGTTCGGGCTCTCCTTGGAGATAACACCCTAGTCCCTCTCATGGGTCTCCGCATGATCACTAAGGCACTAGTGGATACAATGGTGCTCCTCGAGTCAGTATGCTAGAGGTAGAAGAAGGCGTGCACGCTCTCCTTCCTCTAGGTATGAGTCTAGTACTAACTGTGTTGGGAACCCTTGGCATGGGTGCCCTGGGGTTTATATAGGCCTACCCCTGTGGGTACAATGGTAATCTGGCGGGTGTAGGACCCGCTGTCGTGTCTCTGTCGCCGACTTCTCCACGGCTCTCGGGGCCCATTGTCTAGTGGTCCTCGCCGATCGGTCTGCACGGAGCCGACAGCCGCCTCCCGCCGCTTCATGGTCTTGCCGGCTGCCGACATCAGAAGTGTGATGCTAATGACGCATGCTTGATCAGGGGGCGTGGCTACAGTCCCGCCGCCTAGTGGGAGATCACTGTAGCCACTCCGTGTCTCATCTGGTTAATGGTGCGTGGGCCTCGTGGAAGGAGCGGGCCGCCTGCTAGAAGCCGGCCTCCCTCGGGTCCGACCGGTCGGGCTTCCGCCGTTGTCGGGGCTCTCGCTGCCTAGTTGGGCCCGCCGCCTGCAGGCCATACCGTCAAGCCATCGTGGGAACAGGGCTCCGCCTGCCAGCAGTGACGTCAGGGGCGGAGTGGCAACAGTGCCACGCCGGGCGGAGATCTCGACCTGTACGGAGCACTGTGGCCACGCCCGGCCCTGGATACGGGGGTGATGGGCTACACTGTAGCCTCACCCTGTCTTGTCTTCTTAATGGGGGCGCAGACTCTGAGGGTGTCGTGGGCCTCCTGCAAGAAGCCTACCTCTGTCGAGGCGCCTGCAGGGAGTCGGCCCATCTTGGTGCCGCCTTCTGGAGCTTAGCCGCCTTCTGGCCAGGCGGCCGCTCGGCCAACCGGCCTCCAGAAGGTGGCGCTTCTTGATGTCTTGAGGGGCGCGGCCAGCCTTGATGTCTTGAAATGTTCAGGGACTCGGGTTAGGCTACCCGTGGCCCATTAGTCCGACACCATAGATACATCAAAATAAGCAAACAACACACGAAAAACAGAATCTGTCAAAAACAGAACAATCTGTAGTAATCTGTAACTAACGCAAACTTCTGGAACTCAAAAAATTCTGCCAAAATAGGACGGCCTAACTAATTTGTTTATTGATCTTCTACAATTGTAATCAGTATTTTATCACGTACTGGTGATTTTTAACAATTGTTTTCGTGAACAAAAAGTTTCTGGAATTTTCAGCAAGATCAAATAACTACCATCCAAGAAGATCCTATAGGTTTAACTTGGCACAAACACTAATTAAAACAAAAAAAAAATCTAACGAGAGGCTAGATCAAAAATTAATTCCTAAACAGAAGCAAAAAGCAAAAAAACTAAAAATAAAATTGGGTTGCCTCCCAACAAGCGCTATCGTTTAACGCCCCTAGCTAGGCATAAAAACAAGGATAGATCTAGGTATTGCCATCTTCGGTAGGAAATCCATAAGTAGCTCTCATAATACATTCATATGGTAATTTAATTTTATTTCTAGGGAAGTGTTCCATGCCTTTCCTTAACGGAAATTGGAATCTAATATTTGCTTCCTTCATATCAATGATTGCACCAATCGTTCTAAAGAAGGGTCTACCAAGAATAATAGGACATGAAGGATTGCAATCTATATCAAGAACAATGAAATCTACGGGCACATAATTCCTATTTGAAACAACAAGAACATCGTTAATTCTTCCCATAGGTTTATTGATAGTGAAATCCGCAAGGTGCAAGTTTAAAGAACAATCATCAAATTCACGGGAACCTAACAAATCACACAAAGTTTTTGGAATCGTGGAAACACTAGCACCCAAATCACACAAAGCATAGCATTCATGATTGTTAATTTTAATTTTAATTGTAGGTTCCCATTCATCATAAAGTTTTCTAGGGATAGAAACTTTCAACTCAAGTTTTCAAGTTTTTCTTCATAAGATTGCATCAAAGCATCAACGATATGTTTAGTAAAAGCTTTATTTTGACTATAAGCATGTGGAGAATTTAGCACGGATTGCAACAAGGAAATACAATCTATCAAAGAGCAATTATCATAATTAAATTCCTTGAAATCCAAAATAGTGGGTTCATTGCTATCTAAAGTTTTAACCTCTTCAATCCCACTTTTACCAATTTTTGCATCAAGATCTAAAAACTCCAAATTTTTGGGACGCCTTTTAACTAAAGTTGACTCATCTCCAGTCCCATCATTATCAAGATTCATATTGCAAAACAAAGATTTAATAGGGGACACATCAATAACTTTTAGATCTTCATCTTTGTTCTCATAAAAACTAGAAGAACACGCTTTCACAAAGCAATCTTTCTTAGCACGCATCCTAGCGGTTCTTTCTTTGCACTCATCAATGAAAATTCTCATGGCTTTGAGAGACTCATTGATATCATGCTTGGGTGGAATAGATCTAAGTTTCAAAGAATCAACATCAAGAGAAATTCTATCCACGTTCCTAGCCAAATCATCAATCTTAGGCAATTTTTCTTCAAGCAAGGCATTGAAATTATTTTTGCGAAATCATAAATTCTTTAACACAAGTCTCAAAATCAGCGGGCATCTTATTAAAATTTCCGTAAGAGTTGTTGTAGGAATTACCATAATTATTAGAGGAATTACTAGGATACGGCCTAGGATTAAAGTTTCCTCTATAAGCGTTGTTACCAAAATTGTTCCTACCAACAAAATTCACATCCATAGATTCATTACTATTCTCAATCAAAGTATACAAAGGCATATCATTGGGATCAGAAGAAACACTCTTATTAGCAAACAATTTCATAAGTTCATCAATCTTTCCACTCAAAACATTAATTTCTTCTATCGCATGCACTTTTTTACTAGTAGATCTTTCAATGTGCCATTGAGAATAATTAACCATAATATTATCTAGGAGTTTAGTAGCTTCTCCTAAAGTGATTTCCATAAAAGTGCCTCCATGGCCGAATCTAAAAGATTTCTAGAAGCAAAATTCAATCCGCATAATTTTTTGTATAATCATCCATAAGTTCAAACCATGAGTAGGGCAATTACGTATCATTAATTTCATCCTCTCCCAAGCTTGTGCAACATGTTCATGATCAAGTTGCTTAAAATTCATAATATCGCTTCTAAGAGAGATGATTTTAGCGGGAGGAAAATACTTAGAGATAAAAGCATCTTTGCACTTATTCCAAGAATCAATACTCTTTTTAGGCAAAGACGAAAACCAAGTTTTAGCGCGATCTCTAAGAGAAAACGGAAATAGCTTCAATTTAACAATATCATTATCCACGTCTTTCTTCTTTTGCATATCACACAAATCAACAAAGCTATTTAGATGGGTAGCGGCATCTTCACTAGGAAGGCCGCTAATTGATCTTTCATGACAAGATTCAAAAAGCACATTAATTTCACAAGATTCAGCTTCGGTAAGAGGAGCAATCGGAGTGCTAAGAAAATCATTGTTGTTGGTATTGGCAAAGTCACCTAATTTAGTATTATCTTGAGCCATCATGACAAGCAAGCAATCCAACACACGAGCAAACACGAAGCAAGCGAAAAAGAGGGCGAACGGAAAAGAGAGGGCGAATAAAACGGCAAGGGTGAAGTGGGGGAGAGAAAAACGAGAGGCAAATGGAAAATAATGTAATGCAAGGGATAAGAATTTGTGATGGGTACTTGGTATGTCTTGAATTGTGTAGACTCGGCAACGGTGCCAAAAATGGCTTGTTGTTGGGAGTCAAATCTTGACTTGACTTGGCACACATCTCCCCGGCAACGGCGCCAGAAATCCTTCTTGCTACCTCTTGAGCACTGCGTTGGTTTTCCCTTAAAGAGGAAAGGGTGATGCAGTAAAGTAGCGTAAGTATTTCCCTCAGTTTTTGAGAACCAAGGTATCAATCCAAAGAGGAGGTCACGCCAAATCCCTTGCACCTACACAAACAAATAAGAACCTTGCAACCAACGCGATAAAGGGGTTGTCAATCCCTTCACGACCACTTATTTAGAGTGAGATCTGATAGAGATGATAAGATAATATTTTTTGTATTTTTATGATAGAGAGTAAAAGTAAATAAAGCAAAGTAAACAGTAATGGAAATAACGAGAGATTAATATGATGGAAAATAGACCCGGGGGCCATAGTTTTTACTAGTGGCTTCTCTCAAGAGCATAAGTATTACAGTGGGTGAACGAATTACTGTCGAGCAATTGATAGAATTGAGCATAGTTATGAGAATATCTAGTTATGATCATGTACATACGCATCACGTCCGTGACAAGTAGACCGACTCTCCTCTGCATCTACTACTATTACTCCACACATCGACCGCTATCCAAAGATGCATCTAGAGTATTAAGTTCAGTAAGAACGAGTAACGCTTTAAGCAAGATGACATGATGTAGAGGAATAAACTCATGCAATATGATATAAACCCCATCTTTTATCCTTGATGGCAACAATACAATACGTGTCGTTTCCCCATCACTTCGGGATCGAGCACCGCAAGATTGAACCCAAAGCTAAGCACTTCTCCATTGCAAGAAAGATCAATCTAGTAGGCCAAACCAAACTAATAATTCGAAGAGACTTGCAAAGATAACCAATCATACTTAAAAGAATTCAGAGAAGATTCAAATATTGTTCATAGATAATCTTGATCATAAACCCACAATTCATCGGATCTTGAAAAACACACCGCAAAAGAAGATTACATCGAATAGATCTCCAAGAGAATCGAGGAGAACTTTGTATTGAGATCCAAAGAGAGAAGAAGCCATCTAGCTAATAACTATGGACCCAAGGTCCGAGGTAAACTACTCACACATCATCGGAGAGGCTATGGTGTTGATGTAGAAGCCCTCCGTGATCGATGCCCCTCCGGCAGGACGCCGGAAAAGGCCCCAAGATGGGATCTCACGGGTACATAAGGTTGCGGCGGTGGAATTAGGTTTTCGTGGTGCTCTTGGTGGTTTGGGGTGCGTTGGTATATATAGGAGGAAGAAGTAGGTCGGTGGAGCCACGAGGGCCCCGAGGTGGAGGCACGCCTGGGGGGTAGGCGCGCCCTGCCTCGTGGCCGCCTCGTTGGTTGCTTGACGTCCACTCCAAGTCCTCTCGGATCACGTTTGTTCCAAAAATCACGCCCCAAGGTTTCATTCCATTTGGACTCTGTTTGATATCCTTTTTTTGCGAAACACTGAAATAGGCAAAAAAAACAGCAATTTGGGCCGGGCCTCCGGTTAATAGGTTAGTCCCAAAAATAATATAAAAGTGTATAAATAAGCCCATTAAACATCCAAAACAGAATATATAATAGCATGGAACAATCAAAAATTATAGATACGTTGGAGACGTATCATGGACAAGACAGCGCGTAAGCATAGGAAGCAACGCAAATGAAGGATCTACTGAACTGCATCAGCCACCGAACATCCGGTGCAAGGTGAAGGGCAATGGCCAGGAACCAGCTGAAGACAAAGTCTACAACGAATGGACATCTGACAGGTCCCGAGCAACCGGACATCAGGTCCTTACTGGAAATCTGATGCCACTATCCAAAAGATAATCGCCCAAAAAATACCATACTTTCAGTGCTTACAGGACGTCTAGCACCTCTTCAGCCACCGAAAATCCGGTAGCGCACGAACCATCAGACATCCGGTAACCACCAGCGTCCGATAGCTACCTGCACATAGCCACTAGGGTTTTGGCCCATGTGTCCTCTCTCACTCCCTGGACTATATATGTCATACCCCTTGGACGAATTAGCATTAGGAGAGCATAGATGAAGAACTAGAGAGAGTTTTGCTCATATTTACCCCTCTCCTTTGGAAATGAATACCTCCTTTGTAGATCAAGACCTCCTTTGGATAAGAATCCCTAGTGGATCATCGAGACCTCCTCTTGTGGACAAGAATCCCCATCATAGGATTGTCAAGCCTGGTGAGTGTATTTTGTACGCTCATCACACCGTTGTTTAAGCTAGTTTGTTTCATAAAATATAAGATATTCTCTTCGATATTTCCACTAATTACTAATGAATGCAAGAGATTGCGCAATTCCACGGGAAACGGGCTATATGGTGAAAATCAATCCTATACATGGAAAGAAGCAAAATGGAGATATAAGAAATCCAGTGGGAGGCGCACTAGCACCAACAGAACGTAGGATGGTGTCTAGTACGCGCGTCTGCGCTCGTACCAGCCATCCACGACACTATGGCATCCACCCCAACAACTTTTATAAAGGGACCCGTACCTGACTCGCGAAGAGAAGACAACAGAACCTCCATCTCTGCATCAAAAGCCATTCACAAACGCTAGCCACCGCCATTTCTCATCTCATATCCCTAGCCACCACCATCTTCACTAGCACAACAATCCATCTCCAAGTTAGCCATACTTGTAATCGTGTAGCACATCTGGCAACCATTTAAGACATATTATCAATAAAGCTTTCACCTTGATGTCTTCTTCGACGATTTCGCCGTACAGTCCGATCGCCATCTGTGAGTAATTCGGTAAGGCAATGGGTTAAAGCATAGCCTTGCAACCCGATGTGTTTGAAGGAAATATGCCCTAGAGGCAATAATAAAGTTATTATTTATTTCCTTATATCATGATAAATGTTTATTATTCATGCTAGAATTGTATTAACCGGAAACATAATACATGTGTGAATACATAGACAAACAGAGTGTCACTAGTATGCCTCTACTAGACTAGCTTGTTAATCAAAGATGGTTAAGTTTCCTAACCATAGACAAAGGAGTTGTCATTTGATTAACAAGGTCACATCATTAGTTGAATGATCTGATTGACATGACCCATTCCATTAGCTTAGCACCCGATCGCTTAGTATGTTGCTATTGCTTTTATCCATGACTTATAGATGTTCCTATAACTATGAGATTATGCAACTCCGTTTACGGAGGAACACTTTGGTACTACCAAACGCCACAACGAATCGGGTGATTATAAAGGAGTACTACAGGTGTCTCCAAAGGCAGATGTTGGGTTGGCGTTTCGAGATTAGGATTTGTCACTCCGATTGTCGGAGAGGTATCTCTAGGCCCTCTCGGTAATGCACATCACTAAGCCTTGCAAGCATTACAACTAATGAGTTAGCTGTGAGATGATGTATTACGGAACGAGTAAAGAGACTTGCCAGTAACGAGATTGAACTAGGTATTGGATACCGACGATCGAATCTCGGGCAAGTAACATACCGATGACAAAGGAACAACGATGTTGTTATGCGGTCTGACCGATAAAGATCTTCGTAGAATATGTAGGAGCCAATATGGGCATCCAGGTCCCGCTATTGGTTATTGACCGAGACGTGTCTCGGTCATGTCTACATTGTTCTCGAACCGTAGGGTCCGCACGCTTAAGGTTTCGATGACGGTTATATTATGAGTTTGTGTATTTTGATGTATCGAAGGAGTTCGAGTCCCGGATGTGATCACGGACATGACGAGGAGTCTCAAATGGTCGAGACATAAAGATTGATATATTGACGGCTATATTCGGACACGGAAAGGTTCGGAAGTTTCCGGAGAAAACCGGAGTGCCGGAGGGTTACGGAACCCCGGGAAGTAATGGGCCTTATTGGGCCAAGAGGGAGAGAGAGGGCCGCACCGGGAGGTGGCGCGCCCCCATGGGGAGTCCGAATAGGACAAGGAGGGGGCGGCCCCCTTCCCTCTCCTCTCCTCTCTTTCCTTCCCCTTCCTTCCTAGTTGGACTAGGAAAGGGAGTCCTACTCCCACTAGGAGGAGGACTCCCCCCCTGGCGCACCTCCTAGGGCCGGCCGGCCTCCCCTTGCTCCTTTATATACGGGGCAGGGGGCACCCTAGAACACACAAGTTGATCCTTGAGATCGTTCCTTAGCCGTGTGCGGTGCCCCTCCACCATATTCCACCTCGGTCATATTGTAGCAGTGCTTAGGCGAAGCCTGCGCCGGTAGAACATCAAGATCGCCACCACGCCGTCGTCGACGGAACTCTCTCTCCCGGAGCTTTGCTGGATCGAGCTCGAGGAGCGCCACCGAGCTGTACGTGTGTCAAGAACTCGGAGGCGCCGAGTAACGGCGCTGGGATCGGTTGGATCGCGAGGAGAACGTACGACTACTTCCTCTACGTTGTGATCGCTTCCGCCGGTCTCACGAGGGTACGAGACAAAACTCTCCCTCTCGTTGCTATGCATCACCATGATCTTGCGTGTGCGAGGAAATTTTTGAAATTACTACGTTCCCCAACAAGTGGCATCCGAGCCTAGGTTTTATGGTTTGATGTTTTGCACGAGTAGAACACAAGTGAGTTGTGGGCGATATAAGTCATACCGCCTACCAGCATGTCATACTTTAGTTCAGCGGTATTGTGAGATGAAGCGGCCGGACCGACATTACGCCAGACGCTTACGCGAGACTGGTTTCAACGCTACGAGCACTCGTGCTTAAAGGTGGCTGGCGGGTGTCTCTCTCTCACTTTAGTTGAACTGAGTGTGGCTACGCCGGTCCTTGAGAAGGTTAAACGGAGTCTATTTGACAAAGTATCGCTGTGGTCTTGATGCGAGGTGAGATTGGTTCTTGCTTAAGCCCGTAGCAGCCACGTAAAATTTGCAACAACAAAGTAGAGGACGCCTAACTTGTTTTTGCAGGGCATGTTGTGATGTGATATGGTCAAGACGTGATGCTATATTTTATTGTATGAGATGATCATGTTTTGTAACCGGTTATCGGCAATGGCTGGAGCCATATGGTTGTCGCTTATTGTATGAAATGCAAACGCCTGTAATTGCTTTACTTTATCACTAAGCGGTAGCGATAGTCGAGAAGCAATAGATGGCGATACGACAATGATGCTACGATGGAGATCAAGGTGTCGCTACCGGTGACGATGGTGATCACGACGGTGCTTGGAGATGGAGATCACAAGCACAAGATGATGATGGCCATATCATATCACTTATATTGATTGCATGTGATGTTTATCCTTTATGCATCTTATTTTGCTTTGATTGACGGTAGCATTTTAAGATGATCTCTCACTAAAATTATCAAGTAGTGTTCTCCTGAATATGCACCGTTGCCAAAGTTCGTCGTGTCGAGACACCACGTGATGATCGGTGTGATAAGCTCTACGTCCATCTACAACGGGTGCAAGCCAGTTTTGCACACGCAGAATACTCAGTTACTCGACGAGCCTAGCATATGCAGATATGGCCTCGAACACGGAGACCGAAAGGTCGAGCGTGAATCATATAGTAGATATGATCAACATAAGATGTTCACCATTGAAAACTACTCCATCTCACGTGATGGTCGGTTATGGTTTAGTTGATTTGGATCACGTGATCACTTAGATGACTAGAGAGATGTCTGTCTAAGTGGGAGTTCTTAAGTAATATGATTAATTGAACTTTAATTTATCATGAACTTAGTCCTGGTAGTATTTTGCAAATTATGTTGTAGATCAATAGCTCGTTGTTGCTTCCCTATGCTTTTATATGTTTGTTTTGATATGTTCCTAGAGAAAATTATGTTGAAAAATGTTAGTAGCAATGATGCGGATTGGATCCGTGATCCGAGGTTTATCCTCATTGCTGCACGAAAAATTATGTCCTTAATGCACCGCTAGGTGACAAACCTATTGCAGGAGCGATGCGACGTTATGAACGTTTGGCTAGCTCAATATGATGACTACTTGATAGTTTAAGTGCACCATGCTTAAAGGCTTAGAATCGGGACTTCAAAGACGTTTTGAACGTCATGGACCATATGAGATGTTCCAGGAATTGAAGTTAATATTTCAAGCAAATACCCGAGTTGAGAGATATGAAGTCTCCAACAAGTTCTATAGCTAAAAGATGGAGGAGAATCGCTCAACTAGTGAGCATGTGCTCAGATTGTCTGGGTACTTCAATTGCTTGAATCAAGTGGGAGTTAATCTTCCAGATAAGATAGTGATTGACAGAATTCTCTAGTCACCATCACCAAGTTAGTAGAACTTCGTGATGAACTATAATATGCAAGGGATGACAAAAGTGATTCCCAAGCTCTTCGTGATGCTGAAATCGACGAAGGTAGAAATCAAGAAAAGAGCATCAAGTGTTGATGATTGACAAGACCACTAGTTTCAAGGAAAAGGGCAAAGGGAAGAAGGGGAACTTCAAGAAGAACGGCAAGCAAGTTGCTGTTCGAGTGAAGAAGCTCAAGTCTGGACCTAAGCCTGAGACTAAGTGCTTTTGCTGCAATGGAACTGGTCACTGGAAGCGGAACTACCCCAAGTATTTGGCGGATAAGAAGGATGGCAAATTGAACAAGAGTATATTTGATATACAGGTTATTGATGTGTGCCTTACTAGTGTTTATAGTAGCCCCTGAGTATTTGATACTTGTTCGGTTGCTGAGATTAGTAACTCGAAACAGGAGTTACGTATAAACAGAGACTAGTTGAAGGGAAGTGACGATGAGTGTTGGAAGTAGTTCCAAGATTGATATGATCATCATCGCACACTCCCTATACTTTCGGATTAGTGTTAAACCTAAATAAATGTTATTTGGTGTTTGCGTTGAGCATGAATATGATTTGATCATGTTTATTGCAAAACGGTTATTCATTTAAAAGTCAAAGAATAATTGTTGTTCTGCTTAAATGAATAAAACCTTCGATGGTCATACACCCAATGAAAATAGTTTTCAAAACGGTTATTCATTTAAAGTCAAAGAATAATTGTTGTTCTGCTTAAATGAATAAAACCTTCAATGGTCATACACCCAATAAAAATAGTTTGTTGGATCTCGATTGTAGTGATACACATATTCATAATATTGATGCCAAAAGATGCAAAGTTAATAATGATAGTGCAACTTATTTGTGGCATCGCCGTTTAGGTCATATCGTGTAAAGCGCATGAAGAAACTACATAAAAGATGGATTTTCGAATCACTTGGTTATGAATCATTTGATGCTTGCGAACCGTGCCTTTGGGCGAGATGACTAAAACTCGTTCTTGAACAATGGAACGAGCAACAAACTTGTTGGAAATAATACATACCGATGTATGCGATCCAATGAGTGTTGATGCTCGTGGCAAGTATCGTTATTTTCGACCTTCACAAGATGATTTGAGCAGATATGGGTATATCTACTTGATGAAACACAAGTCTGAAACATTTGAAAAGTTCAAAGAATTACAGAGTGAAGTGAAGAATCATCGTAACAAGAAAATAAAAGTTTCTACGATATGATCGCAGAGGAAAAATATTTGAGTTGCGAGTTTGGCCTTCATTAAAACAATGTGAAATAGTTTCACTACTCACGCCACCGAACACCACAGCATAATGGTGTGTCCGAACGTCATAACCGCACTTTATTGGATATGGTGCGATCTATGATGTATCTTACCGATTTACCACTATCGCTTTGGGGTTATGCATTAGAGACAGCTGCATTCACGTTTAATAGGGCACCATCTAAATCCGCTGAGATGACACCGTATGAACTATGGTTTAGCAAGAAACCTAAGATGTCGTTTCTTAAAGTTTGAGTTGTGATGCTTATGTGAAAAAGTTTTCACCGATAAGCTCTAACCCAAATCGAGAAGTGCGTCTTCATAGAATACCCAAAGGTGACTATTGGGTACACCTTCTATCACAGATCCGAAGGCAAGTTTTTCGTTGCTAAGATGGATCCTTTCTAGAGAAGAAGTTTCTCTCGAAAGAAGTGAGTGGGAGGAAAGTAGAACTTGATGAGGTAATTGTACCTTCTCCTTATTGGAAAGTAGTTCATCACGTAAATCAGTTCCAAAGTGATTCCTACACCAATTAGTGAGGAAGTTAATGATGATGATCATAAAACTTCAGATCAAGTTGCTGCCAAACCTCGTAGGTCTTCCAGAGTAAAATCCGCACAGAGTGGTACGGTAATCATGTTCGAAGTCATGTTACTAGACCATGATGAACCTACGGACTATGAGGAAGCGATGATGAGCCCAGATTCAGCGAAATGGCTTGGGGCCATGAAATCGAGATAGGATCCATGTATGAGAACAAAGTATGGACTTTGATTGACTTGCTCGATGATCAGCAAGCCATGTTAAATAAATGGATCTTCAAGAGGAAGACGGACACCGATAGTAGTGTTACTATCTACAAAGCTCGACTTGTTGCAAAAGGTTTTCGACAAGTTCAATGTGTTGAATACGATGAGATTTTCTCACCGTAACGATGCTTAAGTCTGTCCGAATCATGTTAGCAATTGCCACATTTTATGAAATCGGCAAATGGATGTCAAAACAGCATTCCTTAATGGATTTATTAAAGAAGAGTTGCATATGATGCAACCGAAGGTTTTGTCAATCCTAAAGGAGCTAACAAAATGTGCAAGCTTCAAAGAATCCATCTATGATTTGGTGCAAGCATCTCGAGTTGAATAAACGCTTTGATAGTGTGATCAAAGCATATGGTTTTATATGAGACTTTTGGAGAAGCCTGTATTTACAAGAAAGTGAGTGGGAGCACTACAACATTTCGATAAGTATATGTGAATGACATATTGTTGATCGGAAATGATGTAGAATTATTCGCAAAGCATAAAGGAGTATTTGAAAGGAGTTTTTCAAAGAAGGACCTCGTGAAGATGCTTACATATTGAGCATCAAGATCTATAGAGATAGATCAAGACGCTTGATAAGTTTTTCAATGAATACATACCTTGACAAGATTTTGAAGTAGTTCAAAATGGAACAGTCAAAGAAAGAGTTCTTGCCTGTGTTACAAGGTGCGAGATTGAGTAAGACTCAAAACCCGACCACGGCAGAAGATAGAAAAGAATGAAAGTCATTCCCTATGCATCAGCCATAGGTTCTATAAAGTATGTCATGTTGTGTACGGATCTATTGCATACCCTACCACTAAGCTTGGCAAGGAGTGCAATAGTGATCTAGGAGTAGATCAATGGACATCGGTCAAAATTATCCTTAGTAGAATAAGGATATGTTTTCGATTATGGAAGTGAAAAAGGTTCGTCGTAAAGGGTTACGCCGATGCAAGTTTTAACACTAATCTAGATGACTCGAGTCTCAATCTGGATACATATTGAAAGTGGGAGCAATTAGCTATAGTAGCTCGTGCGAGCATTGTAGACATAGAAATTTGCAAAATACTTACGGCTCGAATGTGATGAGACCGTTGACTAAAATTATCTCACAAGCAAAACATGATCACACCTTAGTACTCTTTGGGTGTTAATCACATAGCGATGTGAACTAGATTATCGACTCTAGTAAACCCTTTGGGCGTTGGTCACATGTCGATGTGAATTATGGGTGTTAACCACATATAGATGTGAACTATTAATGTTAAATCACATGGCGATGTGAACTAGATTATTGACTCTAGTGCAAGTGGGAGATCAAGGAAATATGCCCTAGAGGCAATAATAAAGTTATTATTTATTTCCTTATATCATGATAAATGTTTATTATTCATGCTAGAATTGTATTAACCGAAACATAATACATGTGTGAATACATAGACAAACAGAGTGTCACTAGTATGCCTCTATTAGACTAGCTTGTTAATCAAAGATGGTTAAGTTTCCTAACCATAGACAAAGGAGTTGTCATTTGATTAACAAGGTCACATCATTAGTTGAATGATCTGATTGACATGACCCATTCCATTAGCTTAGCACCTGATCGCTTAGTATGTTGCTATTGCTTTTATCCATGACTTATACATGTTCCTATAACTATGAGATTATGCAACTCCCGTTTACGGAGGAACACTTTGGTACTACCAAACGTCACAACGAATCGGGTGATTATAAAGGAGTACTACAGTGTCTCCAAAGGCGATGTTGGGTTGGCGATTTCGAGATTAGGATTTGTCACTCCGATTGTCGGAGAGGTATCTCTGGGCCCTCTCGGTAATGCACATCACTAAGCCTTGCAAGCATTACAACTAATGAGTTAGCTGTGAGATGATGTATTACGGAACGAGTAAAGAGACTTGCCAAGATGTGAGATTAAACTAGGTATTGGATACCGACGATCGAATCTCGCAAGTAACATACCGATGACAAAGGGAACAACGATGTTGTTATGCGGTCTCGACCGATAAAGATCTTCGAGAATATGTAGGAGCCAATATGGGCATCCAGGTCCCGCTATTGGTTATTGACCGAGAGGCGTGTCTCGGTCATGTCTAGATTGTTCTCGAACCGTAGGGTCCGCACGCTAAGGTTTCGATGACGGTTATATTATGAGTTTGTGTATTTTGATGTACCGAAGGAGTTTGGAGTCCCGGATGTGATCACGGACATGACGAGGAGTCTCGAAATGGTCGAGACATAAAGATTGATATATTGACGGCTATATTCGGACAGGAAAGGTTCCGGAAGTTTCGGAGAAAACCGGAGTGCCGGAGGGTTACCGGAACCCCGGGAAGTAATGGGCCTTATTGGGCCAAGAGGGAGAGAGAGGGCCGCACCGGGAGGTGGCGCGCCCCCATGGGGAGTCCGAATAGGACAAGGAGGGGGGGGGCCCCCCCCTCCCCTCCCTCTCTTTCCTTCCCCTTCCTTCCTAGTTGGACTAGGAAAGGGAGTCCTACTCCCACTAGGAGGAGGACTCCCTCCCTTGGCGCACCTCCTAGGGCCGGCCGCCCTCCCCTTGCTCCTTTATATACACAGGCGGGGGGCACCCTAGAACACACAAGTTGATCCTTGAGATCGTTCCTCAGCCGTGCGGTGCCCCTCCACCATATTCCACCTCGGTCATATCAGAGCGGTGCTTAGGCGAAGCCCTGCGTCGGTAGAACATCAAGATCGCCACCACGCCGTCAGGTCTTGTGGAACTCTCTCTCCCGGAGCTTTGCTGGATCGGAACTCGAGGAGCGCCACCGAGCTGACGTGTGTCAAGAACTCGGAGGCGCCCGAGTAACGGCTGGGATCGGTTGGATCGCGAGGAGAACGTCGACTACTTCCTCTACGTTGTGATCGCTTCGCCGGGCTCACGAGGGCACGAGACAAAACTCTCCCTCTCGTTGCTATGCATCACCATGATCTTGCGTGTGCGTAGGAAATTTTTTGAAATTACTACGTTCCCCAACAGTGTTTGTATGAGGGGTTGATGGAATGACTTTGAATAAATGTCATGCATGTGTGAAATAAAATTGCATCATAGTTGTCTCTTGTCTCTTATTCTTCGACAGTGCAGGTACCCAAGATCATGGAGTTCGAGCCATGAGGAGGTTAGGAGCTGGGAGGACGTGAAGCGCTATTCTGAACACCGATGACAAAAAGGTTTAATACGGTAGCATGAAGCCAATACTTGGGGATACATGTGGTGTAGCCATTAAATTCCCAATGCTTTTGTCTGATTTACCTTAATTACCGAGGTAACCCCGCGAAGGTGTCTTGGACTAGGGGTGCACGCCCCGTCGGCCTACTATTCTTAGGCCGGGCCAATGACCCACTAGTAATTGAAGAATGGGCCCCACGTGCCCTTGTCCTTGGCGTAATCAAGATGGAGACCTCTGAAGACTTCACGTACACTTCAAGGCGAGTTTGAATGTTCGACATGTTTATCCCCAGATCGTAACCGACCATGTGTAACCCTAGATACCCCCGGTGCCTATATAAGCAGTGGGGTTTAGTCCATAGAGGCAAGTCTTTCGAGATTAAGAAGGTTAGAGCTTGTTCATACGATCTTGAGGTAGATCATACTATACTTTGTACCCCATCCCACAATCAATATAATAAGAGCATGATGTAGGGTTTTACCTCCTCAAAAGGGCCCGAACCTGGGTAAAATACCGTGTCCCTATTCTTCCTATTACCATTGTTCCTAGATCACTAACTTGGGACCTCCTACCCGAGACCCGCCAGTTGTAGCACCGACACCCCGCGCGATGGATAGGGCCTACGGTTGCACAACTGACTCTTGATGCAGGGCGTGTTCCGGTCTAGACGTAATTTGGACACATCCCCCACTTCAAGTCGTTGCAGCACATCTTAAACAGGCATCTTCCAGAGCACAAATTAAGATCACGATGATCCGGATCGAAAACATATGGTTGTAAGAATGATGTCCTCATACCCATGCATGTTTTTATTATAGGTGTTAAGGTAACAACAGTGATTACGATCCATTCTAGTAACTGGAAATTAATACTCTTGCAAAAGCTTGGTAGAAACCCTCCTTATAAGTGCACATCCTCTCGTGGGTTCGATAACTCAGGGTCACACCTTGGGGAAAGAGGTTGGGAACCTTTCTGCTATTCATTACCAGATCGCCAAAGGGAGTCATCAAAGCCCTCATCTCCCTTTGGATTTGAGGCGAACCTTACCTTTGTTCCTATTTCCCTTGGATTGTTTGCATATGCTTTGTGGATCTCATGTGTTGCTTATCTAGTGGGTGTGTGATTGGACTTGTCTTTGAGTTTTTCTCCTTGTGAATTGTGTGTTTCTCTTGATTTCCCCTCCAAGTTGTGAAAGACTAGGACATATAGAGTTCTACCCTACATCAATGGGGGAAGAGACTGACTGTGGAAGCCTAGAGGTGTCCGGCTTTTTCTCTACGGGTTCTTTGTATAAGGAGATTTTCAGGGGTGAAAGACTAGGACATATAGAGTTCTACCCTACATCAAGGGGGGAAGAGACTGACTGTGGAAGCCTAGAGGTGTCCGGCTTTTTCTCTACGGGTTCTTTGTATAAGGAGATTTTCAGGGGTTTTGTACCTTGTGACCTTAGCGGCATCTCGTTGGCGCGGATTCCGGAAAAGATACTTTTTTTCCTATGGTAGGTTGCTAGGAACTGGATTCCAGCAGGGACCAAGTGGTGAAGAGAAATGGTCCGGGAGACGATACTTGCTTGTGGTGCGGTCTTGACGAAATTTGCGATCATGTCCTTTTTAGATGCATTGTCGTGAGATTTGCTTGGAGTGTGTTGAGGGAGGCCACTGGATGTGGGAACCTGTCCGGCTTTGTTGACTACTACAGCTTGGTGCAAGCCACGAGCAGATCAGCTCATGGATTAGCTTGGGTGGGATTTGCAGCGCTAGCTTGGTCACCGTGGACTGAGTAAATTACACATAACCACCATTTTGAAGGCTAGGTCTGCGAAAAACACTACAATACGTTTTTTTATAAAAAACACCACGTCTACGATAATATTTTTGCAAAAAACACTGATCGGCGGATCGGGCTCAGTTAAGTGCGTTTGTGACAGACGGGCCCGCCAACCAGGCTGACGTGGCACCACTTAACCTCTCAAATATAACGGCGACGTTTGATAACGTTATCCTTATAGGGCCCTACGGGGGTCCACCTGTCATCCAAAGAAAAAAAAGAAAAAAAATCTGCCTCCTACTCTTGTTATCCTCACGACCCCGTACGAGGTCCTGGTGCCAGAGACGCATCGCACCGCCGCCGCCCAACTTGCGTACGCCACCGGCCGGCGACCACAGCAGCAGCTCCAACTCGGGCAGGAATCCCGCACCAGGACAGAGCGGCCGTGCTGCTCGGCTTCACCTGCGCGTCCCTCATCACCGGCCGTGCCCCGCCCCCGCTGCAACTCCCTCCAACCCCAACGGCGGGCCGGCGTTCCGTCGCACGGCTCCCTCCGACGCACGGTGTGCCGCGACCACGACGAGGCAACCGACCGCCTGATCCCGGAGCTCCAACCGTTCCTGCCTCGCCGGCGTGGCCACGCCGCCCGCCGACGACCATCTCCGCGTCCCGCTGCAGTCGCCCGGCCGAGGAGCTCGAGGTGGCTGGTCTCCAGCCACCGCCCCAAGCCTCCACGGCTTGCTGCGATGCAGGCTCCTTCCCCCGGACCCTGATGGCGCGCCTCCTCGCCGGCGACGAGACCCATGGGCGCGTCGTACTGCTGCTCTGCTCGTGTGCTTGCGCAGGCCAAATCCAATGGACCTGATTGCTTTTATGTTTTTGATTGAAGGGCGTCCCTGTGAAATTGTAGGGGCTGGTTTGTAAAATGTTGAAGAGAGGAGTGTGACGCTGACAAGCGGGCCCAATGTCCAGCAATCGATTTCATGTAACGGTGTGAGAAATTTGTGCCACGTAAGCCTGACTGGCGGGTCCCATCTGTCATAAACGCACTTAACCGAGGCAAAGTCGCCGATCAGTGTTTTTTGTAAAAGGATTACCATAGACGTGGTGTTTTCTGTAAAAAAAAGTATTATAATGTTTTTCACAAATCTAGCATTTAAAGTGGTGGTTTTGTGCAATTTACTTCCGTAAACTACACGCAATAAAGCACCGATTGAGAGAATATCCGGCTGACTTGATGTATAAACTTGTGATACTTTTGCAATTATGGAAGCTTCTAGCGAGACCCAAGGACCGACGGCATGTGGAGCAACTCTCTCAAGGCTACGGGATATGTGCACGGAGCTCACGAGATTTGGGACAGAGCAATCGTGACCCCCCGGGCCGTCTTCAGAAATTCGGGGGCCCGGGACGAAATGCAAAATGGATTCCTAAATTTTGATATACACTCTTATAACTGAAGTTCTAAGTTTATCATTTATCAAGATAAAAAAAAAAAGAAAAAGGTTGCACCATGAAGCTTGAATTAGCAATTTTCTCCAGAAATAGTTGCATCAATCCATCTGACGTCTAAACCTATTGGCTGCAAAGTGTAAAGAAATGTATCACCTATCGATATATAGGAAGTACACTTGCTAATGCTCAAGTTTACTGACTATCCATGTAATCATTTTGTGCACCAAAATTCAAAAACGAAGAGCATACATATAATAATGGAGAAGGAGCGTGTCTCTTGATTTTTCGTGTCAGGAGATGCAGATTGCTTTGGGTCTTCGAGCTGTACAAAAGCTCAGAAATCATTATGTGGACTCGGCTTACATCCCTACAGCAAATAGGTTTGGAGCACTCACGTGGGATCATCGCTTGGGGAACTAGTTAACTACTCCCTTCGTTCCTAAATAATTGTCTTTCTACCATCTTAAATGGACTACAACATACGGACGATGTAGACACGCGTATTTTAGAGTGTAGATTCACTCATTTCTTTCCGTATGTAATCACTGTCAAATCTCTGAAAGACAATTATTTGTGAATCGGAGGAAAGAAGACGCAACATCCATCTGCGAGGAGCCGAGGAGACAAGAGGAAGAATGGAGGAGGGCCGGAGGACGACGACGGCGAGGACGACCAACATGAGGCGAGCGATTGGATCGGGCGATCAGACGACGGAAGAAGCCCTAGCGGCATCAGCGGCCGAAGCAGCGAGGCGTGTACGTGAATGGGCTCCTGGCTCAGTTAGTGGGCTTTTCATATAAAATTTCCATGATTTGGGGGCCCCAAAATTTTGGGGGCCGGGGACGGTCGGCCAATTTGGCCTGCCCCATCGACGGGCCTGGTGCCCCCAACATACGTCGTTTCTACGTTGTCAGTGCTGCGTCGCTTGGCTTGGCCTGATCGTGTAGCGAACCTCGTTTGCATTCACGAAGACATCTTGGATTTGTTATGCGCCGAACTTGTAAGAGCCTCAGTTTAAACCGGGCATATGCCTCCTTTCTAACAAAATGCTTGTAGTTCGGTAGCATTTCAGCGAAACTAAATAGGCAACCAACGAGTTGTCCATGAAGCAATCATAGCCGTGAATGGATTTAATTGGATCATGACCAGAGAAGAAAGATCCAACGCAAACTGGCCCAGCTACCTCCTGTCACAATAAACAAATAAAATGGACCACTACTTCTGTCGATGTTCGGTGTTGGGCCACATCTCATAACATCGCAACATGACAAAACTCCAAAGGGAAAAAAGAAAGGACAAAAGAGGATTCATCAAAAAGAAAAGGAGAAAAATAATAGAGGGGCAACACAAGAAGGACAGAAGACGCACCTATGTATACCAAAGTTTTAAACATTTTATGGTATACTAGCAAGATGTCCGTGCAAACATCAAGATGCATTTTTTTTTATAAAACACCTGTTGTGATTGACGCATGCGGGAGTAATTGCATGTGTAAAACTAATGATATCTCGAGAAAGAGGAGAGATAAGATGAGAAGGAGTGGGGCGTGGTGGTGATTGATGGTCGGACTGAGCGGAGGCATAGGGATGGACGACGCCGGCAGCGGCCACCATGCCAGATTGTTTCATAGGCTTCCTTTTTTAATTGCTCAAGAATAAGGTTGTGGGAGATAAGGATGAATGAGGGAAGACCTTATCTGCAAATGTGAAGAGAGGTGCGAGTATCTTTTTGCAAAATTGTCATAGTTTGCTTTCTATCCGTCAGATATAGATCGGATGGTCTATATTGCAAGATGGCAGCCACACCATCATCATCAACTTGGTTTTTTTTTATAAAAGTAGAGATATGATCAAAGTGGTTTTCACATTGCAAACTGTTCTTGCAAACATCAAACTCGTTGGTTTCCTGAACTACACAAATGGATTTCAGCCCAATTTGAGCTCAGTCTTGACCCCACATACTTAAAGACAAAGTGCTACTACATGTGGTTCATTTACAGGGTAATTAGCTTGAGAACAAAGACCTCGTTGGATGGCCAGGTCACTGGCATAAGTAGATGAGGCACTGAATAATGCTCACGTGGATGTACTTGGCATTAACTCGGCAGTTTTATGTTTTGCAGTGCAAGGCATTCAGCAAGAGGGCAGGCATCCTCATTTGGTTGAAGAGACACACCACCTTCCAGTTCTTTGTTGCATTCAGGTTTACCAGCTGGCAGCCGAAAATAGCAGTAGCCCGTCAACTCAGACATGACAAGTTTGAAACTTCGCCGTAATACTAGAGCCTAACGGGCGCTTCGCCCGTCTGTTCTTTACTTAACTTTTTGAGTGGATTAACTCTGTCATCTCTAGCAGGATACTGTAGTTGGTTGTTTCGTGTTGATTTTATCCATGTTGGTTTGAGTTTTTTTTTTTTGCGTGAAAACTTCCGATCTATTCATCAACTGTCAAGGTAGTACAAAGAACACTAGAAGTAAAAATTACATCCAGGTCTGTAGACCACCTAGCGACGACTACAATCTCTGAAGCGAGCCGAAGGCGCGCCGCCTGTGGCGGGTTTTTTCCATTCGTAAATCGTGTTGGGCTGTTGTTGGAGACTCTATTTGTTCTGAGAGGAGAGTGAAGTTGTTCGATGCATGATTGCGGCTTCCTACACATTTCGAAATCGATGTCATCTGGTAGTGGTTGTGTGAGCCTCCTGAGAGCTCTTATTCCACCTTGAAACCATAGAATTGCTGCTATAACACTCACATGGCCGGCCAATGAAACTCCTGCTCGCTCATCTCGGCTACTTGCTTCACTCACTTGCTTAACTTTTTTTCCGGCTCGCTCCACTGCTAGCTAACCGGCTATCCTATTTTCTTTGAAAAAGTTCATTGAATCAAAATATGTTCATGTATTTAAAAAATGTTTCAAATTTCAAAACTATGAATTTTAAAAATATTCATGAATTTCAGAGAATGTTCACGAGTTTGAAAAAGTTTCGTCAATATTAAAATTCAGTTGCATTTTTATGAACTTTAGAAATATTCATGAATTATTTTTTATCATGATATATAAAAATATTCATGTTTTTCTAAAGTATTCATGAATTAAAATATAACAAAATAAAAAGAAAAGAAACAAATAAAAAAACATTTTTTTTAAAACAGACTAATAACGCAGAAAAGAAAGGAAAAAAATCAAACTAGGCATTACCGTCCCAAAACCGGGAAAATGGGTCGGCCCATTTAATGACTAGGTGTGCGTTACTCTCAACCAGCAAGCAACACGCGTATATGCGGGATCGATAGCGACCCCCACAGCCGCAGGACACACAAGGAGTCTCCAAATCTAGAAAGTTTATCATGAATTAAAATGTGAAAAATGAAATGAAAAATAAAAAAAAGAGACACAAAAAAGAAAAATAATAATAGTAGAAAACTACATAAAAATAGCAAAACACAAAAAGAAAGTCAACACCTTCTCAAAATGGGAAAAGATATGCACATTTCTTTTAAATGTTCACAGATTTTAATAAATGTTCATGAATTAAAATATGGAAAAAATAAAAACTAACATGAAAATGAAAAAGAAAAGAAAAGCACTAAAGCAATAGGAATACTATTAAAAACATAGAAAAAAGAAATAGGAAACCATGCAATACCTTTCTAAAACTGGGAAAACCGGCCAGCTCATTACGGTTAGGTGTGCCTTACTCTCAACAGGCGACATACTCCCTAATGGCAGGCTCCATAGTAACCCCCACACCCCTCAAAATGCACTAGGAGACTCTAAATCGAAAAGGCTAATTCGTGAATTCAAATGTGAAAAAATAAAACTAGAGGAGAAAACAAACACAAAAAATATAGAAAAACTAATTAAAAATAGAAAAACATAAAAGGAAAAAAATAAAAACCAGTCCATACCCTCTCATAACCAGGAAAAAAGAACCAACCCATTATAGCTAGGTATGTGTTACTACTCTCAACTAGTGACACACACCCTTACTGGTGGGTTCCATAGCAATCCCCACAAACCTTGACGCACCAAGACACTCCAAATATAGGGATCGAAACAGGAAAAAGGAAGCCTCCATTTCCAGACGCAGCAAACCAACATTATCGCTCTTCCCTCGTGCTAGTAATGTGCTCTACGCATGTATGCGTGTGAACAAAAAGTAAATCAATAAAAAAATGTAGTCAACTTGTTGTTTTGGGAACACAGTAGTGAACGCATCGGTCCCTCTAGCGCATTGCATGTTTTTTTATTTTAGGTTATTGTTGATTTATGGAGATTTTTAAGTTTATTTACTATTTATGTTTTTGTACGACAAAAACCCTAGACCAACTCAGGGTGTGGCCTCCCCTAGAGCTACTCGATATATGTTTTGATTCTCAAATAAGACATATGTGTGCCCTTGTATGCTTACTATTGTAGACTAAAAGTAATCAAATGGAAAAGTTCTAAAAAAAGGGAACGATCTGCCTCTGTGTAAAAAAAATCATAATCTTGTTGCTCATATTTTTAGTTGTGCTAACTGCCATATTGTTCATTTGTGGTTTGTTGTGTGACAAACTAAGGCTTGGACCCTAACCATCCTACTTTTATAGGCCCAATTGCGTACACCTAGAATTATTATTAGGCGATGAAAAAAATATTTTTCACCCTCAAATCTATTCAAGTGGAGCCATAACTCCCTAAAGTAAAATTTTTAGCTAATATGCACCTCCAAAACTATTCCAGTGGAGCAATAACACCCTAAAGTGAAATTTGATCTAATTTAAACCCTCGAATATACAATGCCATTTAAAACAAAACTTTAGGCATTGAGGTGAACTTGGCCCATAAACACCGAAAACTTTTGCACATGTCGTTCCAAGAGGCCAGCCCTAAGAGGATGCATTGCCCCAAAGATGGGGCACGGTTGGGCTGAATCACTAAATTCGATTTCTAATTTTTTTAGAGATTTTTTTCATGTTCTGACATTGTTGTTTGTTAAAGTTGCAAAAACATATAAATATGATGTTTGTTATTTAATTTTAATATTATTTCTTTAACTTAATTTTCTATACTTACATCTAAACAAGATTTATTTAATTACTTTATTCTACCTATTTATTTTTATTTTGTTTACCACCTTATTTTATTAATTTATGTTGCATTTTTTCATGGTAAATACATAAAAACTAAGCATGTGATGTTTTCTTGATAAGTCAGGAATATTTATTTCCATACATATGAACTTTTGTGCTATAAGGAACAAATATATATTTTGATATATTTTAGACATAGCATTTATTTTAGAATGCACGGTATTTTAAAATTGCAACACATAACATTTTCTACATAGCAGAAAATATTTTTACATTTATCTGATCTTATGGAATATTTTTTGCTATTGGTTTGAACATTTCATTTAATACATGTACACAAGTCATACAACATGTGTGAAATGAGCTATATCACTACCTGGATTCAAGCAATAGACTTGACATGGATGCTCATATTTTGTTTGGATTTTTTTCAAGATTTCTAGGACCATTCTTTTAGTGGGAGGTGACTTGCCCATCAACTAAAAGGGCATATGGTGACTTCGTCACGTCAATCTCAAGTTTAGCCGACTCAATCTCTCAAGGGTGTTCATAGGGGTGAATGTAGACATTTTTTAACGTGAGTTGGTAAGCAATAAAAACTTAGAAACAATATTAAAAAATAAAGCCAGAAAAAAATTCTATTGAAATAAATTAATACATATTAAAGTGATTACTAAAAATAATTTTATTTTCAGAAGACATGGAAATCATTTTTATTTGAAAATAAGAAAAACACATGTGTTAATGGCCTGCGCCAACAGCCAGCCCATTTAGCTTGAGATGAGGCGAAGCTACTTTTTACACCAGGTGGCCCACCTACATGGGCTCGCATTTCAGAATTTGGCTAAAGCCTGAAGGTAAGCGAGATGACTATATCTCGCAATAAGCGAGTTAGAAGAATCTCTCGCTGAAAGATTATTTTTGTCTCGCGTAGCAACTGGGTGGCCCCATTAGCACAGACTTAATAAGAGAAATAGTGGAGAAAAAGGGAGCAAAAGCAAGAATCGAACCCAGGTCTCCTGGAGGGTTGCTACCGATTCTAGCCACTGGGATTGTGTCGCATCCATGGTACATACTTGAGGGAAAATAGCCGGTTTTCTGCACGGATTTTCTATTTTTTTTGTTTTTTTACACCGGCTCTTTGTTTCTTTATCTGTTTCCATTGTCTTTCTCTCTATTTTATCTTTGGTTTTCTTTGTTTGTTTTTCAGTTTTCATTGGCCTTTTTCTTTTCTTTCTTTTTTCCTTCGGGTTTTTTTGTTTCTTTCTCATTTTTCATTGGAATTTTCTCTCGTTTTCACAGTTTTTAATACATATTTCTGGTATATATCTAATATATTTTTCTAATACACGTTTAACATTTTCAGATACAATACCAACATTTTTTGAATAGCTGGTCAACATTTTCTCTATATACATTCAAACATTTTTCACATGCTTGATTAAAATAAATTGAAATACAAGATCAACCTTTTTCTAATACATGTTCAATTTTTTTCAATAAACATTTAACAAATTTTAGATGTCTTATTAACATTTTATACACATTTAACATTTCCAAATGCTTGATTAACATATTTCGCATACATTTTAACATTTTTTCAAATGCTTGATTGACATTTTATATGCACTTATGTTAATATAATAACACCAAAATGTGCTGCAAATTCATGTTCAAGTTGAATTAAGGCCGAAGGGAAAAGAAGGCGTGGCTTTGGACCCAAACTCTTCCATGACGCCCTTCTTCTTATAGTGTGGGCAAGTGATCAAGTTAAGTAAACTACTGATTGTATTGTGGGCTGGGATGACCTTTGTGAGTCGAAGTAATTTCCGGAAAGACACACATGAGCTCTCATACATGGACCAGCAGTGATCATATTTTTTCTTTATTTTTAATGTATGGTCACCATTTTCTATACACATTTAACATTTTCGAAATGCTTGATTAACATATTTGACATATTTGTTCAACATTTTTCAAGTGCTTGATTAAATTTTTATATACATGATTAATTTTTGCATCATTTTTTAATACTTGGGAAACATTTTTATATACAAAATTAACTTTTGAAATACTTGTTCATCATTTTTTCAAATGCTTGTTTAACATTTTCTAAATACATGATCATTTTTTTCATACACATTGTTTTTATGTACATTTTATATATGTGATAAGCATTTTCTCTATACACATTAAACATTTTTCAAAGCTTGGTCATGATTTTTGTAACATAGAATACCTGCGAATGTAAATATGGTAAAAGAAAACAAAAAAATGTAAAAAAAAAGAAAAAGGAGAATATGGTCAGTGGCCTGTGGTCACGCGATGGGCCGGCTCAATGTAGAGCTCGCCTTCAGCGAGACTTCCTCTGGTCACGGGCACCCCTATGTCTCGCTTTAAGTGAGCACAGGGGCAAGCCTCGCGTTTGGGGGATGGGCGGCCAGCCATGGGAGGCTGCGCCCCCCCTTTATTTTGTTCTTGCTTTTCTATTTATTTTAATACTTTTCTTTATACTTTAAATTAATCTACATGTATACACAACAAACACCCTTCAAAAACACATTTAAAATATTGAATAATTATTAAAAATGTTGAAGAAGTGTTTGGCAAATGTTGAATAAGTATTAAATGTTTTTGAACGAGTATTCAAAAATGTTGAATAAGTATTTAAAAATATTGAATAAGTATTAAAATGTTGAATAATTATTTGAAAATGTTGAATTATTAAAAATATTGAACGAGTATTTAAAAATGTTGAACAAGTATCTAAAACAATGTTGAATAAGCACTAAAATGTTGAACACATATTTGAAAAATGTTGAATTGGCATTGAACAATGTTGAACGTGTACACAAAAATGTTGATCACTTACTAAAATATCTTTTTCACACATACAAATATGTAGGGTGAAAACGAAAACAAACATAAGAAAAAACAAAAGAAAAAGAAAACTGGAGAAGAAAATAGGAAACTAAGCAAAAAATGGATAAGAAACAAAAGGCAAATAACCAAAGATTAAGAAACAAAATGCAGGAAAGAATAAAAAATGGAGGAAAAAAAGAAATAAAACGAAAAACAGAAAAAATGGCTCGAAAAAGCCTCAAGTAGGACCTGCCATACAAACTTACCACGAGAGGTTAATCTGTACGCGCGGGCGAGTGGGCCGGCCCAATACGATGCAGGTGGAGGAGAACCTTCAGCGAAGTTCCCCTCTCGCATCGCTTAAAGCTACAAATAGTCGTTGCGTCTGATCACACTGTCGGCGAGACATATCAGCGCCGGAAGGTAAGTAAGTCTCAAAGTCTTGACATGCGAGGCAAATTTGGCCAATTAGCAACACTACAAGCCAGAAAAATGAACTTCCCATTTGCTTATAGAAGAAGAAGCAAAATAAAAACCTAACGAGAAATTCAGAAAGGAAAGGAGAATGTTTCATCAAAGAATGAGTGCAACATAGGTTAACCCCGTTCTAAATGAAAAACACCAAAGCAGCTTGAGTCAAAGAAAGCATGGTCTCACATGCACACTCAAGTTTCAGCCAGGCAGCAGAAAGTGCATACGCGTGGCCACTTTGGGAAGGGATCATTATTTCTTTTTGTAGAAGTGCATGCTCTAGCCAATGCAACCAAAAGACCGATCTGATGGAAGAGACTAGGCAACACATTATACGTCAACACCCCCTCTCACATGTGGCTCCCTCAGGCCTAAACGTGGACCGAAAGTGGGCTGCAATATAATTGAGCCAGCTGGGTCTTGAACTCAAGACCTCTTGACTTCGATACCATGTAGAAATGCATGCTCTAGCCAATGCAACCAAAAAATGGATCTAATGAAAAAGACTAGACAGCATATTATACTAACACTTTTCAACTATAGAGAGCGCCACCACGATATGTGATTGAGCCACATCACCTCAACATGAGATGAACTGACTCTTCGGCCGGAAATCTCACCGTCGTGAGCTGTCACACACGCGATTTTGTAGCCTGGCCTGGTGAAAAAGTAGAAAGGTGAGGAAGAGAAGACAACGACCTCCTTGACCGGAGACCAGAACTCCGGCGGGCCGGCCGACCGGATCGCCCCGAGTTCAACGCATGTGTTTACACGTTGTCCTGATGTGTGTGAGCTCCGGGACTGGATAGTTTCAGTTGTGCATATAAGGATATTGCATTGAACTGGATAGTTCGATGTTAATCTGACGACTTCAGAAGTAATTTCTCCCTGTATGAAAATAAGACCTGCCGCTACTGATCTTTAACTAAAGCAAAGCTCAAAACCTCAAGTTAGCAGTTCCACATCCATCCAATGCCTGTAGGTGTAGCTAGTTGATTAGTCGATCGGCCTTCTTTTTCTCTTCGAAAAAGGAGAATGACCCTCAGCCTCTGCATCTGGACGATGATCAGTCGATCAGCCTGTTAGGAAATCTACAGCGCAAGCTACTCTAGGTCATATTAAATCCTGTCTTGGAACCATTGCAGTCCATAGGAAATCAGAAGGGAAGCAAATGGAAGACACACTTGGTCAATCTTGAAATCGCTGAAGACCAAATAAAGGATCTACACATCCCAAGCCACCTCCTGGGCGCCCTAGGCTTGTCTCTATCATCCCTAATTGAATTGAGAGGATATAGCCTCATCACTCACCGATTTTTGCTTTTTGTCATCCTTGCATGTAGAGGCCAAGATCTTTTTCTTTTTCTTTTGAGGGGATGTAGAGCCCAAGATCACTCTCAAATGATCCGTGCTTTACCAAAGACACAAAATAACCACCGGGAGAGGACCCTCGCGAACCCTTGATTAGTCTCTGGTAATCTCATCATTGTTCAAAGATGATACAAAGGCGAAAAGCGAAAGCCAAGGATCAACAAATTAGACACTTCCGTAGATTTCCTCCACGGAAAAAGCTTTCGGAACGTGTGTGATTTCACCACTAGTGTATTGGGAGCCATTGACAAAGAGATCGGCCATGTTCACACGCTAACATGGATCGGCTTATGTATAATGTGCATACCTTTGGAGGATTTAATAGTCCACATAATCATGATTGGAAGTTAAAGTTCGGGACTGATGCTATATGTAACGCTGGAAGACAAAGCTTTAGCTTGTTCATACTTCATACATGCATGGCCTTTAATCATGTCAGGCCAGGAGATGAGCCTTCTATGCTAATATGTAGTGACCAGTCTGTAATTTGTAGTGATAATATTGGTTAATATTGGTTTTTATCAAACATGCATGAAAGAACACGCAAACTACAAGGTTCCATACATGAATATGTTTGCGATAAAAACAACACCAACATAAACCGTAGGATCATGGGGAAATTTCGGGCGGTGATAGACGCGGTAGGCCTGAAGGAGATCAAGTGTAAGAACAGAAGATTTACGTGGAGCAACGAGCGTGCATCCCCAACCCTAGTCAGCATTGATAAATTCTTCTGCACCATGGCATGGACCTCCATGTTCCCCGCCTACCTGCTTCACGCGGCATCGACATCGTGCTCTGATCACTGCCCGCTGCTGCTGTCGGAGGCGGCGGCCCCTCGCCGCGCGGCCCGCTTCCGTTTCGAGTCCTTTTGGCCAAGATTTCCACGCTTCCACATTACGGTGCAGAGGGCGTGGGATCGCCCTGTAGCCTCCAGTTGCGCTTTCAAGAGAATCAGCATCAAGCTCTCACGAGTGGCACGAGACCTGAAGATTTGGGCGAAAGGCTTCTTCAGTGAGACGAAGCTTCAGATGCATATCGCAAACGAGATCGTGCTACGCCTCGACATTGCTCAGGAGAGTAGGCAGTTGTCATTAGAAGAAACCCAACTGCGGAAGAACCTCAAGATGCGAGTGCTGGGGCTCGCCGCCATCGAGAGGGCGCGCAAAAGACAGGCCTCGCGCGTGACCTGGCTACGCGCGGGAGACACCAAGATGGCGTTTTTCCAGGCAAAGATCAACTCACGGCGCCAAAAAAACTTCATCCAGACCCTGCACACCAGGGACTCCATCGTCACCTCCCATGGCGACAAGGAGCGGATCATCCACGAGCACTTCCGATCATCGCTGGGCACAAAAAATCCTCGCAGCCGCACCATCAACTGGGAGGCCATAAACCTCCCATCCTTGCCGGCAGCTGGCCTCGATAACCCCTTCACCGAGGACGAGGTTTGGGCGCCGATATGCAAATCTCCATGGGAGAAGGCCCCGGGGCCAGATGGCTTCAACGGAACCTTCTTCCGTTCGTGCTGGCCCATCATCAAGACCGACGTCATGGCCGTCTTCCACCAGTTCTACAACCTCGCAGGCGGTGACATGTCGGCGATCAACAACGCCACGATTGTCCTTCTGCCAAAAAAGGATGGTGCAACGGAGATCAACCACTTCAGGCCCATCAGCTTGATTCATTCTGTAACCAAGCTCATCTCCAAGGTCCTATCGATTAGACTAGCGCCAGTCATCGGCTCCATCATCTCACCGGCGCAAACGACATTCATGAAGTCCAAGTGCATACACGACAGCTTCCTGTTCGTGCAGAACTCCGTCCGTGCCCTTGATCGCCGCAAAGTGCCAGGCCTGCTAGTAAAATTGGACATAGCAAAAGCTTTCGACACCGTCTCCTGGGAGTACCTGCTGGAACTGCTTCAACAACTAGGGTTTAGTGCGCGTTGGCGGGACTGGGTGGCTAGGTTGCTCGTCTCGGCTTCATCGGCGGTCTCTCTCGACGGCGTTGTAGGCCCAACCATTCTCCACCACGTGGGCTGCGCCAGGAGACCCGCTCTCCCGTTCCTCTTCATTTTGGCCATCGACCCATCAGATCATCTCACCGCGGCGGTGGATCAGCAAATGCTTCATCGTCTCCTCGGTCGTGACACGGCGCTTCGTGTCGCCTCTACGCGACGACGCAGCTTATCTTCATAAACCCTAGACGCGAAGAGGTAGACTCTCTGCTACACATCCTTAGCGATTTTGGAGCGACAACGGGGCTCTGTATTAACCCGGCCAAATCCACGGTCTCGCTGATCCGTTGCGAGAACATCAACGCCGACGAGGTGCTCCGTGGCTTTGCAGCTCCATTGCCCCATTCCCAATCAAATACCTAGGGTTGCTGTCTCCACGGACGCTGCGTTTGGTCCACGCCCGTTCATCCTCGACAGGATCAAGGCTAGGCTTGCGGGCTGGAAGGGCATGCTTCTTCCGATGGCCGGCCGCCGTGTCCTCGTCAGATGCGTGTTGAGTGCTATGCCAACCTTCGCCCTAACCGTCCTCCGTGTCCCACAGAAGATTCTCAGAGAAATCGACAAGTGCAAGCGTCGCTTTCTTTGGCGCCAGGACGACGAGGTTACAGGCGCCAGCTGCAAAGTCAACTGGCCAGCGGTATGCGCCCCGACGGAGCAAGGGGGCCTGGGCATCCCAGATCTACAGCGCTTCGGCAGGACGCTGCGTCTGCGATGGCTCTAGGCTGCTTGGCACCACCCGGAGCGATCTTGGGTGGGCACTGAGCTGCCTTGCGACGGCGCGGGCAAGGCGCTCTTTGCGGCCTTGACCAGGGTGGTGATCGGCGACGGGGCCCGGGCATCCTTCTGGCTTTCTCCATGGCTTGGCCAGGGCTGCCTTTCGCATCAGTTCCCAACACTGTTTAGCTTCTCGAGGCGCAAGAACAGATCGGTGCGGGAGGCCCTCGACGACGACACATGGATCCGTGACCTTGCTGACGGCAACAACCGTCACCTCCTGCCAGACGTCATTGCCCTTCATCGTCTGCTCCAGGGGACGGACGCGCAGCTGCAGCCTGGTGTGTCGGATGATTTGAGGTGGAGTAGAGCGGGCTCAGGCAAGTACACGGCGCGGTCGGCCTACCTGACGCAGTTCCAGGGGAGAAGGGCAACCGATTTCGACAGGCTGATTTGGAAGGCCTGGGCACCGGGCAAAATCAAGATTTTTGCCTAGTTGCTTCTCCAGGACCGGCTTTGGTGCAACGACAGGCTTCAGCGACGGGGATGGCCAAATGCTTACTTCTGCCAGCTCTGCGTCCGAAACCTGGAGTCGTCACGCCATCTCTTCTGGAGCTGCCAGGAATCCGGACGGGTGTGGGCCGAGCTTGGGTTGTGGCACGGCTGCTCGGCTCTCACTCATGTCGAGAGCTGACACCATGACAGCTCCACAACTGTCGTGCAGGGCATCCTGGAGCAAACACCGCACCAATGGCGCAAGGGTGTGCGAACAATATGCTGGCTGGCTTGCTGGGAGATCTGGCAGGAGAGAAACAACAGCACCTTCAGGCAGCAACCGCCATGTGTGCCGGCGATCATCAAGCGCATCCGAGACAGCTACGAGCTATGGAGAATCATGGGCGCCACATGCCTAGAGAGCCCCTTCGGGGACCCCCCTTAAGAGAATAATAGCTAATTTGTAATTAGGGTTTTCGGCCGTGCATGGCACTCCCCAAAACCCTAAAACTTTGATCCTAGGATCCTCACCACCATTGTTGTCTTCCCGCTGCTTTCGGCTATGATCAATGAAACGCCAGCAATTGCTGGATCTTTCAAAAAAATATGTAGCTCTATGTATACCTAGAGAGACAATGCCCTCATGGAAGATGAAGTGAGATAACTAAAATGGGAGGCTGGTTTTTCTACACCCCCACGGCAGGCGCCCCTTTATATTGGTAGTCGAGCTTTGCATCAAGATCTGTCCTAGTAGTTCACTATCCTCACTCTAATGGAAAATTCTATCTTTTTTCTCCCCAAAAAAACACAGATAACCTTGAAACTTTGCAGGCCAACAAAAACATTTAGAATAGTAATGTGTTCAAATATTCAAACTTTTTTAGGTATAAATATATAACATGATAATGTTTTCAAATACAAAAATCATTATGTTGCACAAGAAAAATCTCAACCATTTTTTTGCGTGTTGTAGTTTTACTGTTTAGTTGAACCACAAAAAATTGAAGCTTATATATTGTTTCATTTATTAAAAAAAAGTAATTTCTACGCATGACTTCCAAAATAAAAATAGATGGCCTAGATAGAGACACATGTCGGGTTCAGCCACATCCTGAAAAGGTGATTAAAACCCTCGGCCTATGCATCAATGTGATGCACACAAACATCTTTATTAAAGTTGATGCAAAGCGACGATGCCAAAGTCATCAACAAACCAAATAAAAAACATAGACTGACAATACCATTATAGACGCACTCCCCACGTGCGTCACGGGAGACCAGATCCGCCGCCGGCCCTCTAGATCTCCTCGTCCCAGCCCCCTCCTCGCCGCCCGGACGGCGCGTCGCCAAAGCGAAGCCCGGCTTGCGGCGCGGGCGGGCGGCGGGCTTTTTCTCCTTTCCTCAGACGGGATCTCAGCAGCGCGGGGTGGCTGCTGCATGTGGGGGACCCGGGATCGACGGGGCTCCTGGTGGTGGGCGCACGTTGATCCGGTGGCCGCAAGGCTGGGAGACGGTGGTGCGGCCCAGTGACAACGTTGTAGCTCGGTGCGATGTCATCGGTGCTGCAGCCGGCTTGACTTGGCCTGATCGGCGGCAGTGGCTGGCGTGTCCCTGGTCACCGATGCGTGGCCCGGGGAACTCCGGCGGAGGCTGTGCCACCATGGCTACGAGGGCAGTGTGGGGGCCGGCCGTGGCGGCGGGCGGCGGCGGATCTCGGACCCTGGCCCAGATCTAGTCTCCGGCAGAGAAGGCAGCGATCTGTGCACAAGAAGCTGGATGGAGTTCTTCTAATAGATATGGGTGAAAACCTGCTCTTGGCTAGATGCCAAGGCTGGCGATGGCGGTGCTCTTCGGTGTCGTTCCCTTCTTGAAGGTATCGCCATGGAGAAGTTCTAGACCACTATCTGCTACCTTCGGGGGAAACACTAGATCGATAGATCAAGAGACGCGCTGCGTGATGAAGCTATGTACCTAGGGTAGGGTCATGGACCTGTCCAAGATACCCTCCCAAGGACATCTCTCAAAAACCGAAGCATTTGAAGAAGAATCATCATCCACTCGACCATGAAGCTATGTTCCACTCAGATCTTGAAGTCACTCGACCGTGAAGACTATCACCGACTACCGTAAGATCTAGAGCCACCAAAGACTGCAAGGGTCAGGAATTAAGTCATAGCTTTAATGGTCATTATGTATCTTTATTGTCATGCTACAAAGAATGCCCCCTCTTGATGTACATTTAACCTCGTAACGGAGAGGAGCTGGGGTCCCGCGACTCTATATAAGCCACCCGCCTCCTCTGGGACAAGGGTTCGCACCTCAGAACTCACACGATATAATCCAATGACCGCCTTGGCTCCGAGACGAGGGCTGTTACTTCCTCCGAGAAGGGCCTGAACTCGTAAAACTTGCGTGTACAACTCCTCCATAGCTAAGATCTTGCCTCTACATCACCTACCCCCTATTCTACCGTTAGACTTAGAACTACGACAGTTGGCGCCCACCGTGGGGCAGGTGTCTTAGCGACTTGTTGGAGAAGTTGTGATTTTTCCGATCCCCATCGACATGGTTTCAGGCGGAGGTTTGGCCGAGGGCCGCGAGATCCGTCTCGGTGCGCTCGTGTTCGTCGCCGACGACTCCGCTTGGCTCCAAGAGGCCCCACTCGACGTCGAGGCGCTCCCCATCTGCGGGCAACGACTTCAAGATGCGTCTGCTGCATCCTCCTCGCGATACCGCCGACTCAAGACGGTCAGCTCTGTGGCGTTCTTCCCCCTGTTGCCCTCCGGCGCAAGTGTTCCGGTCGATCGAGGCTTCAGCGGTGGGTGAGGCACGCGGTGGCCCGCCAGTCGGCCGTCCCGAAGTCGCGGCAATCGAGCCCAACGAAACTCTCTACGGCCTATTCGACTGGCTCCGTAGAAACTTCATCCGAGTGCGACAACAGTGATCCCGTGGCGGAAGTCCTGATGGTAGATGGGCCTCGTAGTCTTCCTGGCTTCCCTCGCGTTGACGGTGGAGATGGCGGGGGCGATCCGTCGCGTGTCCACGAGGAGTACCTCCCCGATCCCTCTCTTCGCAGCAGAGGGAAGAACTTCGCCACCGGAACATGGATGCACTTCATACTCCTATCATTGAGAAACCCCGAGGCCCGAGCCTTGAGGAGGCGCTACCGCCAACTTGGCTGAGCGACTGACGAGCGTGTTTCGCCAAATGGGTTCCGAATCCAGTCGAAGACAAATTTTTCCGCCCAACTCAGGTATATCGAACTCCAATCCAGAATCTCACACCGCAGCCCGAATAGCAGAGAGTCAATCCAGCCGCCCCAATGTAAGTCGGCAGAGGTTTGATGCAGATCGTGGCTTTACTCCGGCAGCAGGAGAATGAATACACAGCTGTGTCTCGGCCATGAATAGGATCCACAGCAGATCCGGCTGAGCAGAGATCTGATCCGATCGGCCCATTAGCCCAAGACCGCCCCGAGGCGTGAGGGGCGGAGACCGGCGAGATCAAGACTGTAAACCATGGAAAAGATGATCACCGACTCGATCACGATGATCGTCGTCGAGTGCCCACGCCTCCCCCAAGGAGTGGGTCATACGTGCCTCGACAACATGATGACAGACACCCTCACAGTGGTGGGCGAAGGATTCCAGTCGACCCCAGGGAACCGGGCTTTGATGCGAGATCTATTCTCGTACAAGGTTTGGTCGACAGAAACAGAGCTCACAGAGAAGTCCATGACAGAGATTTTCCAACCAGCAGCAGAGTGCATGTCTTAGGTCCAGAGTGCTTCAGCAGAGCCATCAGGGCCGCGGTGATTCCTCCCAACTTCAGGTTGGCGACTGGAGTCTGTAAGTTCACTGGTGAGTCCAAGCCTGACACTTGGCTTGAGGACTATAGAGTGGCTGTTCAGATTGGCTGCAGCAATGATGAAGTGGCCATGAAGCACCTTCCTCTGATGTTGGAGGGCTCGGCCAGAGCATGGTTAATCAGTTAGCGCCCGACAATTTTTACAGTTGGGAAGATCTTGCCCGAGTGTTTGTCAGAACATTTAAAGGAACATGCAAACGACCAGCAGGGTTGACAGAGTTGTAATCTTGTGTGCAGAAACCAAATGAAACTTTGAGGGACTATATCCAGAGATGGATCACGTTGCATCACACGGTGGAAAATGTGTCTGATCACCAAGCAGTTTGGGGCTTCAAGGAAGGCATCAAATGTCGAGAGTTGAATCTGAAGTTCGATCGGACCGGAGATATGTCTCTGAGTCGGATGATGGAGATTGCCACCAAGCATGCCAATGGTGAAGAGGAGGATCGGCTCAAGTGGCAAGCGCAAAACATCATCCATTTAAATCGAGGAGGAACTCCATCCGAAGCGAAGCAAAAGCTAGCCGGGCCAACTGCTCCCGGAGAAGCCTTAGCCGTGACTCAAGGAAAGTTCAAGGGAAACCCAAGGGCCGTGGAACCCTAAAAAGTAAAAGATCAAGATGGGAATGATGTGTTGGATTTGCCATGCCACATTCACACAAAGAAAGATGAGGAGGGTAATCTCATTTACCCAAAGCATACCACTCGACAAATGTCGGCTCCTAATCCAGCAGCCCGAGAGAAACAACCCAAAGAGAAGGAAAAAGAGTCGATAAAGTTGAGGACAAAGAGGAAAGTGACGACGTTACCCTCACGCCAATTCCACTGATGATTTTGCTGATGTTGAGAGCAAAAGTCATGAAATTCATCAACAGAGAAGTAAACATGGTCGCCCGCGACGCCCATTATTTGAAATGGTCTCGACTTCCATTACATTCGACCACCGATCACCCGACGATATAGCCACCCCGGGAGGCAAGCATTGGTGGTCGACCCATCGTCAAAGGCACTCGGTTGACTAGAGTTCTAATGGATGGTGGCACTGGCATGAATATTTTTTATGCGGAGACGTTGAAAGGAATGGGCATTCCGATGTCCAGACTCAGTGAAAGCAATATGAGTTTCCATGGAGTCATTCTGGCAAGAAGGCCGAGTCACTCGCCAGATCGCATCTTGATGTAGTTTTCGTGATTCCAAGAATTACCGCAAAGAAAATTGACATTTGAAGTTGTGGATTTCGAGTGCTTATCACGCTATTCGGTAGGCCAGCTTATGCATGTTTTATGGCTCGACCATGCTACATGTATCTCAAGTTGAAGATGCCTGGTCCTAAAGGTGTGATCACTATCACGGCAATCAAAAGAAGGCGTAAGAGTGCTTCCGTAAAGGCTCAAGATCGCCGATGCACAGATGGCGAAGAGCGGAATTGCAGGAGTATCGAAAATGCAGATCCGAGTGATTTGTTGCGAGCTAAGAAGCCTGCCACGGATTCAGCATTTCACCGTCTCGTGAAACGGGTTTATTCATATTCACCCGATGGATCCCAATGCTGCTCGACTCACATTTCAACAACACTGACTCCAAATAGGAAGAAGCGCCATCCGTTCCTCCGTGAGAACCGGGACATCTTTGCATGGAAACCTTCCGACATGCCCGGTGTTCCTGTGGAGCTGGCTGAGCATCGTCTGCGAAGTCGACCTAAAAGTGAAACCACCAAAGAACATCTTCGACGGTCCATCATGCAGAAGAGAAAGGCAATCGGTGAAGAAGTGGCTCGGCTCCTAGCAGCTGAGTTTATCCGAGAGATTTACCACTCCGAGTGGCTAGCTAATGTTGTCATGGTTCCTAAGAAGGACGACTCACTTCGCATGTGCATTGACTTCAAGCATATCAATCGGGCCTGCCCGAAAGATCACTTTCCTCTCCCTCGCATCGACCAAATTGTCGACTCAACCGCGGGGTGTGAGCGTTTGTCCTTTTCGGACGCTTATTCGGGGTATCATCAGATCCGTCTGTATGGGCCCGACGAGATAAAAACAACTTTCATTACCCCATTTGGGTGCTTCTATTATGTCACCATGCCATTCGGCTTGAAGAACGTTGGATCCACATTCATGCGGATGATTCAGAAGTGTTTACTCACTCAAAACAATCCGAATGTGGAAGCATACATGGATGATATTGTGGTTAAGTCACCTAAAGGTTCCGACCTACTGTTTGACCTTGCTGAAACCTTTGCCAACCTCAGAAGGTATGATATCAAGCTTAATCCATCAAAGTGCACATTCGGAGTCCCAGGCGGAAAATTGCTCGGTTTTCTCGTTTCCGAACGAGGGATCGACGCTAACCCAGAGAAAGTGGGTGCCATACTCCGGATGAAACGCCCTGTGCGTGTGCATGATGTCCAGAAGCTTACTGGTTGCTTCGCTGCCCTAAGTCGATTCATTTCTCGCCTCGGTGAAAAGGCATTGCCTCTTTACCGATCGATGAAGAAGTCGATAAGTTCGAGTGGACTCAAGTCGATGCAAAGATTCGCAGAGCTAAAAGCCCCGCTTCCACCCGATCGGTGCTTGCTGCCCCAATCAGCAAAGAGCCTTTACCGCTTTACATTGCAGCCATTGGACAAGTCGTCAAGACAAAGATTTACGATCGAGCGGGAAGAAGAAGGAAAAGCCTATAAGGTTCAGCGCCAAGTATATTATGTTTCTGAAGTTTTGACTCCATCAAAGCAAAGATATCCGCATTATCAGAAGCTTTTTTATGGGATTTATATGACCATGAAGAAGGTTGCACATTACTTCTCTGACCATTCAATTATAGTCGTCAGCGACGCTCCATTGTCAGAGATTCTGCACAACAAAGATGCAACTGGTCGAGTGGCAAAGTGGGCGATTGAACTCCTTTCCTTAGATATCAAGTTTGAGGCAAAGAAAGCTATCAAGTCCCAAGCAATAGAAGATTTCCTCGCCGAGTGGATCGAACAGCAACTGCCGACTCAAGTTCACTCGGAGCACTGGACCATGTTTTTTGATGGCTCCAAGATGCTAAACGGTTCTGGTGCTGGGGTGGTACTGGTATCACCCCGAGGAGACAAGCTCAGATATGTCCTCCAGATTCACTTTGATTCCTCCAACAATGAAGCAGAATATGAAGCACTCCTGTATGGTTTACGTATGGCCATTTCACTCGGCGTCCGTCGCCTTATGGTCTATGGCAACTCAGATTTGGTAGTCAATCAAGTGATGAAGGAGTGGGACGTCAGAAGCCCAGCCATGACTGGTTACTGCAATGCAGTGAGGAAATTGGAGTTTGAGGGGTTAGAGCTCCATCATTTACCCCGACTGAAAAATCAAGCTGCCGATGATTTGGCAAAGATAGGTTCCAAGAGAGAAGCCATTCCCAACAATGTGTTTTTGGAACACATTCACACACCGCCGCTCAAGAAGATCCTTTCATCAAGAGCCCCGCAGCCTAAGAGTGCTGCAGATCCGATCAAGTCGAGGTCCCACCGTGGTCGGCCTGATCATGGAGGTTTTGGTCATCACTCCCGACCGACAAGACTGCACATTGCATATATTCTTAGGAAGGAACTCCTAGAAGATGAAGAATAGGCTCGACAGATCGTCTGTCGATCCAAAGCCTTTACTGTGATAGGAGGACAACTGTTCAGGGAAGGAGTGACGGGAGTCAGTCAGAAATGCATAACGCCAGAAGAAGGTCGAATGATCCTCAATGACATCCACTTGGGGACCTGTGGTCACCATGCGCCCTTCGGACCATCGTGGCTAAAGCATACCGAGCTGGGTTTTATCGCCACGAGCAAATGAAATGGCGAAGATATAGTCGACAAATGTGAGGGTTGCCGCTTTACTCCAACATGTCACACAAACTCGTCGGCCACTCAAGACCATTCCACTCGTCGGCCTTTGCTGTTTGGAGATTGATATGGTCGGACCGCTGAGAACCGTAGGAGCGGCTTCACCCACGTGCTTGTAGCAAATGACAAGTTTACCAAATGGATTGAAGATAAGCCTATCAAGAATCTTGAAGCCAACACTGCTGTCAGCTTCATCAGAGAATTGACATTCAGATATGGAGTTCCGCACAGCATCATCACTGACAACGGGTCAAACTTCGATTCTGATGAGTTTAGAGCCTTCTGTGCTTCTCAAGGCACACGAGTCGACTATGCTTCACCGCCACCCCAAATGAATGGACAAGGTAAAGAGCAAATGGCCTAATTCTCAAAGGATCAAACCCGATCGATGCGTGATCTCAAGCACGCAGAGGCGCTGGGTTGATGAACTTCCATCAGTTCTTTGGGGTCTAAGGACAATCGCCAATCGGCCGATCGGTCAACTCCATTCTTCTTGGTCTATGGAGTGAAGCTGTTCGCCGAGTGACTTACTTCACAATGCACCACGAGCCGAGCTCTTTCTCCAAGATGAAGCGGAACAGGCTCGGCAGGACGCAATGACCTTTTAGAGGAGGAAAGAGAGATGGCTTTGATTCGGTCGACCATTTATCAGCAAGACTTGCGTCGATTCCACGCCAGAAACGTGAGGGGTCGAGCCTTTCAAGAGGGAGACTTGGTTCTTCGAGGGGATCAACAGAAACCACACAAGCTCGCCTCGCTTCGAAGGTCCCTTCATTGTCACCAGAGTTCTCCACAATGGAGCATACCATCTTTATTATGTCGAGCATCAGAAAGACGAGCCACGAGCTTGGAACACGGAGCTGCTACGGGCGAGTGATGCTGGCGCGAGCTACTGGCGCGGGCGCTCGGAGGAGCGACGGGATCGAGGGGCAGGGCGACGAGGGTTTGGCGAGGCGCCATGGACGACGGCGAGGAGGCCGACGGGATCGAGGGGCGAAGCGGGCGCGCGAGGGATCGGAGATCGGGCGCGAGAGAGGAGAGGTGGGCGCAGAGGAGGGAGATGGGATCGGAAAGGAGGCGACGAGGGGATCGGGCAGGGGGCGCTAGAGGGAGGACGAGGGGGATCGGGCGCGATGTGGTGGCGCTGCGGGATCGGGAGAGAGATGGCTGCGGGCTAGGGTTAGTTAGGGCACCGCCTGGGCCTTGGGCCTTGGGAGGCCGGTCTGGTGGAATGGGCCGGCCTGGTGGAGAAGGAAGGCCAGGGGCCGGCTGGGCCTGCGGGAGGTTAGGCCGGCCTGGAGGGGAGGCACTAGGTGGGCTGGGCCTGGGCTGGCTGGCTCTCTCACACTAAAAAAAAAAAGAAAAGAGAAAAGAAAGAAACGAAGATTAAGAAAGAAAAGAAAGAGAGGTTAGAGGAAGAAGTTGGACATGGGGATAATTTTCCCGGACTCACAAAAATATGAGGAATTTAACAAAAATGGCCCGAGGATTTTTGGTGGATCTCCGGAAAATGATGAAAGAAATTTAGGGCAAAGGGTTTGAGGTCAACTCGGAGCAGAAAAGGCATGGGATATATTTGCAAGTGGGTTATGGTGATTCCAAAACAATGGAATATTTTTAATATAGCTCCCTAATATTGGGAGGATATGTTATAAAGAGAAGTCAACCTTCCCTCGATTTAAATGGATCGAAAAAAATCCATACAATTTATTTAGAAGAGTTTTAAAAAATTAAATGATATGATGGCATGATGACATGATGCAATGCAAAAACAAAACAAACCACACGACAAAACTCGGAAACCCTGGAAGGCAACTGAAGCTCCGGTCTTGGGGTGTCACAGTGGTCTCGTCGACCTCCTCCGGATGAGTCCGAGTGGTGTCATCAGTGCCCGAATACATCCACACCGGATGGTCACGAGCTTGAAGAGGTTGGATGCGTCGCCGAAGGAGAACCTCCGGCAAATCCATACCAACCACCCCATCGCGACAAGTTGAACTACTCGATCGACCAGCACCTTGACTTGTGCCTTCTCCTCCGGGATCACCTTCAAAGGGAGGGTTTCCACTCGGGCTAAAGAAAAGGGGAAGTCCAATGACCGCCCTGAGTCGGCTGGTATTTGCTGAGAGAACCAGTCGATCGCCACCCACGGACCGAGTCGGGAAGAATCATGGCTGGAAAAGAACTTTTGCCCCAGATCGAATCCCAAGGCCCCGCACATTTGGATCACATACGTCCTTTCATCACTCGGATTTGCCTTTTTGACCGACTGGGAGTGGCATGTGAAGATGTGCTTGAAGAGGCCCCAGTGGGGTCGGCAGCCCAAGAAATTCTCACACAAAGACACGAAGGCAGCAAGATACACAATGGTGTTTGCGGTGAAATGGTGTAGTTGCGCCCCGAAAAAATTCAAGAAGCCTCGGAAGAAAGGGTGAGGAGGCAAGGAGAACCCGCGATCAATGTGAGTGGCGAGGAGGACGCACTCACCCTCACGTGGTTGCGGCTCGGTCTCGCTCTCGGAGCCGACCGATTCGCGGGAATCAGTCCCCTTCGACTGTGTCGTCGATGTCGCCTTTGGCGGATCACCGAGCTTAATCCAGCCGCCTCGATCCAGCCCGCGGCAGCCAGACTCGAGGAAGATCCGCCCGCTGGAATTCTTCCCGCCTTCGCCGTCGCCTTCTTTGCGGCGCCGAGAGCCACTGCCTTCTCTTTCCCCATCGCCGGATGGATCTTGAACGGAACGGCGGCACTAGGGCGAAGAAAGTGTGACGCCTCGATTCAATTGTACACTAATCATGCACGCAAATGTGTACGATCAAGATCGAGGACTCACGAGAAGATATCACAACACAACTCTAAAACATAAAATAGGTCATACAAGCATCATAATACAAGCCAGGGCCTCGAGGGCTCAATACAAGTGCTCGATCATAGACGAGTCAGCCGAAGCAACAATATCTGAGTACGACATAAGTTAAACAAGTTTGCCTTAAGAAGGCTAGCACAAACCGATACAGATCGAAGAGGCGCAGCCTCCTGCCTAGGATCCTCCTAACTACCTGTGTCGCCGTCCGCGGCGGGCTGCACGTAGTAGTAGGCACCTCCGTGTAGAAGTCGCCATCGACGGTGGCGCCCTCGCCCCGGCTCCATCGTCTCAGTTGCAGCAATCGAGTAGAGATAGGGGAAAAGGGGAAACAATGCAACCGTGAGTACTCATCCAAAGTACTCGCAAGCAAGGATCTATACTACATATGCATGGATATATCTGAAGGGCCATATCAAGGACCGAATCGCGTAATGCCGTAATAAGAGGGGATAGCTAGTCTTATCGAAGACTACACTTGGTCACCTTCGCCTTGCAACAGGTAGAAGAGGGTAGGTTGAAGTCCTCCAAGTAGTATCACATAGCAATAATCCTACCCGCGATCCCTCCTCGTATCCCCGAGAGAGAGCGACCACCGGTTGTATCCGCACTTGGAAGGGTGTGTTTTATTAAGTATCCGGTTCTAGTGGTCATAAGGTCAAGGTACAACCCAAGTCGTCCTGTTATCAAGATCACGGCTATTCAATAGATTAACTTCCTGCAGGGTGCACCACATAACCCAACACGCTTGATCCCATTTGGCCGGACACACTTTCCTCGGTCATGCCCGCCGCTGAAGATCAACACGCCGCAGCCCCACCTAGGCTCAACAGAGAGGTCAGACGCCGGTCTCAAACCTAAGCGCCGCAGGGTCCGGGCCCATCGCCTCGAGCACACACGACGCTATGCGTGGGCGGCCGAAGCAGACCTAGCCTAGTGGCGTCCGGTCCAATCTGGCGCGCCACTCACCATCACGACGTCACGAAGTGCCGCCGATACCACGACGCCGAGTGCCCATATCTCTCCCACGAGTTGGTTAGTGCGATAGGCCCGTGAGCCAACTCAGATCAAATACCAAGATCTCGTTAAGCGTGTTAAGTATCCGCGAACGCCGAACAGGGCCAGCCTACCTCTCTCCTAGGCGGTCTCAACCTGCCTGTCGCTCCGCCACAAAGATCCACTCGCAGTGCTCCACCGCCGACTCGACTTTTAGTCTCCACATGTATCATGTATAAAGTATATAGTATATACCCGTGATCACCTCCCGAGTGATCACGGCCCGATAGTATAGCACAGCAGATTTGACAAGAATGTAGGGCCATAGATGAAAATACTAGCATCCTATACTAAGCATGTAGGATTGCGGGTAAAGGTAACAAATGAGTAGCAAGGACAGCTATGCATCGTGATAGGTATAACGAGAAAGCAAGAATATGCTACACTACTCTAATGCAAGCAGATAGAGTAGAATAGGCGATATCCGTGATCAAGGGGGGGGGCTTGCCTGGTTGCTCGCAAGAGAGAGGGTCGCCAACTCCAGAGTCGAATCGGGCAAAGAAAGAAGAAGATCGGTCTCGTAGTCTACCGGAGAGAAGAGGGGAAGAAACAATGAATACAATGTAAACAGATGCATATCGATGCATGAAAAGACAAGTAATGATGCTAGGCGCCCTAACATGGTATGAGGTGGTACTGTTATAGAAACATCCGGGAAAATATCCCTTGTTTCGTGTTTTCTAGCAGAGGAGCGGAGGGGGAAAGTTATGAGTTCGATAGGTTAGGGTGTGTGGCGGATTTAACGGATCTGCGATCCGGATTCGTCTGCGTCGTTCGAGCAACTTTCATGTTGAAAATAGTTTAATCCGAAAGCTGATTAAAAGATATGATTTTCTAAAGATTTTATTAATTTCGAATTTAATTAATTATTTAATCCAACATTATCCGTAATAGTAAATGATGATATCAGCATGACGTATGTGTGATGTCAGAGAGGCATAGTGCGGTTGACTGGTCAATCGACATGTGGGTCCCGTGGGACCCACTCATCATACAATCGTTAGGTTAATTAGGGTTTAGGTTAATCTAATTACGCTTAATTAAACTAACATGTTAATTAGTTTAGTTAATTGGTCGTTAATTAAACTCAATTAATTAAGTTAATTAATTTAGTTAATTAATTAATTAATATTATTATTATTATTATTATTATTATTATTATTATTATTATTATTTCCTTTTTTTAGTTCTGGGGCCGTTAAATCGGCCATGGCCTCAAGGCCTTACGGCGGCAAGGGCGCCACCTGTGTGAGTTCGGCAAGACGCACCCATATGGGCCGAGCTCGACCGAAGGCGAGGGCAAGGCGAGGCCACCGGAATGGGCGGCGCACAAGATGGTGATGCCAATGAATCGACGCCAAAAGGGGTGGACTCGGCGGTGCCGCATGGGGGGGAGGAACGGTAGACGGCGGCGGCCACCACAGCAGCGTGGCGCAACGTGAGCAATGGCGGCGGCCGGCGTGAGGAGGGCGCGGGTCATCAGACGGGAGCAACAATGAGGAGGTGGCTGGCCGAGCGGGCAGACGAGTGGCGCCCAACAAGACGCAGCTATGGGGCGAGGGAGGTAAGGCGAGCCGTGGGCACGGACGAGGAGGCGGGCGGAGTCCGCCCACGTAGTAGGGAACGACGCAGCCACAACCACGGTGAGAGATGGCCATGGCAAGGCTGACGGCAGGGGCGCAGCCGGCGCGCAGGGCCCTGGGGCAGCAACGGCAGAATGGGGGATACGCGCCGGTGACGGAGAAGGGAGAGGAGGGAGCTCACGGGGAAGTAGGGGACGGGCAAGGCTTGACGGCGGTCGGGAGGACCGCGAGAGGAGGACGGGACGGCTCATGGCGGCGACGGCCTCTCCCCGATCCAATCGGAGAGAGGGAGGGGGGGAGATATTTTGCGTGGGGTTGTGGGGGCTGTCGGTGGGGAGTGGGGGGAGTAGTGGATATGGAGAGGAGTGGGGCCGACTGGCCGCCTGGTTGGTCGATGGCCACCGGGCCATGGCCCAAACAGGGGGGGCCTCCTTTTTTGTTTGTTTTTTCTTTTGTATTTTCTTTCTGCTTTAAATCATTCTAAATTATTTAGGCCTTTTGTAAAAATGTGCTTACCTCACCACAATTACCTTTGTAATATTTGACAATCACCTAACATTTTAGTTTTAATTTTGGAAACTTTTATTGTTATCATTAACTTGCATTTGAATTTCAAAACAGTTTTGAATTAACCCGTGATTAACTATAAAGTGACAGAGGTGACGTGGCACCATCAACGGAGATTACTGTAGCATGATTATCCCAAGCGTTACAAATCTCCTCCACTACAAGAAATCTCGCCCCGAGATTTAGGAGGTAGAAGGAAAGAGTGCGGGTATTCATCACGCAGCATCCTCATGTTCCTGTGTGGCTTCGCCTTAAGAGTGATTCACCATCGGACCTTGAGGAACTTGATCGCCTCCGACGCAGCGGCGTTCAGTTTGGTCGAGAATGCGGACCGGATGCTCTTTATAGGAGAGGTCCCTGCAATTGAGCACTTCATGGTCCATCGCTCGGATTGGGTCCTTGAAATCCCCAGCAGTAACTCTGCTGCTAATCCGCTTCGCCTAAGTTTGAATAATCCTACCGAGTGGTGAGCAAGCCTCTCACTCGGGGGCTTAGCTACGAATCCGTTTCGCCTAAGTCTGAATAATCCTATCGAGTGGTGAGCAAGCCTCTCACTCGGGGGCTTAGCTGCGAATCTGTTTCGCCTAAGTTTTAAAAAAAAATCCTACCGAGTGATGAGCAAGCCTCTCACTCGAGGGCTTAGCTACGAATCCATTTCGCCTAAGTTCAAAAAAAATCCTACCGAGTGATGAGCAAGCCTCTCACTCGGGGGCTTAGCTGCAGTCCAAGATCACTAAGTTTAAAAATCCCACCGAGTAATGAGCAAGCCGCCTCACTGGGGCTTAGCTGCAGTCCAAGCACTCGCCTAAGTTTAAAAATCCCACCGAGTGGTGAGCAATCCTCCCACTCGGGGCTTAGCTGCAGTCCAAGACTACTTAAGTTTAAAAAATCCCACCGAGTGATGAGCAAGCCTCTCACTGGGGCTTAGCTGCAGTCCAAGACTCGCCTAAGTTTAAAAATCCCACCGAGTGATGAGCAAGCCTCTCACTGGGGCTTAGCTGCAGTCCAAGTACTCGCCTAAGTTTAAAATCCCACCGAGTGGTGAGCAATCCTCCCACTGGGGCTTAGCTGCAGTCCAAGACTTGCCTAAGTTTAAAAATCCCACCGAGTGGTGAGCGATCCTCCCACTCGGGGCTTAGCTGCAGTCCAAGACTCTACTAAGTTTAAAATCCCACGAGTGGTGAGCAATCCTCCCACTCTGGGGCTTAGCTGCACTCGCCTAAGTTTAAATCCCACCGAGTGGTGAGCAATCCTCCCACTGGGCTTAGCCGTAGTCCAGTACTCACCTAAGTTTAAAAAATCCTACCGAGTGGTGAGCAATCCTCCCACTCGGGGGCTTAGCTGCAGTCTAGTACTCGCCTAAGTTTAAAAAATCCTACCGAGTGGTGAGCGATCCTCCCACTCGGAGGCTTAGCTGCAGTCTTATACTCGCCTAAGTTTGAAACATATCCCTATCCATAAGGATCCACGAGGTGCAGGTCGGCGAACCTTCTCCTTCGGAGCTACGCCACAAATGCAACGCGGCGCCCATCCCTATCCGCAAGGACGACGAGGTGCAGGTCGACTGCAACCTTCTCCTTCGGAGCTATGCCACAAATATAACGTGCGCTCCATCCCTATCCGTAAGGACGACGAGATGCAGGTCGACTGCAACCTTCTCCTTCGGAGCTACGCCACAAATACAATGTGCGCTCCATCCCTATCCGCAAGGACGACGAGGTGCAGGTCGACTGCAACCTTCTCCTTCGGAGCTACGCCACAAATACAACGTGCGCTCCATCCTTGTCTGCAAGGACGACGAGGTGCAGGTCGATTGAAGTCTCCACTTTAGAGCTGCAAATCAAACACAAAGTTCATTCCAAGTGTAGAACAAAGCAATCGCAAGCATATCCTGAGATAAATCAAGTCCGCATTTAACCCTAAAAGTTCAAGACCGCAGAAGTACTCGGCACTCAGCCGTAAAGAGTTTAACGCTATAAAAACCACTCGGCATCCCGAGGCAAATTTAAGGTGGAGCATAAAGTTTGTTCACTCCGCAGGAGGAGGGATGGCAGGCTCGATTTAATCTATCTGTGTCAATGCCATCGGCAATCCAAGTGGCGGCAGCAATGAAAGTCTCCATGAAGGATTGGAAGTCATGCTTCTTGGTATTGGTAACCTTGATCGCCGCTAGCTTCTCTTCTCGCGCCTCCTTGCAATGGACACAAACCAAAGACAGAGCCACATCAGCACCACACCGGGCAAAAGACTTTTTCCACTCCTGCACTCAACTTGGGATCTCAAGTCGAGTCATCGAGACTCGAGGTCGCTCGGGAGCGCTGCCCTTGGCCAGAGTGTCGTGGTCGATCCGGGACATTGCGACCTTCAACGAGCAAGGTAGTCAACAACACCGCCGATGCGGAATTCCATTCGAGCAAGTTCATAGTAGGTTCATCTTCACGGGAGTTGATGGGGTCCAAGCTTGGTTCAATTCGTCCGTCTCCTCCTCGAAATCTCGCAAAACTCTGCATGCACAATCCGAGGATGAGTCAATAGTCGATGCCGAGTCGACGAAGATAAACCAATGGAACAGAGTAAATACCTTCAAGCTTGATGAACAGCTTCTTGGCAAGGCTCCTTAGATAACTTTCCAGATCATCCCTCCCGCGAGCAATGCCTTCCATCCTCTCGCTCAGATTGACCTTTTCCTTCTTTGCCGGTTACTTCCTTGTTGGCTTCGCCCAGGCAAATTTTATCTTGGCGCTTTTCCTCCAATATGCCGATCAAGCTAGCTTTTGTTCAGCCGAGCAGTTTTGTCATCAGCCTTCTTCTCAGGCGGCAGCCAGATCTTGATCCTTTTGGCCGAGCCTGGTTCTAGTTTCTCAAAAGAAATAATGCTTGATTCGTAAAGAGCAGTAATGAAATCCAGATCGAAGACAAACCAATGACAAGTCTTTCTTACCATTGGCGCCATCCTTGGCTTTCTCGCAGCCTGCCTTGGCCAGCCTGTGTCAAGGTTGAGTTGAATCTGCTATTTCTCCAAGTCAGCAAAACGAGCTCCAAGATCACAAGATTTCTGCAATCAAGGAATGAGTCACCGACTAGATAAAAGATTGGTCTTAGGGATAAAAGGATAAAGCCAATGAAATTCTAAGACTACCGCCAATCAAACATCCAACAAAGAGTCTCGGATTACACTCTGGGTGCACTTAGCGTGCTCCCCACCGGGTTCAGCTTTACACTGACAAGGCCTTTTTCAAAGTGAAAAAAAAAAAAGAGAGAGAGAGAGAGAGACATCAACAAACAGATTCTTTCAGACTATAGTCGATCGCCAAGAATGACCACGGTCTGGATTACACCTGGGTGCACTCTGTGCCCCCACTGGTTCAAAAATCCACTCGACATGACATGCCTGCATCGAGTGAAGAAATTAAAATTCAAGACTACAAGCCGACCGCCCGCAGTCCACCATAGTCTGGATTACACCAGTGGGTGCACTCAGCGTGCCCCCACTGGTTCAAAAATCCACTCGACATGACCTGCTCAGCATCGAGTGAAGAAATTCAAAATTCAAGACTACAACGACCGCTCATGGGTCCACCATAGTCTCGGGACTACACCCACTGGTGCACTCAGCGTGCCTCACTAGTCCAAAAAATTCAATCGACAACAACATCGATTCAGCCCAAGTACTAATTTGCTTAGTGATAAATCAAACAACCGGTGGGTGTATGGTTAAGATCCTTGGAAAGAGAGTTTTCGTGTACCATATCCTAACAGTAACAAGTCAAGAGAGTCACGACAATCTGCTAACCTAAATGTTGCTCGAGAGCGGAGTCGGCATCATAAGCAGCCCGGCCTGGCATCCCGCACCATCTTCATCTTCCATCATGATGCTTGCTTGGCGATAGCTTCTTTGGCAGCACCCACTTCGCCTTCTCGGGACGGATGTGTAGCAAAAACTGAAGGTGGATCGGCAGGAGCATGCGCGGCTGACGCAGAAGGTCGAGCACTCGACAACAAATAAAGAAACGGAAGTCCGATTACGCCACCGGCCCCGAATCGCCGGTTCCGCCATCAAGCGCCGATCGAGGTGTCTTGCCACGGACGCTTTCTGCTTTCTTCTCCCCAAGGGCCTCTGTGGTTCGCCATCATCATCGCCGGGAGGTCAATAACGTTGGGAGCTACAAAGTTTAGTCGCCAACATTTCATCGCCCGATCGGATATATTATAGTTCACCGACAAAAGGACGGCATAATAACAAAGATTGTACCCGATTGAGGTGACCGCCTTCCATTTCTCATCCTCGCTTCTATAAGCTGAAGTCGCAGAGGTAGCGGTAACCGCCAATTTCAAGGTTCATTCGATCAAACCAAAGGAAGATAAACAGCGCAGAGAGGCCGAGTAAAAGCGAAGAAGAACACTCACGCAGAAGCAACAAGAATGTCAATCTTGATTTTGGCAGCGCCTTCCGAAGTCTTCGCGACGATGACCTTGGTCCGCTTTGGGGCCTTCTCGCTGGTGCTCGAGAGGATGTCCGAGGATGTTTTGACGATCGCCTACCGTAACGACGCTTTGTCACGGGCGCCATTGGATCTTGAGCAAGCTTGATCACCTTTCTCGCGGGAGGAAAGCCGACTCTTCTTCGGCTACTTCAAGCCGCTTCTCCCCATCTCCTCTCCGCCGAATGCCATTCGCCGCCGCCTCCGCTGGCTCGCCCTCCGGATCTCGCCTCTCGCTGGGCATCGGTACATTTCGTAAGAGTCCTGGAAGAAAACAAGGTGACAAAGTCACCGGTAAAGCATAAACAACGTGTAAATAAATCAAGATTACAATGGTAATTCAGAATTGACCTTGTCCGGTTGTAAGATTGGTCGAGTGGAGGAATTCTCCTGCCCCCGGGTTGTCTTTGTTTCGTGATACTCATCAGCCACCCTCCAACGTGGTCTCGCCGACCTCCTCCGGATGAGTCCGAAAGTGGTGTCATCGCGTTCAATACATCCACACCGGATGGTCACGAGCTTGAAGAGGTTGGATGCGCCGTCAAGGACGATTCAATGTACACTAATCATGCACGCAAATGTGTACGATCAAGATCGTGGACTCACGGAAGATATCACAACACAACTCTAAAACATAAAATAGGTCATACAAGCATCATAATACAAGCCAGGCCTCGAGGGCTCGAATACAAGTGCTCGATCATAGACGAGTCACGGAAGCAACAATATCTCGAGTACGATAGTTAAACAAGTTTGCCTTAAGAAGGCTAGCACAAACCGGGATACAGATCGAAGAGGCGCAGCCTCCCGCCTGGGATCCTCCTAACTACCTGTGTCGCCGTCTGCGGGCTGCACGTAGTAGTAGGCACCTCCGTGTAGAAGTCGCCATCGACGTGGCGCTCGCCTCGGCTCCATCGTCTGCTGCAGCAATCGAGTAGAGATAGGGGAAAAGGGGAAAGAATGCAACCGTGAGTACTCATCCAAAGTACTCGCAAGCAAGGATCTATACTACATATGCATGGATATATATGTAAAGGGCCATATCTGGACTGAACTGCAGAATGCCGTAATAAGAGGGGATAGCTAGTCTTATCGAAGACTACGCTTCGTCACCTTCGCCTTGCAAATGTAGAAGAGGGTAGGTTGAAGTCCTCCAAGTAGCATCACATAGCAATAATCCTACCCGCCATCCTCCTCGTATCCCCGAGAGAGAGCAACCACCGCTTGTATCCGCACTTGGAAGGGTGTGTTTTATTAAGTATCCGGTTCTAGTTGTCATAAGGTCAAGGTACAACCCAAGTCGCCCTGCTATCAAGATCACGGCTATTCAATAGATTAATCACTGCAGGGTGCACCACATAACCCAACACGCTTGATCCCATTTGGCCGGACACACTTTCTCGGGTCATGCCCGCCGCTGAAGATCAACACGCCGCAGCCCCACCTAGGCTCAACAGAGAGGTCAAGACACCGGTCTAAACCTTGCGCCGCAGGGTCTGGGCCCATCGCCTCGAGCACACCTCAAGATGTTGCGTGGGCGGCCGGAAGCGCACTCTAGCCTAGTGTATGCCCATCCAATCCGCGCGCCGCCGCCGCCGACGTCACGGCGCTTTGGCCGATACCACGACGCCGAGTGCCCATATCTCTCCCACGTAGTTGGTTAGTGCGATAGGCCCGTGAGCCAACTCAGATCAAATACCAAGATCTCGTTAAGCGTGTTAAGTATCCGCGAACGCCGAACAGGCTGTGCCCACCTCTCTCCTAGGCGGTCTCAACTCTGCCTGCCGCCCGCCACAAAGATCCACTCATGGTGCTCCACCGCCAATTCGACTTTTAGTCTCCACATGTATCATGTATAAAGTATATAGTATATACCGTGATCACCTCCCGAGTGATCACGGCCCGATAGTATAGCACAAAGCAGACGGACAAGAATGTAGGGCCATAGATGAAAATACTAGCATCCTATACTAAGCATGTAGGATTGCGTAAAGGTAACAATGAGTAGCAAGGACAAAGCTATGCATCGTGATAGGTATAATAGAAAGCAAGAATATGCTACACTACTCTAATGCAAGCAGATAGAGTAGAATAGGCTATATCCGTGATCAAGGGGGGGGCTTGCTGGTTGCTCGCAAGAGAGAGGGGTCGCCAACTCCAGAGTCGAACTGGGCAGCAAGCAGCAGCAGATCGGTCTCGTAGTCTCACCGGAGAGAAGAGGGGAAGAAACAATGAATACAATGTAAACAGATGCATATCGATGCATGAAAAGACAAGTAACGATGCTAGGCGCCCTAACGTGGTATGAGGTGGTACTGGTTATGGGGAAACATCCGGAAAATATCCCTTGTTTCGTGGTTTTCAAGAGGAGCCGAGGGGAAAGTTGCGAGTTCGATAGGTTAGGTGTGTGCCGACGAACGGATCATGATCTGGATTCGCCGCGCTGCTCGAGCAACTTTCATGTTGAAAATATTTTAACCGAAGTTACGGATTAAAAGATATGATTTTCTAAAGATTTTATTAATTTCGAATTTAATTAATTATTTAATCCAACATTATCCGTAATAGTAAATGATGACGCCAGCATGACGTATGTGTGATGTCAGCAGCAAGCAAAGGCGGTTGACTGGTCAATCGACATGTGGGTCCTGTGGGACCCACCGCCATACAATCGTTAGGTTAATTAGGTTTAGGTTAATCTAATTACGCTTAATTAAACTAACATGTTAATTAGTTTAGTTAATTGATCACGTTAATTAAACTCATTAATTGTTAATTAATTAGTTATTATTATTATTATTATTATTTCCTTTTTTTTTCGCTCGGGTCGGGGCCGTTTTGGCCGCTGGCCTCAAGGCCTTATGGGCGCAGGGCGCCACCGGTGCGGTTCGGGCGCACCTGCCGGGCCGAGCCCGACCGAAGGCGAGGCAAGGCGAGTCCACCGGGAGCGGCGGCGCTGGCCACCAGGTGGTGACAAAGAATGAATCGACGCCAATGGGGTGGACTCGGCGGTGCCGCATGGGGGGGAGCGAACGGCAGACGGCGGCGGCCACCGCAGCAGCGGCGGCCACGGGAGCAGGGGCGGGCTTGCGGCTGTGGAGGAGGGTGCGGTCATCGGACGGGAGCAACAACAGGAGGTGGCTGGCCGGAGCGGGGCAGACGGAGGAGCGCCCAAAGAAGACGCAACAAGGGGCGAGGGAGGTAAGGCGAGCTGGGCACGGGATGGAGGCGGCTGGGCTGCCGGCGCTGCAGGCGGCCCATCAAGGGCGGCAACGGCGAACGGGGTGGGGGATACGGCGCGGTGACGGAGAAGGGAGAGGAGGGAGCTCACGGGGAAGTAGGGGACGGGCAAGGGCTTGACGGCGGTCGGGAGGACCGGCGAGGAGGAGGACGGGACGGCGCTCATGGCGATTTAGGCTCGGCGGCGACGGTCTCCTCCCGATCCAATCGAGAGAGGGAGGGGAGATATTTTGCGTGGGGTTGTGGGGGATGTCGGTGGGGGGAGGGGGGGAGGAGTGGATAAGGAGAGGAGGGGGCCGACTGGCCGGCCTGGTTGGTTCGATGGCCACCGGGCCATGGTCCAGCAGGGGGGGGTGTGCTTCTCCTCCTTTTGTTTTTTTTGTTTGTTCTGTTTTCTTTTGTATTTTCTTTCCGCTTTAAATCGCTCTAAATTATTTAGGCCTTTTGTAAAATGTGCTTACCTCACCACAATTACCTTTGTAATATTTGACAATTAATTAACATTTTAGTTTTAATTTTGGAAACTTTTATTGTTATCATTAACTTGCATTTGAATTTCAAAACAGTTTTGAATTAACCCGTGATTAACTACAAGTGATGAGGTGACGTGGCACCATCAACGTGAGATTATCTGTAGCATGATTATCCCAAGCATGTGCAAGCGCAAGCGGAGAACTCGAGGAAGAAAAAAGAGAGCGACTGCTCAAAAGCCTTGGTCCGCGCTTTATATGAGGTTACTTCCGAGGACTGACTTGTAGGCCTGCATAATCTTATCCAATCTCAAGAATAGCCAAGACGCGACACGTGGCAAAAAAGGTGGCGCAGAAATCGAGGCGGCCCCGCTTAATCCAGCCCGACATCGCGCCTCCTCCGCCTGCCGCTTCTCAAATTCAAATCCCACAAACCATGGACAATGTAACAACTTGTCGACGGAAGATCTCCTCCACATCATCACCGAGCTCTTCCAAGAAAAGTTCACTCGACAAAAACCAGGAATGGATCAAGGCGATCAAAAGAAGTTGGTATCACACGCCGGTTCTTTGATCCGTAACAAGATATACTCGTAGCACGAAAAAACAAGTCGGAAGTGTTCTCAACTCCTTCCCCACTCAAATCCTGATCCATTCGGGGCTAATGATGAAGTTATGTACCTAGGGTAGGGTCATGGACCTGTCCAAGATACCCTCCCCAAGGACATCTCTCAAAAACCGTAAGCATTTGAAGAAGAATCATCATCCACTGACCATGAAGCTATGTTCCACTCGGCAGTCTTGAAGTCACTCGACCGTGAAGACTATCACCGACTACTAGAAGATCTAGAGCCACTCAGACCGCAACGGTCGGGAATTAAGTCATAGTTTTAATGGTCATTATGTATCTTTATTGTCGGCGTTACAAGAACGCCTCTTGATGTACATTTAACCCCCGTAACGGAGGGGAGCTGGGGTCCCGCGCACTCTATATAAGCCACCCTCCTCCGGGACAAGCGCTCGCACTTCTGTAATTCACACGATATAATCCAATCGACCGCCCGGCCCGAGACGAGGGCTGTTACTTCTCCGAGAAGGGCCTGAACTCAGAAACTTGTGTGTACAACTCCTCCATAGCTAAGATCTTGCCTCTACATCACCTACCCCTATTCTACTGTCAGACTTAGAACTACGACAACGCGCTTCGTTTCCCCCTTGGGGGCGTCATTCTTGGAGATGTACACGAGCTCGAGGGACCAGCAGACCGCATCTTTGGTGGAGCGGTGCTTCATCCTACACATTGGTGGCGACGGATCTTGACGGCGTGGTCGCAGTGCAGATTTGGTCTCCGATGTGTGGAGATGGATTCGCGCAGGAGGACGGTTGTTCAAGGCCGTGGTGGCGCCGACAGCAGCTAGACCGAGCAAGGTAGATGCAGCAGACAACACTAATGATGGATTGGTGGCAGGTGGCTGCGGCGGCCTCATACTCAGCAGACGTCCTGGTTGAGGAGTGCGCCGGACTGGTGGGTGCCCCATACCCGGCAAGCGCCCTGGTTGAGACCTCAGGTTTTAAATGTTAGGCTTGGCTGCAAGGTCTGTTTGGTATTAGGCCTGCACTATCTGCATCCCTACATCAACTAGATAGGAGAAGCGACGATGTTGCTTAGACGGTGGCTTTAGTCTTATTGTTGTATGACTTTATAAGGTCTTGTGTGAATAATTAATAAAGTGGCTGCGCAAGATTGTCCAGATGCAGAAGCCGGGGTCCTCCTCCTTTTCTAAAAAATTATAAGATATGAAATTAACACCTAAATCAGACTTCTTTCACATCAACGCATTCAAAAGAGATACACGCCCTCATGCCGCCGTCTCCATGTCCAACGTGAGATGGCAAGGACAAAGACACGTTTCCCATAAATAGCCCAACTTAGATTTTGTTTACTTCTTGACTAACTTACTATAGCTAGAATCTTAGATCAGTTGCATGATGCACGAGTAAAGGAGAACCTCACAAATAATTAAGCGAAGTGTCGTCCCTGTCGTCGTAGCTAAGAGGCATCTCCAGATGTCTGCTTGAAATGTAAGCTAGCTTAGTCTAGTGGATGTGTTTTTCAGCTTAATTAACTAATCGTTGAGCTAAAGGTTAAATACCGACTTTACTTAGCGTACTATGACTTTTTCTTATACAACAACTTCACCTTTCCACGCGATCTTCCATGCATATCAAATTTGGGAGCCATGTACCATACTATAGCTAGTGACTGTATTTTTGATACATGAGTTACTGATGGTTACTATCAAACCATTATTAGAGTTGTGAAGAAAATATAACATCAACATTATATACATCTTAGCATCACAAACTTTCACATAAAACTCGGTCCACAAATCAAGGAACAAAAAGGGATTAAATTTACCATAAATAGTACCTCATTTAAAATCTCTATGAATAGTAAACCGAGCTAACATTTATACCATGATTTTTCTTTACCATTTCTCGATTTGTACGTCAAATTTTCATTTGAAAATTTATTTTAGATAAATATAAGATAATTGATGTTAAAAGATAATATTTTTACTTGACCGCTTATTAGCCTTACCGTGCATTAGTAGCAAGGCAGCATCTAAATGGATAGTAGCACTAGATACTCTTGTATCACGGTACCGTTTCCTCTCAATCCTTCATAAAGTAGCAACCTGATTGTATTACTTATCTATCCACATAGTATGGAATTAAGTTAGTTGGTAAGTTATTCTGGTTGTAGTTGGCCAATGCAAGGCTAAGATTCTTCAAAACTACACGGAAATTTATCCGAAACGTCACCAGAATTTCATGTCTGAGATCCTTAAGTAGATTAGTTGACTTTGGTGTCTTTTCGCTCAGCATCGATGATAAAGACAAAACAAGGTTATTTGGCAGCAAGGATAAGGACTGTTTGCCACTAACTTTTACATCAACTGAAATTGATCATATATGCTCAAATAAGGCTGCTTATTTCATTGCACTGTTCTTGCGAATATTATCTTTATTCTTCCACTCACATGCAGAAAATAACGCAATTACCAGCGATCATGAGAAAGTCACATGTATTTTAGACCATGACGTTGGTACGTCAGGATGTTTTCGTTTCATTGTCGCTCTAACAACAGAAGTTCAGCTCTTTATGAGGTTTAAGAACAGTGGCGGATGCATTACAAAATCAATTGTAGAAAAAATTATCACAACCATGACCGAAACAAATAGGCTTGAAACTCGTGGCTAGGAACACTAATAGCCAAGCTTGGGTCCTTCCAGACCACCATAGTGAGTTTTAACAACACATGATCTCCTTTGGGTTAAAACTCGCCCACAATTAAACACTAGTATTTATATATGGCTACACATTCTTTTTGTGAGGAATATAGTTAACACCTCATGCAATCTAAGTTATGACGCCCTATTCGGCATTTTCAATATACATACAAATCAACTAGTTCACTTAATACTCTAATTCATTATCATAAGCTTTATCGGGGGTTTGTTCCCAACGGTAGGTTGTAAGCCGTTCTGCTCTGCCATGATGCATTGTATCCTTATAACATAACTATGGATGTGTTTGGTCATTTGGCTGTGTAGAAATGATAAGGTTTTTAATGATAAAAGTACTTTCTTCTACAGGTTATCTACAAATAATGTACTGAACTCTCCGCTTATGGTCCTTTCTACAAAGCGTGGAGAATTGACCATGTTTACGGAGATGTGTACACAATTGAAGGCTACGTCGGGGATACTTTTACCCAATGTGCCAGCATGATCTTACGGTTGTTCCCCTCCGCTTTAAGCGTTATACGGACACTGCATGTTTCTTTGTATTTCGCCTTTTTATTTTTTTGCTTGAATGGGAGGATATTGTTTGGCTATGTGCATCTTAGCTATGCAGAGGCCGGGTGTAATGTTTAAATCTTTTAAGTAATAAAGCACCCCTTTAAAAAAACATAACTATGGATGTAGAAGCCGGAATGTTTTGCCTTACTCTTCAAAGAACATGTATCATCTGAATACACATATATCTCTTCCTTGCAAAAACTATAATACACACATCTCTTGTGTGGAGAGGTGATCTTGTCCACATCCCCTCTTGTAAAATTCATCGGTTTTGTTCCTCCCGGGGTGGATTCGCTGATGGAGAAAAATAGCAACCCTAGTTGGGGATTGAGTACAGACCATTAGTCCATAAGTAAGGAATATCCTGTCTGTTGCAAAATATATTGTCTATTTGGTTTCATTAGGACATGCCTTTGACCAATAAGTACCCCGTAAGTATGTAATTATCGTGATATGAAATCAACACAAATAAGTATTTTGGAATACAAATCTAATAACACTATTTTTATATCACATAAATAAATATAAGATAATAACCGTTAATCAAAGTTTACCCTAACTAACCTTAATATGCAATATATTTAAAATTAGAGGGAATGCATATTAGTTCACTTGATTTCAGTTTAACCTCCACCGGTAATCCCACCCCATAAACTGAGCTTCCGGGGCTGATGCTTCGCGGTTTTTATCTCCGGGTCCCGATTAAATCTACCGCAGCCTACCAAAAATATATAATTTTCTACACCATGCATCGTGGCACGCCCACACAATTTTTCAACGGATGTCTTATTGCTTAAGGAAAGCCACTAGATAGTTACGCCAGTTCAAATAACAACACATTTGGAGAATGTTTGAGAAGAATCTTTGCTTAATTGTCAAAGAAGGAAGCATCAATTCCCTTGCAGATAAAGAAAATGGCAGGGAGGGCAGCGCACGGGCGCTTTACAATGTTCTTACTCATCCTGTCTCCTTTCCCTTCCCAAATGGGACCCCCGGGGGGATTGATGACAAGCTCTAGTTAGTTTTGGCCCCTACTTACATAAACTTTCCACATTTTTGTATGCATTTTGAGTTGGTGGCTGGTGACGTAAGCATGCATGCATATAGGTAGAGGGGACAGTCTTCTGTCCTACTAAAGAGCTAGCTACTGAGATATTGCATGAAGAACTTGTGCTCTTTTGATTCTCTGCAGCATATCGACATCCATTGGAAAACCATTTTGCTTATCTTCCTCACAAGTGCATAGAAGGAAGCCCAAACACGGAGAAAATACATCAATTTCTCCTTCAACTCAAAGGAATGTCATAGGTTTTTTTAGAGGATTTAAATCCTTAGAAGTTTTCTACATTTGTTTTTTTTTGTTCTTTGTGCTGTGAACTTCACCGGTATCCATTTTCCTCCTATGTCCATCTAGGAGTATCGTTTTGTGTTTGCAATGAAATGGCTGAAAGCGATGTTTTCCATGGTACGAGCATCATCACGCGTACGTGAGCAATCAAACTAACGTAGGCTCACTAATTGTCGAAAGGAAAACCCATGCGTGCAAGCTATGCAAGAATCATTTTGATAAATCAAGTAGGCCACAATATAAGTTATGTATGCATATTCGTGTTTCTTGTGGCTATGGCTTTCAAATAAGATCTATTTTGAATACATTTTGATAAATTTACTTTGTTAAGTTTCAATTGTTGAAACTTGGTACGAGCGGAAGACGACAACTTAAAAGTTGGTACGAGTGAACGATGAAAACTGAAGTTTGGGAACCTAAAACTTAAGACTTCGTGTGCCCCAGTGCGGAATCCAACAACTTTGCGAATCGCGAGGCTATCGTGCGGCCGGCACGACTGGGCAGGTGTGCCCCTACGAGTTTCCGTGTAAGTTAAGAGCAACTCTAGCAGGCCCCGCAAAAGTCGCAAACCCGCAAAACTCAAAGCGAGTATACGGCTCGCCCAATTTTCTGTCCGCATCGAGCCTCAGATACTCGCCCGCCCGTAATTTTACCATGCCCGCAAACCGCCTCGATCAAGATATATCTACGGTTCGCGGTGCATTTATGGTCGAAACCCTATCCCCGCCGCCGCATCTCCGCAATTTCTCACCCTCCTCACATTTCTCGCCACGGTGAGCCCTTCCGCCCATCCGCCATGTGGGCCCGCATGTGGAGCTCCGCCGCTGCCGGGAGCAGATCCGGCGGCAGAGGCGACTCCGAGCGCGAGCGGCGTGTTCGCTCGGACGGCGCGAGGAAGCGCGGGGCGAGGAAGTGGACGAACAGGGGCCTCTAGCCACCACCGAGCTTCCGCGTCCGCGAGACGGAGGAATACGACCGTCGGCACGGGCATACGCCCTCCTCCGCCGCGGGCTCGTCCTCCGTCGCGAGATCTTCCCACGTCGCGAGCTCTTCCCACGCCGCGAGCTCTTCCTCTTCCGGCGCGAGCCTTCTCCCCGTGAAGAGGGAGTGGTCGGAGGAGCCGGAGGAGATCGAGGTTGTCACCGTCAAGCAGGAGCCCGAGGACTTCGTGCGCCGCGGCGTCGTCGGGCCCGAGGACTTCGTCGCCGATGTCGACGCGGTCGCGGCCGCCATTGCCGAACGCAGCTTGCGCGAGGAGGCGGAGTGCCGGCGCCACCACGAGGAGCTCGACGACCTCGTGTTCCAGCAGGCGGTCGCGGCGAACCTTGCCGCCAAGGAGAAGGACGACGAGTGGCGCCACATCCGCGAGGAGCAGAAGGAGATGTACATCGACCTCGGCAGCTCCGACGAGGAGGATTGAGCTCCTCCACCGCGTCATCCATGGCCGCGAGCTCGCCGTTGTGAGATCCCCACCCCCTCTAGTACTAGTAGTGAATGCAGTATGTAGTATGAACTAGTGTTTGTAATGAATTAGTGTTTGATCATGTAGTATATGTAGTATGTGATGTACTACTACGGTTGCAATTTCTCCTGCAATTTATTTTCTTCAAATTATGCAGTTCCATATACGGTTTCTGTTCAGATGCGCACGTTCTTGACCGCAAACGAGATCTTCGTCGAACTGCAAACATGTTTTGCGGGTCGAGATTTTATGGGGTCCGTTAAAGTTGCTCTAAGTGGTTCCTCCTACCCAAAGGGCACTTAAGACATTTCATAGATGAATAGTCAAGGGGCCCGTTCATCTGACATGCACCACAAGTCCCGGTCAGAAATGTAAAGAAGAGAAAGGAACAAGCCAAAGACGCATGGCTTCGAAGTATCCCCACAATGGCATGATGAGTGGCTACCTAGCTCCAATGGAGGCTTTGATTACATATTGTTTTTATGTTCAAACTACCGATGCTCTCGGGGCTCAATGTATACCTAACTCTCAATGAGAACTATGACCAATCATCCACAGATAATCATAGGGTAATTATTAACTGCATGTACTTGTCTTCATAATAAAGAAGAAAAACTAGATGCGGTTAAGGCATCTCCAACAATTTGTATGTTAACTTGTTGGTAAAATATGCCATGTTATCAACCAACATCTTAACATACAACAACTCCAATAGATTGTATCTAGTTTGCCCAATAGGATGTGAGATAATAAATAATATGCTCTCTCATTCTACATTGGAGCTTGTGCAAGGGGTGTTGATTCATGTACATACAACCTTCCTCTCTTTTCTTATTTATTGTATGACACATCATCAAAAATTCTATGTGACAAAGTCTACCAACAACCATCTTACAACCATTGGAGATGTCCTTATATGTCTTGGAGCAAGCTTTGGCAATCCATGGAACACAATTTGGTGGAACTTTTCATCATCATCCATACCTATATTTTAACTGCCAATTAAATATATGTCCTTCTTTCCCTCAAAAAATTGGCTTATACTATGCACACAATTCTGAGAGTTAATTTTTACACATCACACAAGAGTACATACTCAATGTTCTAAAAAAGGGAGTGTATATTCAAATATGCTAATTTATCCAGCCAGGTAGTTAGGTTAGTTACCCATGTAGTAGTATAATTTTTGGTAACCCACTAGCTAGCTAGATCTTGTAGAGGAACAAGAGTACACGAATTGCATTTGCTTCTCTTAACGGAAGATAGCTTCCTTTTACGGCCTTCAATTTTTTTTCTACGTTTAGCGTGCACTAATACAACTGTCATGTAAAATTTTGAAAATTTTCAGGGGTCATTTGACCTTTTGGAGACATTTAAGTGATTTTCTAACCATTTAATGACCGTAATTCAAATTTGAACTATATCTACATGCAGGTCCTAACCATAACGGTTTGAAAAATCATATTTTTGTGTACTTGTGTGCGAGTTAAAAAATCATTAGACGATGTAACTATCTGGTGTTCAAAAAGAAAATGTAAAGATCTGTCAAGACAACCGCCCCCACACGATTGGCACTCTATCTCGCGGCTTGAGGTTTGGTGGTGGCGGGATCATTAATCAGACACGGTTCTATATTGAAACCGTCAGCTATTATGTTCACACACAGATTGTGCTGCAGGAATCGTGTAATTCAAACTACAATATCAGAATTCCGCGACCAGCGTGTGTACTGTCCTCACGATCTGGATTCCGCCGCCAATAAATACTACCTTGCTCACGCCGTCCCGCCTGCATTCTCATCCACATCCTCCCTCGCCGACCTCTCTCTCAAATCTCGCCATGGCGCCGCCGGTCTGCCCACACGCCGACGAGGAGTCGCCGCCCCCCGAGGATGCTCACTCGAATAGCAGCGACGAGGACCCCCTACGCGCCGCCGGAAGAGGTTGCGCCGGACCCCCCAACTTTTATTGGTTTTGGGGCGAGTACAATCATTGTCTGTGGAAATCCCTGCCGCCGGCTGAGAAAGCCAGACAAGTGGCGTTCAAGAAGGAGATGGCGGAGGAGGAACCCAGGTACCAGGCGGCCTGTGAAGCCCATGATGCCTCCTAGAAAAAGGAAGCGGCGGAGCTTTGAGGGCGGGCGCGTCGTCGTGCCGAGGAGGTGTACGAAGACGGGTACTTCGCGAGGAAGGTCATAGGCGATGGGCGCCTCGTCGCTGCATGGAGGTTAGCTAATAAGCTCTAGCGTGCCAGCGACGAGGAGCTCCGGTGGGCACCCAATGAAATGGCAAGACTGCTGGCCCACCAGCAAGAGGCAGATCGGCACGCCAAGCGATGCGAGGCGGAGGAGGCGGAGTACGCCTCCAAGACTGGAAGACGCCCGCACTGTGGAGCTGCTGGCGAGGGGCTGCCGGAATACCGCCCTGTGAGAGATTATTAGTTTTAGTATTGTTCGTTTTCAATTTTATGCATTGTACCTAGTAGTTAAGTATCATCACGTATATGTGATGATATTATATATATATATTCTGTCATGAACTAATGAACAACTATATATATATATATATATATATATATATATATATATATATATATATATATATATTATGAATTCCATTTTTATCTGTTTTTGTATACTAATTTGAATCTAGCCATGTTTTCTACTGCGCCAAGGTGGGCAGCTGGGCCAAGGAGGCGGTCGCGCCTACAGACCAGTGCATTGGCATCCAGCGGGCCGTAGACAAGGCGAACGGCGGCACCCATGCGAATGGCGCGGCGAGCGTCCGGTGCAAGTACGGCGTGGCCGGCCTCTGGTACAAGTACGACGCTGAGGGCCTCTGCCCACTCCTGGCGAGGAATGGGGGTACTGACGTGACATGTACCCAGCTGCGACGCCGTGTTGACAGCAGGCAAGCGCCGATGGATCCGCTTGCTCGCGGCGCGCCACGCCTATCGCTCTGCGGCGCCCAACGGTCTTCGCCAGGCGGCGAGCCGCAACCTATAGGCGCGAAGCGTTAGCTTGTTTGGCGCGCGCCATCGATCATGTTGTGTGGCGAAGCTGCAGCTTGTCGGCGGCGACATGCCTATCTTGATCCGCGGGCGCCAAGCGCCATACACCAAAGGTCTGCTCAACCTGGCGATGACGCGCATCACGGCATCGCCCATCGCTGTCGGGAGCGCCGCCTCCACGGGCCGTGGCGCCTGCTCGTTTTCCTCGTCGACGAGGTTGATGGCAGAGGCGGCGCTTTGGTGGGTTGGCATGCTTGGAAAAGGTGGATGTGCTACAGGCTGCGCTTGTCGCCTATGTGCGTCGCGCGCTGATGTATACTACACAACCTTCTTCTTGTAGACGTTGTTGGGCCTGCAAGTGCACAAGTTTGTAGGACAGAGAAAATTTCCTCAAGTGGATGACCTAAGGTTTATCAATCCGACGAGGCGAGGGATGAAGATGGTCTCTCTCAAACAACCCTGCAACCAAATAACAAAGAGTCTCTTGTGTCCCCAACACACCCAATACAATGGTAAATTGTATAGGTGCACTAGTTCGCGAAGAGATGGTGATACAAGTGCAATATGGATGGTAGATAAAGGTAATTGTAATCTGAAATAATAAAACAGCAAGGTAACTAATGATAAAAGTGAGTGTAAACGGTATTGCAATGATAGGAAACAAGGCCTAGGGTTCATACTTTCACTAGTGCAAGTTCTCTCAACAATAATAACGTAGATAGATCATATACCAATCCCTCGACATGCAACAAAGAGTCACTCCAAAGCCACTAATAGCGGAGAACAAACGAGAGATTATGGTAGGGTACTTAAACCACCTCAAAGTTATTCTTTCGGATCGATCTATTAAAGAGTTCGTACTAGAATAACACCTTAAGACACAAATCAACCAAAACCCTAATCTCACCTAGATACTCCATTGTCACCTCAAGTATCCGTGGGCATGATTATACGATATGCATCACACAATCTCAGATTCATCCAACCAACACAAAGTACTTCAAAGAGTGCCCCAAAGTTTCTACCAGAGAGTCAAGAAAACGTGTGCCAACGCCTATGCATAGGTTCATGGGCGGAACCCGCAAGTTGGTCACCAAAACATACATCAAGTGGCACGTGATATCCCATTGTCACCACAGATAAGCACGACAAGACATACATCAAGTGTTCTCAAAGTAAAGACTCAATCCGATAAGATAACTTCGAAGGGGAAACTCAATTCATCACAAGAGAGTAGAGGGGGAGAAACATCATAAGATCCAACTATAATAGCAAAGCTCATGATATATCAAGATCGTGCCATAGAGGGAACACGAGAGAGAACAGAGAGAGAGAGAGAGAGAGAGAGAGAGAGAGAGAGAGAGAGAGAGAGAGAGAGAGAGAGATCAAACACATAGCTACTGGTACATACCCTCAGCCCCGAGGGTGAACTACTCCTCCTCGTCATGGAGAGCGCCGGATGATGAAGATGGCCACCGGTGATGTATTCCTCCGCAGTGGTGCCGAACGGCTCCCGAGAGGTTTTGGTGGCTACAGAGGCTTTGCGGCGGAACTCCCGATCTATCTTCTCCGTGGATGTTTTAGGCACGTGGGACTATATAGGCGAAAGAAGTCGGTCGGGGGTGCTCGAGGGGTCCACGAGACAGGGGCCACGCCCAGGGGGGGCCTCCTATCTCGTGGAGTCCTCGGGATCTTCCGACATGAACTCCAAGTCTCCAGGATCATATTCTTCCCAAAAATAACTCGCCAAGGTTTCATTCCGCTTGGACTCGCTTGATATTCCTTTTCCTCAAATACTAAAACAGCAATAAAACAACAATATGGGCTGGGCCTCCGTTAATAGGTTAGTCCCAAAAGTAATATAAAAGTGTATAATAAAGCCCGTAATCATTCAAAACAGATAATAAAATAGCATGAATGTTTATAAATTATAGATACGCTGGAGACGACAAGATCCCCAAGCTTAATTCCTGCTCGCCTCGAGTAGGTAAATGATAAAAGAAAGAACTTATGAAATGTGAATGCTAGCAGGTGCACAAGTTTGATCAATAATAATTTCAATCACCTTTTCTAGCATGATTATATGTCATAACAGTAGTTCATCTCATAAAACTTTTCATAATAAAGTAACAAGCAATTCACATGTCAAAGCATAGACCATAAACTTTCTTGAAAACTAGCAAACTTCATTCTTAGTCATTCAAACAATTGCAATTCATCTTATTTTCAGGAATATCAAATTCCACATACTCAACTATCATATAGTCTTCTACAATTGCTGACACTCACGCAATACTAATGGTTATGGAGTTTCAATCGGACACTGAGAAAGATAGGGGCTTATAGTGTTGCCTCCTCACGTATTCACCTTCTGGTGATGTCAACAATAATAGTTCATGCTAACTTACATCCAATTGTATATATATATATATATATATATATATATATATATATATATATATATATATATATATATATATATATATATATATATATATATATATATATATATATATATGTCAGATCACCCCAACAAAAAGTGCTTTCCAAAGGATAAATGAAAAGGGAGAGGTGAAGATCACCTTGACTCTTGCATAAAGTAAAAGACATAAAGTAAAGATAGGCCCTCCGCAGAGGGAAGCAGTGATTTGCAGAGGTGTCAGAGCTTGACTTTGAAATAGAGATAAATAATTTTGAGAGGTATGATCTCATTGTTAACATAACAACCAAGAGTTCCCAATATCTTCCATACTACATACATTATAGGCGGTTCCCAAACATAATGGTAAAAGTTTTTACTCCCCCTCCACCAACAATCATCAATCCATGGCTTGCCCGAAATAACGGGTGCCTCCAACTAACATCAAACCTGGGGAGTTTTGTTTGCAATTATTTTGATTTGATTTTGATCTTTTTGATCATGGGACTAGGCATCCCGGTTACCGCCACTTTCTCGTGAATGAGGAGCGGAGTCCACTCCTCTTGAGAATAACCCACCTATCATGGAAGACACTGACAGCCCCTAGTTGCTACATGAGCAATTTGGGCATAAAAAATAGATTATAATTTGAAGGTTTAGAGTTTGGCACATACAAATTTACTTGGAACGGCAGGTAAATACCGCATATAGGTAGGTATGATGGACACTCATGGCAAAAACTGGGTTTAAGGATATTGGATGCACAAGCAGTATTCCCGCTTAGTACAGATATTTATGCTAGCAAGGGGAGAAAGGCAAGCTCAACATGTTTGAATGATCCATGACAATATACTTTAACCGAGATGTGAGAAAACATAACCCAATACGTTGTCTTCCTTGTCCAACATTAACTCTTTAGTATGTCATACTTAATGAGTGCTCACAATTATAAAAGATGTCTATGATAGTATATTTATATGTGAAATCTCTCTTCCTTCAATATTCTTTCATGAATTGTTCAAATGACCAATACAATGCTTGCTAACCTTCGATAAATTTACTACCTCTACTTCTTAGATGTGAAGTCATTACTCCCCATGGATAAGCAAATGAAACATATATAATTTCAGATTTATGACATTCAACTCATTCAACCATTTACTCATAGGATATAAGTGAAGCACAAGAGTAAATGAAAACTACTCCAAAAAGATATAAGTGAAGATCAATGAATAGCTAAATAATTATGTAACTATGCTAAGACTCTCTCTCATTTAAGAATTTCAGATCTTGGTATTGTATTCAAACAGCAAGCAAAACAAAATAAAATGACATTGCAAGGATAGCACAACTCATGTGAAGAAGCAAAACTTAGGCTCAACCGATACTAACCGATAGTTGTTGAAGAAGAAAGGTGGATGCTCACCGAGCATCCCTAAGCTTAGATGCTAGAGACTTATTGAAATATTATCTTGGGGTGCCTTGGGCATCCCCAAGCTTGAACTTTGTGTCTCCTTAATTCCTCTCATATCATGGTTTCTCTTTTTACCAAAAGCTTCATTCACACCAAACTCAACAAGAACTCGTGAGATAGGTTAGTATAAACCAATGCAAAACCTTATCATTTTCTACTGTAAAAAATCACTAAGATTATTATTCAACATTGCATACTAAATGCCTCTGCATACTTAATACTCCTATCCTAAAATAGAACCATTAAACAAGCAAACATATGCAAACAATGCAAACATAACAGCAATCTGCCAAAACAGTACAGTCTGTAAAGAATGCAAGATTCATCATACTTCCCTAACTCCAAAATTATGAAATAAAATTCCCAATGTAGTAAATTTATCAGAGCTCAATATGCAAAAAGTTTCAACATTATACCATTCTCATCAAGGGGGGCTTGCACTGGTTGCTCACGGCAAAGAGAGGTCGTCAACTCCGTGGTCGGCTGGCGGCGGCGGCATCGGTCTCGTAGTCTCTAGGGAGAGAAGGGAAGAAACAATGAATACAATGTAAGCAGATGCATATCGATGCATGAAAAGACAAATAACGATGCTAGGCGTTCCCTAACGTGGTATGAGGTGGTACCGGTTAAGAAACATCAGGGAAAATATCGGTGTTTAGTGTTTTGAGCGAGAGGCGGAGGAAAGTTGCGAGTTCGATAGGTTAGGGGTGTGTGCGGACGAGCGAATTGCGTGTCTGGATTCGTCGCGTCGTTACGAGCAACTTTCATGTTGAAAATATTTTAATCCGATTACAGTTAAAAGATATGATTTTCTAAAGATTTTATTAATTTCGGAATTTAATTAATTATTTAATCAACATTATCGAGAATAGTAAATGATAGCGTCGGCATAGCGTATGTGTGATGTCGGCGAGCGCAGTCACGGTTGACACAGGTCAAGCGACATGTGGGTCTGTGGGACCCACACATCGCCTATTTATTAGGTTAATTAGGGTTTAGGTTAATCTAATTACAGTTTAATTAAACTAACATGTTAATTAGTTTAGTTAATTGATCACGTTAATTAAACTCAATTAATTAAGTTAATTAATTAGTTATTATTATTATTATTATTATTATTTCCTTTTTTTTTCGTTAAGAAATTTGGGGCCGTTCGATTGATGGCCTAAGGCCTTTCTTGAGCGTCTTGGCGCCACCAGTGCGGATTGAGGCGCTTACCGTCTTGGGCGAGCCCGGCCAAGGAAAAGCGAGGCAAGCGAGTCCACCGGGAGGCGGCGCTTGGCGGCGTGGTGGCAGCCAGAATCGGCGGCATGTGAGGTGGACTCGGCGGTGCCGCATAGAGGCCGGGCAGCGGCGGCGGCCACCGCGGCGGCGTCGCGGCCACAGGGGAAGCGAGGCGGCGGCGCGTCGGCGTGGAGGAGGTGCGGTCGCCGATGCAGAGAACAACGGCGAGAGTGGCTGGCCGGGCGGGGCGGGCGCAGTGGCGCCTCCAGCTGCTGTTGCTGGCGGAGAGCAAAAGCGAGCCGTGGGCACGCAGGATGGGCGGCGAGCGCGGCAGCGCGTCGCGACCGCTATGAAGCGGCAGCGTAACGGGGTGGGGGATCTGGCGCGGTGGCGGAGAAGGAGAGAGGAGCTCACGGGGAAATAGGGGGCAGGCGATGGAAGCAGCGGTCGGGGAGGACGGCGAGGAGGAAGGGCAGGGGCGGCGTTGGCGGCGGCGAGGCTGGCGGCGGTCTCCTCCGATCAATCGGGAGAGAGGAGGAGATATTTTGCGTGGGGTTGTGGGGGATGTCGGTGGGGAGTGGGGGGAGGAGTGGATAAGGGAGAGGTGGGGGCCGACTGGGCGGCTGGTTGGCCCGATGGCGGTGGGCATGATCCAGCGAGGGAGGGTGTGCTTCTCCTCCTTTTGTTTTTTTGTTTGTTCTGTTTTCTTTTGTATTTTCTTTCCGTTTTAAATCGTTCTAAATTATTTAGGCCTTTTGTAAAATGTGCTTACCTCACCACAATTACCTTTGTAATATTTGACAATTACCGAACATTTTAGTTTTAATTTTTGAAACTTTTATTGTTATCATTAACTTGCATTTGAATTTCAAAACAGTTTTGAATTAACCCGTGATTAACTACAGTGATGAGAGGTGGCGTGGCACCATCAACGTGAGATTCTGTAGCATGATTATCCGGCGTTCTGACAAGCCTTGTGAGAACTCTGAGGAAGAAAAAAAAAAGGCGCCTTGTTCAAAAGCCTTGGTCGGCGCCTTATATGAGGTTACTTCAGGTGGTGACTTGTAGGCCAGACAATCTTATCAATCCATAGCGATCGCGCCGCCTGCGATCGTGCAAAAAAGGTGGCGCAGAAATCGAGGCGGCCCTGCCTAATCCAGCCCGATTACTGCGGCCTCCTCCGCCCCGCGCGCTTCTCAAAATTCAAATCCCGCGAAATCCGCGGACAACAGAACAACTTGTCAGACGGAAGATCTCCTCCACATCATCACTCAGAGCTCTTCCAGTAAAAGTTCACTCGACAAAAACCAGGAATGGATCAAGGCGACTGAAAAAGAAGTTGGTATCGTCACGTCGGTTCTTTGATCCAGAACAAGATATACTCGTAGCACGAAAAACAAGTCGGAAGTGTTCTCAACTCCTTCCCCACTCAAATCCTGATCCATTCGGGGGCTAATGATGAAGCTATGTACCTAGGGTAGGGTCATGGACCTGTCCAAGATACCCTCCCCAAGGACATCTCTCAAAAAACCAGAAGCATTTGAAGAAGAATCATCATCCACTCGACCATGAAGCTATGTTCCACTCGGCAGTCTTGAAGTCACTCGACCGTGAAGACTATCACTCGACTACTAGAAGATCTAGAGCCACTCAGCACTGCAACGGTCGGGAATTAAGTCATAGTTTTAATGGTCATTATGTATCTTTATTGCCGGCGTTACCAGTAACGCCCCCCTCTTGATGTACATTTAACCCTGTGTAACGGAGGGGAGCTGGGGTCCTGGCGCACTCTATATAAGCCACCCCCTCCTCTGGGACAAGCGTTCGCACCCACTGTAATTCACCGCATATAATCCGATCGACCGCCTCCGGGCTCCGAGGCGTGGGGCTGTTACTTCCTCAGAAGGGCTGAACTCGTAAAACTTGTGTACAACTCCTCCATAGCTAAGATCTTGCCTCTACATCACCTACCCCTATTCTCTTGTCGGACTTAGAACTACGACAAGCGCGCCGTTTCCCCCTTGAGGCGTCATTCTTGGAGATGTACACGAGCTCGAGGACCAGCAGACCGCATCTTTGGTGGGCGGTGCTTCATCCTACACATTGGTGGCAGCGGATCTTGGCGGCGTGGTCGCGGTCAGATTTGGTCTCCGATGTGTGGAGATGGATTAGCGCAGGAGGGCGAAGTTGTCTGGCGTCGTGGTGGCGTCGACAGCAGCTAGACCGAGCAAGGTAGATGCAGCAGTACAACACTAATGATGGATTGGTGGCAGGTGGCTGCGGCGGCCTCATACTCAGCAGGCGTCTGGTTGAGAGTCGCCGGACTGGTGGGTGCCCCATACCCGGCAAGCGTCTGGTTGAGACCTCGGGTTTTAAATGTTAGGCTTGGCTGCAAGGTCTGTTTGGTATTAGGCCCAGACTATCTGCATCCCTACATCAACTAGATAGGAGTAGCGACAGATGTTGCTGAGCGGTGGCTTTAGTCTTATTGTTGTATGACTTTATAAGGTCTTGTGTGAATAATTAATAAAGTGGCTGCGCGCATTGTCCAGATGCAGAAGCCGGGGGGTCCTCCTCCTTTTCTAAAAAAATTATAAGATATGAAATTAACACCTAAATCAGACTTCTTTCACATCAACGCATTCAAAAAGAGATACACGCCCTCATGCCGCCGTCTCCATGTCCAACGTGAGATGGCAAGGACAAAGACACGTTTCCCATAAATAGCCCAACTTCTTAGATTTTGTTTACTTCTTGACTAACTTACTATAGCTAGAATCTTAGATCAGTTGCATGATGCACGAGTAAAGGAGAACCTCACAAATAATTAAGCGAAGTGTCGTCCCTGTCGTCGTAGCTAAGAGGCATCTCCAGATGTCTGCTTGAAATGTAAGCTAGCTTAGTCTAGTGGATGTGTTTTTCAGCTTAATTAACTAATCGTTGAGCTAAAGGTTAAATACCGACTTTACTTAGCGTACTATGACTTTTTCTTATACAACAACTTCACCTTTCCACGCGATCTTCCATGCATATCAAATTTGGGAGCCATGTACCATACTATAGCTAGTGACTGTATTTTTGATACATGAGTTACTGATGGTTACTATCAAACCATTATTAGAGTTGTGAAAGAAAAATATAACATCAACATTATATACATCTTAGCATCACAAACTTTCACATAAAAACTCGGTCCACAAATCAAGGAACAAAAAGGGATTAAATTTACCATAAATAGTACCTCATTTAAAATCTCTATGAATAGTAAACCGAGCTAACATTTATACCATGATTTTTCTTTACCATTTCTCGATTTGTACGTCAAATTTTCATTTGAAAATTTATTTTAGATAAATATAAGATAATTGATGTTAAAAGATAATATTTTTACTTGACCGTTTATTAGCCTTACCGTGCATTAGTAGCAAGGCAGCATCTAAATGGATAGTAGCACTAGATACTCTTGTATCACGGTACCGTTTCCTCTCAATCCTTCATAAAGTAGCAACCTGATTGTATTACTTATCTATCCACATAGTATGGAATTAAGTTAGTTGGTAAGTTATTCTGGTTGTAGTTGGCCAATGCAAGGCTAAGATTCTTCAAAACTACACGGAAATTTATCCGAAACGTCACCAGAATTTCATGTCTGAGATCCTTAAGTAGATTAGTTGACTTTGGTGTCTTTTCGCTCAGCATCGATGATAAAAGACAAAACAAGGTTATTTGGCAGCAAGGATAAGGACTGTTTGCCACTAACTTTTACATCAACTGAAATTGATCATATATGCTCAAATAAGGCTGCTTATTTCATTGCACTGTTCTTGCGAATATTATCTTTATTCTTCCACTCACATGCAGAAAATAACGCAATTACCAGCGATCATGAGAAAGTCACATGTATTTTAGACCATGACGTTGGTACGTCAGGATGTTTTCGTTTCATTGTCGCTCTAACAACAGAAGTTCAGCTCTTTATGAGGTTTAAGAACAGTGGCGGATGCATTACAAAATCAATTGTAGAAAAATTATCACAACCATGACCGAAACAAATAGGCTTGAAACTCGTGGCTAGGAACACTAATAGCCAAGCTTGGGTCCTTCAGACCACCATAGTGAGTTTTAACAACACATGATCTCCTTTGGGTTAAAACTCGCCCACAATTAAACACTAGTATTTATATATGGCTACACATTCTTTTTGTGAGGAATATAGTTAACACCTCATGCAATCTAAGTTATGACGCCCTATTCGGCATTTTCAATATACATACAAATCAACTAGTTCATAATACTCTAATTCATTATCATAAGCTTTATCGGGGTTTGTTCCCAACGGTAGGTTGTAAGCCGTTCTGCTCTGCCATGATGCATTGTATCCTTATAACATAACTATGGATGTGTTTGGTCATTTGGCTGTGTAGAAATGATAAGGTTTTAATGATAAAAGTACTTCTCTTCTACAGGTTATCTACAAATAATGTGCGGAACTCTCCGTTTATGGTCCTTTCTACAAAGCGTGGAGAATTGACCATGTTTACGGAGATGTGTACACAATTGAAGGCTACGTCGGGGATACTTTTACCCAATGTGCCAGCATGATCTTCTGGTTGCTCCCCCCTCCCCCTCCGCTTTAAGCGTTATCACGGACACTGCATGTTTCTTTGTATTTCGCCTTTTTATTTTTTGCTTGAATGGGAGGATATTGTTTGGCTATGTGCATCTTAGCTATCAGAGGCGGGTGTAATGTTTAAATCTTTTAAGTAATAAAGCACCCTTTAAAAAACATAACTATGGATGTAGAAGCGGAATGTTTTGCCTTACTCTTCAAAGAACATGTATCATCTGAATACACATATATCTCTTCCTTGCAAAAACTATAATACACACATCTCTTGTGTGGAGAGGTGATCTTGTCCACATCCCTCTTGTAAAATTCATCGGTTTTGTTCCTCCGGGTGGATTAAGCTGATGGAGAAAAATAGCAACCCTAGTTGGGGATTGAGTACAGACCATTAGTCCATAAGTAAGGAATATCCTGTCTGTTGCAAAATATATTGTCTATTTGGTTTCATTAGGACATGCCTTTGACCAATAAGTACCCGTAAGTATGTAATTATCGTGATATGAAATCAACACAAATAAGTATTTTGGAATACAAATCTAATAACACTATTTTTATATCACATAAATAAATATAAGATAATAACCGTTAATCAAAGTTTACCTAACTAACCTTAATATGCAATATATTTAAAATTAGAGGAATGCATATTAGTTCACTTGATTTCAGTTTAACCTCCACCGGTAATCCCACCCATAAACTGAGCTTCCGGGGCTGATGCTTCGCGGTTTTTATCTCCGGGTCCCGATTAAATCTACCGCAGCCTACCAAAATATATAATTTTCTCTACACCATGCATCGTGGCACGCCCACACAATTTTTCAACGGATGTCTTATTGCTTAAGGAAAGCCACTAGATAGTTACGCCAGTTCAAATAACAACACATTTGGAGAATGTTTGAGAAGAATCTTTGCTTAATTGTCAAAGAAGGAAGCATCAATTCCCTTGCAGATAAAGAAAATGGCAGGGAGGGCAGCGCACGGGCGCTTTACAATGTTCTTACTCATCCTGTCTCCTTTCCCTTCCCAAATGGGACCCCAGAAGATTGATGACAAGCTCTAGTTAGTTTTGGCCCCTACTTACATAAACTTTCCACATTTTGTATGCATTTTGAGTTGGTGGCTGGTGACGTAAGCATGCATGCATATAGGTAGAGGGACAGTCTTCTGTCCTACTAAAGAGCTAGCTACTGAGATATTGCATGAAGAACTTGTGCTCTTTTGATTCTCTGCAGCATATCGACATCCATTGGAAAACCATTTTGCTTATCTTCCTCACAAGTGCATAGAAGGAAGCCCAAACACGGAGAAAATACATCAATTTCTCCTTCAACTCAAAGGAATGTCATAGGTTTTTTTTAGAGGATTTAAATCCTTAGAAGTTTTCTCTACATTTGTTTTTTTTTTTGTTCTTTTGTGCTGTGAACTTCACCGGTATCCATTTTCCTCCTATGTCCATCTAGGAGTATCGTTTTGTGTTTGCAATGAAATGGCTGAAAGCGATGTTTTCCATGGTACGAGCATCATCACGCGTACGTGAGCAATCAAACTAACGTAGGCTCACTAATTGTCGAAAGGAAAAACCCATGCGTGCAAGCTATGCAAGAATCATTTTTGATAAATCAAGTAGGCCACAATATAAGTTATGTATGCATATTCGTGTTTCTTGTGGCTATGGCTTTCAAATAAGATCTATTTTGAATACATTTTGATAAATTTACTTTGTTAAGTTTCAATTGTTGAAACTTGAGTACAGCGGAAGACGACAACTTAAAAGTTGGTACAGTGAACGATGAAAACTGAAGTTTGGGAACCTAAAACTTAAGACTTCGTGTGCCCAGTCGGAATCCAACAACTGCGAATCGCGAGGCTATCGTGCGGCCCGGCACGACTGGGCAGTGTGCCTCTCGAGTTTCCGTGTAAGTTAAGAGCAACTCTAGCAGGCCCATAAAAGTCGCAAACCCATAAAACTCGAGCGAGTATCTGGGCTCGGCCCAATTTTCATCGAGCGAGCACTGTATACTCGCCCGGCCCGTAATTTTTTTAACGCGGCCCGCAAACCGCCCCCCGATCAGTATATCTACGGGTTCGCGGTGCATTTGCGGGTCGAAACCCTATCCCCCCGCCGCCGCATCTCTCCGCAATTTCTCACTCCCCTCCTCACATTTCTCGCCGCCGGTGAGCCCCTTCCGCCTCCATCCGCCATGTGGGCCCGCATGTGGAGCTCCGGCCGCTGCTTCGGGAGCAGATCCGGCGGCGAGGCGACTCGGCCTTGGCGGCGTGTTCGCTTCGGGCGGCGCGAGAAGCGAGGCGAAGTGGGCGAACGAGGGCCTCTAGCCACCACGAGCTTCGCGTCCGCGAGCGGAGAATCGACCGTCGGCGGGCATCGCCCTCCTCCGCCGCGGGCTCGTCCTCCGTCGCGAGATCTTCCCCGTCGCGAGCTCTTCCCACGCGAGCTCTTCCTCTTCCGCGCGAGCCTTCTCCCGTGAAGAGGAGTGGTCGGAGCGGAGGAGATCGAGGTTGTCACCGTCAGCGAGCCCGAGGACTTCGTGCGCCTTGGCGCTCGTCGGGCCGAGGACTTCGTCGCCCGATGTCGGCAGTCGCGGCCGCCATTGCGAGCGCAGCTTGCGAGGCGGAGTGCAGCGCCACCACGAGGAGCTCGGCGACCTCGTGTTCCAGCAGAGCGATCGCGGCGAACCTTGCCGCCAAGGAGAAGGACGGCGAGTGGCGCCACATCCGCGAGGCGAAGGAGATGTACATCGACCTCGGCAGCTCCGGCGAGGAGGATTGAGCTCCTCCACCGCGTCATCCATGGCCGCGAGCTCGCCGTTGTGAGATCCCCACCCCCTCTAGTACTAGTAGTGAATGCAGTATGTAGTATGAACTAGTGTTTGTAATGAATTAGTGTTTGATCATGTAGTATATGTAGTATGTGATGTACTACTACGGTTGCAATTTCTCCTGCAATTTATTTTCTTCAAATTATGCAGTTCCATATACGGTTTCTGTTCAGATCGCGCGTTCTTGACATAAGCGAGATCTTCGTCGAACTGCAAACATGTTTTTTGGTCGAGATTTTATGGGGTCCGTTAAAGTTGCTCTAAGTGGTTCCTCCTACCCAAAGGGCACTTAAGACATTTCATAGATGAATAGTCAAGGGCCCGTTCATCTGACATGCACCACAAGTCCCGGTCAGAAATGTAAAGAAGAGAAAGGAACAAGCCAAAGACGCATGGCTTCGAAGTATCCCACAATGGCATGATGAGTGGCTACCTAGCTCCAATGGAGGCTTTGATTACATATTGTTTTTATGTTCAAACTACCGATGCTCTCGGGGCTCAATGTATACCTAACTCTCAATGAGAACTATGACCAATCATCCACAGATAATCATAGGGTAATTATTAACTGCATGTACTTGTCTTCATAATAAAGAAGAAAAACTAGATGCAGTTAAGGCATCTCAACAATTTGTATGTTAACTTGTTGGTAAAATATGCCATGTTATCAACCAACATCTTAACATACAACAACTCCAATAGATTGTATCTAGTTTGCCCAATAGGATGTGAGATAATAAATAATATGCTCTCTCATTCTACATTGGAGCTTGTGCAAGGGTGTTGATTCATGTACATACAACCTTCCTCTCTTTTCTTATTTATTGTATGACACATCATCAAAATTCTATGTGACAAAGTCTACCAACAACCATCTTACAACCATTGGAGATGTCCTTATATGTCTTGGAGCAAGCTTTGGCAATCCATGGAACACAATTTGGTGGAACTTTTCATCATCATCCATACCTATATTTTAACTGCCAATTAAATATATGTCCTTCTTTCCCTCAAAAATTGGCTTATACTATGCACACAATTCTGAGAGTTAATTTTACACATCACACAAGAGTACATACTCAATGTTCTAAAAAGGGAGTGTATATTCAAATATGCTAATTTATCCAGCCAGGTAGTTAGGTTAGTTACCCATGTAGTAGTATAATTTTGGTAACCCACTAGCTAGCTAGATCTTGTAGAGGAACAAGAGTACACGAATTGCATTTGCTTCTCTTAACGGAAGATAGCTTCCTTTTACGGCCTTCAATTTTTTTCTCGTTTAGCGTGCACTAATACAACTGTCATGTAAAATTTTGAAAATTTTCAGGGTCATTTGACCTTTGGAGACATTTAAGTGATTTTCTAACCATTTAATGACCGTAATTCAAATTTGAACTATATCTACATGCAGGTCCTAACCATAACGGTTTGAAAAATCATATTTTTGTGTACTTGTGTGCGAGTTAAAAAATCATTAGACGATGTAACTATCTGGTGTTCAAAAAAGAAAATGTAAAGATCTGTCAAGACAACCGGCCCCCACACGATTGGCACTCTATCTCGCGGCTTGAGGTTTGGTGGTGGCGGGGATCATTAATCAGACACGGTTCTATATTGGAAACCGTCAGCTATTATGTTCACACACAGATTGTGCTGCAGGAATCGTGTGTAATTCAAACTACAATACTCGTAAATTCCGGCGACCAGCGTGTGTACTGTCCCCGTCGATCTGGATTCCGGCTGCCAATAAATACTACCTTGCTCACGTCGTCCCGCCTGCATTCTCATCCACATCCTCCCCTCGCTCGACCTCTCTCTCTCAAATCTCTGCCATGGCGCCTTGATCTGCCCTACGCCTTGACAGTCGCCGCCCCGAGGATGCTCACTCGAATAGCAGCGGCGAGGACCCCCTCTACGCCGCCGGAAGAGGTTGCGCGGACTAACTTTATTGGTTTTGGGGCGAGTACAATCATTGTCTGTAAATCCTGCCGCCCGGCTGAAAGCGGACAAGTGGCGTTCAAGAAGGAGATGGCGGAGGAGGAACCCAGTACCAGTGACTGTGAAGCCCATGATGCCTCCTAGAAAAAGGAAGCGGCGGAGCTTTGAGGCGGGCGCGTCGTCGTGCCGAGGAGGTGTCTGAAGGTAGTGCCAGCGAGGAAGGTCATAGGCGATGGGCGCCTCGTCGCTGCATGGAGGTTAGCTAATAAGCTCTAAGCGTGCCGTGACGAGGAGCTCGGTGGGCACCAATGAAATGGCAAGACCGTTCATGGCGTCCACCAGCAAGAGGCAGATCGGTGCGTCAAGCGATCTGCGGCGGAGGCGGAATACTGCCTCCACTGGGAAGACGCCGCGCACCAGGGAGCTGCTGGCGAGGGCTGCGGAATCTGGCCCAGGAGAGATTATTAGTTTTAGTATTGTTCGTTTTCAATTTTATGCATTGTACCTAGTAGTTAAGTATCATCACGTATATGTGATGATATTATATATATATATTCTGTCATGAACTAATGAACAACTAATATATATATATATATATATATATATATATATATATATATATATATATATATATTATGAATTCCATTTTTATCTGTTTTTGTATACTAATTTGAATCTAGCCATGTTTCTCTACTGCGCCAAGGTGGGCAGCTGGGCCAGGAGGCGGTCGCGCCTCTGAGACCAGGTGCATTGGCATCCAGCGGGCCGTAGACAAAGCGACAGCGGCACCATGCGAATGGCGGCGGCGTCCGGTGCAATCTGGCGTGGCGGCCTCTGGTACAAGTCTGACGCTGAGGCCTCTGCCCCTCCTGGCGAGAATGGGGTCTGGCGTGACATGTACCCAGCTGCGACGCCGTGTTGACAGCAGGCAAGCGCCGATGGATCCGCTCTTGCTCTGCGGCGCGCCACGCCTATCGCTCTGCGGCGCTCCAACGGTCTCGCCGTGCGGCGAGCCGCAACCTATAGGCGCGGAAGCGGCTAGCTTGCTCTGCGGCGCGCCATCGATCATGTTGTGTGGCGAGCTGCAGCTTGTCGGCGATGACATGCCTATCTTGATCCGCGGCGCTCAAGCGCCATACACCAAAGGTCTGCTCAACCCTGGCGATGACGCGCATCACGGCATCGTCCATCGCGTTGTCGGGGAGCGCCTCGGCCTCCACGGGCCGTGGCGCCTGCTCGTTTTCCTCGTCGACGAGGTTGATGGCAGAGGCGGCGCTTTGGTGGGTTGGCATGCTTGGAAAAGGTGGATGTGCTACAGGCTGCGCTTGTCGCCTATAATGCGTCATGGCTGATGTATACTACACAACCTTCTTCTTGTAGGCGTTGTTGGGCCTGCAAGTGCACAAGTTTGTAGGACATGAAAATTTCCCTCAAGTGGATGACCTAAGGTTTATCAATCCGTGCGAGGCGTGGGATGAAGATGGTCTCTCTCAAACAACCCTGCAACAAATAACAAAGAGTCTCTTGTGTCCCCAACACACCCAATACAATGGTAAATTGTATAGGTGCACTAGTTCGGCGAAGAGATGGTGATACAAGTGCAATATGGATGGTAGATAAAGGTAATTGTAATCTGAAATAATAAAAACAGCAAGGTAACTAATGATAAAAGTGAGTGTAAACGGTATTGCAATGATAGGAAACAAGGCCTAGGGTTCATACTTTCACTAGTGCAAGTTCTCTCAACAATAATAACGTAGATAGATCATATACCAATCCCTCGACATGCAACAAAGAGTCACTCCAAAGCCACTAATAGCGGAGAACAAGCGTAGAGATTATGGTAGAGTGCTGAAACCACCTCAAAGTTATTCTTTCGGATCGATCTATTAAAGAGTTAGTACTAGAATAACACCTTAAGACACAAATCAACCAAAACCCTAATCTCACCTAGATACTCCATTGTCACCTCAAGTATCCGTGGGCATGATTATACGATATGCATCACACAATCTCAGATTCATCCAACCAACACAAAGTACTTCAAAGAGTGCCCCAAAGTTTCTACCGGAGAGTCAAGAAAAGCGTGTGCCAGCGCCTATGCATAGGTTCATGGGCGGAACCATAAGTTGGTCACCAAAACATACATCAAGTGGCACGTGATATCCCATTGTCACCACAGATAAGCACGACAAGACATACATCAAGTGTTCTCAAAGTAAAGACTCAATCCGATAAGATAACTTGAAGGAAACTCAATTCATCACAAGAGAGTAGAGGGAGAAACATCATAAGATCCAACTATAATAGCAAAGCTCGCGATATATCAAGATCGTGCCATAGAGGAACACGAGAGAGAGAGAGAGAGAGAGAGAGAGAGAGAGAGAGAGAGAGATCAAACACATAGCTCTGGTACATACCCTCAGCCCGGTGAACTACTCCCTCCTCGTCATGGAGCGCGGGATGATGAAGATGGCCACGGTGATGTATTCCCCCTCCGGCGGGAGTGCGGAACAGGCTCCGAGAGGTTTTGGTGGCTCTGAGAGGCTTGCGGCGGCGGAACTCGATCTATCTTCTCCGTGGATGTTTTAGTGCATGGGACTATATAGGCGAAAGAAGTCGGTCGGGGGTGCTCGAGGGGTCCACGAGGCAGGGGCCACGCCTTGTAGGGGGCCCTCCTATCTCGTGGAGTCCTCGAGGATCTTCGACATGAACTCCAAGTCTCAGGATCATATTCTTCCCAAAAATAACTCTGCCGAAGGTTTCATTCCGTTTGGACTCTGTTTGATATTCCTTTTCCTCGAAATACTAAAACAGGCAATAAAACAACAATATGGGCTGGGCCTCCGGTTAATAGGTTAGTCCCAAAAGTAATATAAAAGTGTATAATAAAGCCGTAATCATTCAAAACAGATAATAAAATAGCATGAATGCTTCATAAATTATAGATACGTTGGAGCGTATCAGCATCTAAGCTTAATTCCTGCTCGTCCTCGGTAGGTAAATGATAAAAGAAAGAACTTATGAAATGTGAATGCTAGCAGGTGCACAAGTTTGATCAATAATAATTTCAATCACCTTTTCTAGCATGATTATATGTCATAACAGTAGTTCATCTCATAAAACTTTTCATAATAAAGTAACAAGCAATTCACATGTCAAAGCATAGACCATAAACTTTCTTGAAAACTAGCAAACTTCATTCTTAGTCATTCAAACAATTGCAATTCATCTTATTTTCAGGAATATCAAATTCCACATACTCAACTATCATATAGTCTTCTACAATTGCTGACACTCACATAATACTAATGGTTATGGAGTTTCAATGGGACCTTTGAGAAAGATAGGGGCTTATAGTGTTGCCTCCCTACGTATTCACCTTGGTGATGTCAACAATAATAGTTCATGCTAACACATCCAATTGTATATATATATATATATATATATATATATATATATATATATATATATATATATATATATATATATATATATATATATATATATATATATATATATATATAGGATCACCCCAACAAAAGTGCTTTCCAAAGGATAAAATGAAAAAGGGAGAGGTGAAGATCACCTTGACTCTTGCATAAAGTAAAAGACATAAAGTAAAAGATAGGCCCTCCATGAGAGAAGCAGTGATTTGCAGAGGTGTCGAGCTTGACTTTGAAATAGAGATAAATAATTTTGAGAGGTATGATCTCATTGTTAACATAACAACCAAGAGTTCCCAATATCTTCCATACTACATACATTATAGGCGGTTCCCAAACATAATGGTAAAAGTTTTTACTCCCCCTCCACCAACAATCATCAATCCATGGCTTGCCCGAAATAACGGGTGCCTCCAACTAACATCAAACCTGGGGAGTTTTGTTTGCAATTATTTTGATTTGATTTTGATCTTTTTGATCATGGGACTAGGCATCCGGTTACGCCACTTTCTCGTGAATGAGGGCGGAGTCCACTCCTCTTGAGAATAACCCACCTATCATGGAAGACACTGACAGCCCCTAGTTGCTACATGAGCAATTTGGGCATAAAAAATAGATTATAATTTGAAGGTTTAGAGTTTGGCACATACAAATTTACTTGGGCAATGGTAAATACCGCATATAGGTAGGTATGATGGACACTCATGGCAAAAACTGGGTTTAAGGATATTGGATGCACAAGCAGTATTCCGCTTAGTACAGATATTTATGCTAGCAAGGGGAGAAAGGCAAGCTCAACATGTTTGAATGATCCATGACAATATACTTTAACTGAGATGTGAGAAAACATAACCCAATACGTTGTCTTCCTTGTCCAACATTAACTCTTTAGTATGTCATACTTAATGAGTGCTCACAATTATAAAAGATGTCTATGATAGTATATTTATATGTGAAATCTCTCTTCCTTCAATATTCTTTCATGAATTGTTCAAATGACCAATACAATGCTTGCTAACCTTCGATAAATTTACTACCTCTACTTCTTAGATGTGAAGTCATTACTCCCCATGGGATAAGCAAATGAAACATATATAATTTCAGATTTATGACATTCAACTCATTCAACCATTTACTCATAGGATATAAGTGAAGCACAAGAGTAAATGAAAAACTACTCCAAAAAGATATAAGTGAAGATCAATGAATAGCTAAATAATTATGTAACTATCGAAGACTCTCTCTCATTTAAAATTTCAGATCTTGGTATTGTATTCAAACAGCAAGCAAAACAAAATAAAATGACATTGCAAGGATAGCACAACTCATGTGAAGAAGCAAAACTTAGGCTCAACCGATACTAACCGATAGTTGTTGAAGAAGAAAGGTGGGATGCCTACCGGAGCATCCCTATTAATTTCGGAATTTAATTAATTAATTAATTAATTCGAAAAAATGTATTTATAGCGTCGGCATGATGTCATGCTAACGTCGGCGATCAACAGGTTGACTAGGTCAACCTCGACATGTGGGTCCGTTAAGTCATACTCTGTTAACTAATTATCTTAGTTTAGTTTAATTAACATTAGTTAATTAGGTTAATTAGCCATTAGGTTAATTAAAGCGAATTAATTAAATTAATTATTTACCTAATTAATTAATTAATTAATTTTATTCATTTATTTTCATTAATTATATTTATTTTATTTCCTTTTTCTTTTCTTTTATCAAAAACATTACGGGGTGGGGCCCCATGTCATAAGCGAGGTGCCGGTCGGCGTCGACCACAGGTCAGTCAATTTGGCCAGCCCACCAGGCCCTGATCGATGCTCAGCGGTGGCCGGGTCGGCCACGTCGGCAGCCGGCGTTAGGGTCTCGGTGGGCGTCCATGGCGGAGGGCGCGGACCTCGCCGGAATCGCCGTCCGGTGACAAAAAAGCATGGTGGTTGCGTTGAAGCGAGGGGGAGGCCGCGTCTAATGATGTGATGGCGGCGGACTTCGGCGGAAGCAGCGCCAGCGGCGGAGGCGACGGGTGGTTCGAACCTCGTCGGGAGCGCCTTCTGAGGGCCGGGTGGCTGAGGCAGAGGCGAGGGAGGCCTTGAAGTGCGGCGGTGTGCTCCGGCGTGGCGGCGGCGGCCCTCGGCCGCGGCGTGCTTTCGCGGGGCCGTGGTTCGGCCAGGGCCTCAGCGGCCTTGAGGCGGGAGAAGAGAGAGGAGGCGGGGAGCACGTTCCGTGCTCGGTGGCGAGGAAGAGGCTCGTCCGACGAGGGAGGGAGGTAGCGGGGCCCGCCGGAGCCAGCGGCAGGACGGGAGGCGGCGTTCGGGAGGGAGCGAGGGGAGAGAGGGACCGATGGGGAGGAGAGCTCACGGTGGGGGCGTGGGGTCTTTATAGCGAGCTCGGGCGGCCGGCGGAGGAGGAGGGGGGGAGGAGCTCGGCGCGTGAGGCGGTGACGTGCGGATCCAGCGAGGTGGGGTGGGGGTGGGGGGCGGCCAGGCGTGAGGGGCCTTGCCTCTTGTGACGGTCGGGGAGGAAGGGAGGAGAGTGCGGACAGGGCGTGGTCGCCTGGCGTCAGGCGACAGGATCGGGCAGCCCGATCCAGATCGTATGAGGAAGGAGGAGGATCGGGGGAATGAGTGCGGCTAGGGTTTGCCGACGGGGAGGGGGTATAAGGGAGTGAGGGGGTGGGCGGGCAGGGGCCCACTGGCCCGATTGGGCGATGGGGTTTTCTCCCCTCTCCTTTTTTGTTTTATTTTCTTTTCTTATTTTCCTTTTCTGTTTTATTTTATTTAAAATATCCAAACACTTTACAAAAATGTGTGCACCCCACCATAATTAACTTTGTAATATTTAACAACCCCGAACATTTTAGTTTTAATTTTTGAAAACTTTTATTGTTTGCCTATGTTTTCTATTTGAATTTGAACGGGTTGAATCAGCGTGAGTTTAATCACGATGAATCGAGGTGACGTGGCATCATTAGCGAGGATTCTTGTAGCTTAATTATCCGGTGTTACAAATCTCCTCCACTACAAGAAATCTCGTCCCGAGATTTAGGAGGTAGAAGGAAAAAGGGCGGGGTATTCATCTCGAAGGCGATCCTCGCGTTCCCGTGTGGCCGTCTTGAGTGATTCGACCCTTTGGACTTTGAGGAACTTGATCGCCTTCCGGCGTGTGCGGCGTTCAGCAGTCGAGAATGCGGACGGATGCTCTTTATAGGAGAGGTCCTATTGCAATTCGAGCACTTCATGGTCCATTGCTCGGATTGGGTCCTTGAAACAGCGTCGGAGTTGTGACACGTGGAACACATCGTGAACACGAGAAAGGTTCGACGGAAGCTCCAGTTGATATGCCACTTTTCACGCCTTTCGAGAATAGTGAATGGGCCAATATAGCGAGGAGCTAGCTTGCCCTTGATCCGGCGGTGAGCACCCTTCATTGGTGTAGCGAAGATAGGCCTTTTCGCCCGAGTTGATAGACCATGTCTTTATGATGGCGGTCATAATTACTCTTTTAGCGTGGTGAGCAGTCTTGAGATTCTCGCGAATAATGCGGACTTGTTCTTGGCATGTTGGATAATATCCGGACGAAGAGTGGGCGTTCCCGAGTTTCGACCAGTTCGGAGGGTTCGGCACTTTCGTCCATATAACACTTCAAAGGGGCCATCTTGAGACTAAGCTTGATAGCTATTATTATAAGAGAACTCAGCATACGGGAGAGATTCCTCCCATTTCTTGCCGAAGGAAACGACACAAGCTTGAAGCATGTCTTGAGAATTTGGTTGACACGTTCAACTTGCCCTTGTGATTGCGGATGAAATGCAAGATCTTGAAAGATAAATGAGTCCCCATAGCTTCTTGAAAACTTGCCCAGAATCTTGAAGTGAATAAGCTGCCACGGTCCGAACTGATAACCAGTGGAATGCCGTGAAGTGAAACAATTCTGGACATATAGAGCGTTGCAAGCTTACTAGCAGTGATCGTTTCTTTGACCGCGAGAAAATGAGCAACTTTAGAAAGCCGGTCAATGGCGACAAGAATAGCATCATTACCTTTCTGCGATTTGGGAAATCCGATGGCGAAGTCCATTTCAACATGGTCCCATTTCCATTCAGGAATAGAGATAGGTTGCGAGTTCCAGCAGGCCTTTGATGTTCGCTTTGATCTGACGGCAAGCGTCACACTCAACAACATAGCGAGCAATGTCTTCCGCTTCATATTAGACCACGGAATCTCGGCGAATGTCTTGATACATCTTTGTACTACCGGGATGGATACATAGAGGCGTATCATGAGCTTCTTTCATAACCTTTCGAGTCATATTCAGATTTTCCTTCTTACGGCACCACTAGGCGGCCTTTGAAGTACAAGGCACCATCATCGACAATAGTGAAGAATGAGGATTTCCTTCTTTGAGGTCTTGCTTAATCTTGTAGACTTGAGTCAAATCCTGCATTGTCTTTATGGTGCCCACGAGATCGGGTTCAACAGCCGAGGTATAGAGGAACCACAGGAAACAACACGGAGATTCATCTTGCGGAACTCCGGAGGAGGGGGGCGAGTGCACCGGAGGAACAATATGGAGGTTCAGCTTTCTGAATTCTTCAACAAGTGGGGCTGAACTTTGTGAACTGAAGGTGGTTCTTGATAAGACTTGCGGCTCAAGGCATCAGCCATTACATTAGCCTTGCACGGCGTATAAGAAATACCCAAATCAAAGTCTGCGCAGTCTCCATCCATCTCTGTTGTGAGAGGTTCAGGTCTGGCTGAGTAAGCAGATACTTCAGACTTTGGTGGTCGGTGAAGATCTCGCATAGCGATTACGAGAAGGTAATGTCGCCCTGCTTGATGCATGAATGACAGCAACAAGTCGAGGTCGTGAACTGGGTAGTTCTCTTCGTGAGGCGCAATTGTCGAGAGGCATAAGCAACCACTTTGCGCTCTTGCATTAGGACACCGCCTAATCCTTGACGGAAGCGTCGCGATAAATGTGAAGTCCTTCTTAGTATCGGGAGGAGCTAGCATGGGGCAGAAGTCAACTTGTCTTTGAGTGCGGAAACTTTCGACATTTATCATCCATTGGAATTTGGCGCCCTTATGCAACAGGTTAGTCGAGGCTCGGCAATCTTGGAGAAGTTCTCGACGAATCGGCGGCAATAGTGGCGAGACCGAGAAAAAACCGACTTGCTTAACATTCTTGAGTAGTCAATCGAGAATAGCTTTGAACTCGTTCGGGGTTGGCGGCAATACCATCCTTAGAGATGACATGCCCAAGATAGGTTACTTGAGGAAGCCGAATTCACATTTGGAGAACTTGGCATAGAGTTGATGCTCTCGTAGCTTTTCCGGCACAAAGGCGAAGATGTTCAACATGTTCTTCTTCATTCTTGGAAAAGATCGAGAATATCATCCGGATAAACCACGAAGAACTTGTCGAGGTAATCCATGAATATATAGTTCATCAGGCGAGAGAAGGTGGCTGGAGCATTGGTTAAGCCGAAAGACATGACGGTGTACTCGTATGAACCATAACGAGTCACAAATGCGGTCTTGGGGATATCCTCCTCGCGAACACGGATCTGGTGGTAACCCAACCTCAAGTCGAGTTTCGAGAACACTGACGAACCAGCCAGTTGATCATAAAGATCATTGATCCGAGGAAGAGGATACTTATTCTGAATGGTAGCTTGATTTATGGGACGGTAGTCTTGGACCAATCGGTTTGTCCCATCCTTCTTCTTGACAAAAGAGAAGGTGCTCCCCAAGGTGAGCAACTTGGGCGAATGAAACCACTTTGAAGAGATTTGTCGATTTCCTCCTTGAGCTCAAGGAGTTCATGCGGCGACATCTTGTAGGGTCGCTTGGTTATAGGAGTGGTGCTGGTTTCAAGTCGATGTGGTCGACAGCTCTAGCGAGGGAATCCTGGAAGTTCTTGAGGAAAAGCGTCTTGGAAGTCGCGAGCAGCAGGAATGTTTTCAATACCCTCGAGTGGTGCAGCGTTCAAGGCATTCAATGCATAGAGCCTTGCCTCGGCATTTTGCACCAGATGAGCTTGGTAAGTGACTATTTCATCTGAAGGGTGTAGCAGATGGACGGTCTTCGTGGCGCAAACTATGGAAGCAGTATGCGCCTTTAACCAATTCATTCCCGAATGAGGTCAATGCTACAAGACTTCAGCACGATGGGAGAGACAAGGAATTCCAGTCCTTGATTTCAGCAGGGGCGTCGTTGCAAATCATGGAGGTTCGACATTGGCCCGCTGGGTGTGTACTAATAGTGAAGCATTCATGTCTTCACATTTAATGTCGTGCAAGCATGCAAAATCTTGACATGAATGAATCGATGCACTGTATCAAATAGAAGCATCTTTGGTACTGAATTTACGAAGTGTACCCATCACGATGAGCAGGTTGGTCTTGAGCTTCGTTCAGATCAACGTGGTTGGCCTGCACTCGACCATAAGGCTTGGCGGTGTTGTTGAGGGGCTGGGTGTTTCCACGGCCAGCTCTTTGGAAGGGCTAGCTGATTCTGGTTCGGTTGCATTCTCTAGCACGGTGCCTGGTTGTCCACACGAAGCACAAGCCATTATTGGGAGTGGGAGCAGGAGCTTGGGGTGGTGGGGCTGGAAGCTTTGGCTGCTTAGTTGAAGCGAGCGGGCGAGTGCTGACATAGTTATGCCTTGGAGAAGGTGCATTCGGCTGGTACATCTGTTGGGAATCCATATCTTGCGCTTATGCGAGGGCGAGCCGAAGATGAGCCCATGTCACAGTTGCGCTGTTAGAGCTCTGGTATTCCTGCGAGACCAGTTTCGACATTGATAGCTTTGTTCACCAAGGTGGCGAAATCAGCAAAGTCGTGCACTAGAAGTGCGAGCTTGATGTCGACTTGAAGGCCGTCACGGAACTTCTCTTGTCTGCGTGCATCGGTTGCAATATCCTCTTGACATAGCGAGACAAGTCCAAGAACTCTGTTGATAAGCTTCAACAGATCTTGTTGCCTTGGGTGAGGTTGCGAATTCACGCTTCTTCCGGTCCATGACCCCTTGAGGATGAAAGCGGACACGGAAGGCAGCTTGGAAGTCTGGCGGTGATGAGTGTTCCAAGCTGGCGAATGCGCTGTGGCTGTCCACCATTGAGCTGCGGGTCCCTTGGGAAGAAGGAAGCAAAAAGTGACATAGTGGCGGGGCTACATCAGCAGACTCCATCTCATAGGTGATGTCACGGAGCCGATCATCGACATCCAGTGGCTGAGTTGAGCTGCGGTACACGCTGGGGTTGAGCGTATGAAATCCTGCGAGTTGTTGCGTTTGGGTGCTGGTTCATATTGGGGCGCGAAGCGAGCCATCATGTTCTCCATGAACTGGCGATTCATCTCAAGCTGTTGGATCATACCAGCCATGTACTCGAGGCGGTGGTGGGAAGTTACCACCACGACCACGACCAGCTGGCCTAACCATCCTGCTATTATATAACAGGGTAGTTCAGCATTTGACAAATTAAGCAAAAGACAAGAATCATTCATGATGAAACATGCATAATGAAAGCGACGATAGGAACTACATAGTAGTCGGCATATCTTACAAAAGGGATCATGCATAGAGTTCGATACATAGTGTTCATTACATAGACTAAGACATCATAGGCGACACGCAGAGCTCATGGCGAATGCATCTAACACTAACAAGCAAGTCTACATCAGTCCCACGCTGCATCTGCGGAGGTATTGTAGCTGAAAGCTGGTAGTGTGGCAGCGGATAGTCCTCCACGTCGGTGACACAGGGGCCGCGGATACTCAGGTGCTGAACCCGGCGTCCAAGTGGCGAGAATAGGGCCAAGTCGGAGAGTAGCCTCCCACGTCGCCAACCGACACCACAGGGCATCACGGTCTGGCTGGGTAGATCGCGACGCGGCAGCTCTCTGGATCGGACAAAGGGTGCATCGATGTCGAACACAGTAAAGGTCTTGACGGGTGATGTACAACTCGTGGCGAAGAGCTCGGTTAGCTCGATCCAGCCCATCGGCATGCGAACAAAGTTACGATGGTAGAAGGGCTCTCTGGTGACGATGGAGTAGGCAGCGGTGTAGTAACCCTCCTCACCAACATCGACGCGATAGCAATGTGCACGAAGGGGAGGTGTCCAACTCTCGATACTACGCGCGAAGGCGTGTCGAGGCAGCATAAGCGACATCGTGGACTGCCATATCGATAGTCACCCCAACACCATGTGCGGTGTGCAGCCGAAGAGTGGAGTCATACTCCGAGAGTAGAGGTGGGCGATGGCGCGGTACTGCTCTGGTTATAGTCTGGTACTCCTCAAAGGCGGTGTACTCGGGGTGCAGCGATAACCAGATAGGTCATCATCTCTGCTAGCACATGAAGTGATCCCGGCGCCAATGGCCGTCGTGTGGCGCACGACCTGCCTCGTGGGTTCCATCTGAAAACAAAGATGTTTCAAAGGAGTCAAATGACGGTGTGGAAATTGATCAAATACAATTCAAGAAACAACTATGGCTTTATCCAACTTTGGGGTGAATGTGGTCACGAATCCTAGTGTTAGTTAGTAAAATCGTTTAACCCGAGTAGAAGAGAGTTCGAGTCCCGGAGTAAAGGTCGAGGAGTAAAAGATCCTAGTACCACCCGATGGCGGCGTGGGCCCGTAAGGCACACAGCCAAGTTAGTAAAAGTTTTGCAATGTCTAGACTCGACTTCGCAAAGGAGTGTGGAAGGGGATTCTCTACAGCGATCGGCTCGATACCAACTTGTGGCGCCCCGATTCAATCGTACACTAATCATGCACGCAAATGTATGCGATCAAGATCGTGGACTCACGGAAGATATCACAACACAACTCTACAAATAAAATCGTCATACAAGCATCATAATACAAGCCGGGGGCCTCGAGGGCTCGAATACAAGTGCTCGATCATAGGCGAGTCGTGGAAGCAACAATATCTGAGTCTGGACATAAGTTAAACAAGTTTGCCTTAAGAAGGCTAGCACAAACCGGGATCAGATCGAAGAGGAGCAGGCCTCCTGCACAGGATCCTCCTAGCTACTCCAGTGGTCGTCGCCGGGCTGCGTAGTAGTAGGCACCTCCGGAGTAGTAGTCGTCATCGGCGGTGGCGTCGCTCCTGGGCTCCATAGTCTGGTTGCAGCAATCGAGTAGAGGTAGGGAAAAGGGGAACAAGGCAACCGTGAGTACTCATCCAAAGTACTGCAAGCAAGGAGCTACACTACATATGCATGGTTATATGTGTAAAGGGCCATATCGGTGGACTGAGCTGCAGAAAGCAGAATAAGAGGGGATAGCTAGTCTTAACGAAGACTACGCTTACGGTCACTGTCATGCAGGTAGAAGAGGGAAACTGAAGTCCTCAAGTAACATCACATAGCAATAATCCTACCAGCGATCCCTCCTCATATCCCCGAGAGAGCGAACACGGTTGTATCCGCACTTGGAAGGGTGTGTTTTATCAAGTATCCGGTTCTAGTTGTCATAAGCTCAAGGTACAACTCCAAGTCGTCACATTATCGAAGATCACGGCTATCGAATAGATTAACTTCGCTGGGTGCACCATCTTACCCAAAGACGCTTGATCCCATTTGGCGGACACACTTTCTGGGTCATGCCCGGCGCGGAAGATCAACACGTCGTAGCCCACCTAGGCACTGTGAGAGGCCAACACGCCGATCTAAACCTAAGCAGCAGTGCAGGCCCATCGCCCTGAGCACACCTGCACGTTGCGTGGGCGGCCGGAAGCAGACCTAGCCTAGTGGCGTTCCAGTCCAATCCGGCTCGCGCCGCTCCGTCGCTGACGTCTGAAGTGCTTGGTGATACCCACGGCGGGATACCCATAACTACTCCCGCGTAGATGGTTAGTGCGTATAAGCTCGTAGCCAACTCAGATCAAATACCAAGACCTCGATAAGCGTGTTAAGTATCCGCGGACGCCGAGCAGGCAGGCCCACCTCTCTCCTAGGCGGTCTCAACCTGCCTGTCGCTCCGCCTCAAAGATCCACTCGCGGGTGCTCCATCACCGACCGACTTTAGTCTCCACATGTATCATGTATAAAGTATATAGTATATACCGTGATCACCTCCCAGTGATCACGGCCCGATATATATAGCACGGCAGACGGACAAGAATGTAGGGCCACAGATGAAAGTACTAGCATCCTATACTAAGCATATAGGATTGCGGTAAGGTAACGATGAAGTAACAAGGACAAAGCTATGCAGCGGTATAGGAGTATCTGAAAGCAATAACATGCTACACTACTCTAATGCAAGCAGTATAGAGAAGAGTAAGCGATATCTGGTGATCAAGGGAGGGGGGGGCTTGCTGGTTGCTCGGCAAGAGAGAGGGTCGTCAACACCGTAGTCGAACTGCAGGCAGCAGCAGCGTCGGTCTCGTAGTCTCCGGAGAGAGGAGGAAGAAACAATGAATACCATGTAAGCAGATGCATATTGATGCATGACATGTCAAATAGCGATGCTAGGCGTGCCCTAATGTGGTATGAGGTGGTCTTGGTTAAAGGAAACATCCAGGAAAGTATTCGGTGTTTGATACTCGAGCGGAGGAGGCGGGGGGAAAGTTGCAGGTTCGATAGGTTAGGGGGTGTGGCGGACGAGCGGATGCGTATCCGGATTCGTCTCGTCGTTACGAGCAACTTTCATGTTGAAAATATTTTAATCCGAGTTACGGATTAAAAGATATGATTTTCTAAAGATTTTATTAATTTACGGAATTTAATTAATTAATTAATTAATTCGAAAAAATGTATTTATGGCGTCGGCATGATGTCATCTTGACGTCGGCGATCAACAGGTTGACTAGGTCAACCACGACATGTGGGTCCCGTTAGTCATACTGTTAACTAATTATCTTAGTTTAGTTTAATTATGATGAGTTAATTAGGTTAATTAGCCATTAGGTTAATTAAAGCAGAATTAATTAAATTAATTATTTACCTAATTAATTAATTAATTAAATTTATTCATTTATTTTCATTAATTATATTTATTTTATTTCCTTTTCTTTTCTTTTATCAAAAACATTACGGGGGTGGGGCCCCATGTCATAAGCGAGGTGCCAGTCGGCGTAACGGCCGAAGGTGGTCTGGGGGCAGAAGACCACAGGCCCTGATCGATGTGCGGTGGCCGGGTCGGCCACGTCGCGTACCAGGCGTTAGGGGCTCGGTGGGCGTCCTTGTGAGGGCGCCGGACCTCGCGGAATCATTGTCCGGCGGCCAAAAGCGCTGGTGGTTGCGTTGAAAGCGGGAGGAGGCCGCGTCTACGATGTGATGCTGGCCGGACTCGGCGGAAGCAGCGCCAGCCAGCGGCGGAGGCGACGGGGTGGTTCGAACCTCGTCGGGAGCGCCTTCCACGGGGCCGAGGTGGCAAGACAGGCGAAGGAGGCTTGAAGTGCGGTGGTGTGCTCGGCGTGGCGGCGGCAGCGGCCCCTCGGTGGGCGTGCTCGCCGGGCCGTGGTTCTGCACGGGCCTGCCAGCGGCGCCGAGGGAGAGAGAGAGAGAGGCCGGGAGCACGTTCCGTGCTCGGTGGCGGGGAAAGGCTCGTCCGAGCGAGGAGGGAGGTTCGCGGGCGCGGCCGAGCCGGCGGCGGGGGAGGTGGCGGCGTTCGGGAGAGAGCGAGGGAGAGAGGGACCGATGGGGAGGAGACCTCACGGTGGGGGGGCGTGGGGTCTTTATAGCGAGCTCGAGGCGGTCGGGGCGACCGGCGAGGAGGAGGCGGGGAGGAGCTCGGCGGCGACGGGCGGTGGCGTGTGGATCCGGCGAGGTGGGGTGGGGGTCGGGGCGGCCCAGCGACGAGGGCCTTGCGCCCTGCGGCCGGTCGGGGAGGAAGGAGGAGGTCGGACGGGCGGCGGGTCGCCCGGCGGGAGGCGCGGGATCGGGCAGCCCGATCCAGATCGGCGTGGGGAAGGAGGTGGGGATCGGGGAATGAGTCGGCTAGGGTTTGCCTACCGGGAGGGGGATAAGGGAGTGAGGGGGGTGGGCCGGGCCAGGGGGCTGGCCGGCTGGGCCAGGTGGGCTTGGCCTAGTTGGGCCAGTGGGGGTTTTCTCCCCCTCTCCTTTCTTTGTTTTATTTTCTTTTCTTATTTTCCTTTTTCTGTTTTAGTTTATTTAAAATATCCAAACACTTTACAAAAATGTGTGCACCCCACCATAATTAACTTTGTAATATTTGACAACCCCCGAACATTTTAGTTTCAATTTTTGAAAACTTTTATTGTTTGCCTATGTTTTCTATTTGAATTTGAACCGGGTTCGAATCAACGTGAGTTTAATCACAGTAACCGAGGTGACGTGGCATCATTAGCAGGGATTACTGTAGCTTAATTATCCGGGTGTTACAAGCGCCATGCATGAAAGGTCTGCTCAAGCCTGGCGATGACGCGCATCACGGCATCGTCCATCGCGTTGCCGGGGAGCACCTCGGCCTCCATGGGCCGTGGCGCCTGCTCGTTTTCCTCGTCGACGAGGTTGATGGCAGAGGCGGCACTTTGATGGGTTGGCAGGCTTGGAAAAGGTGGATGTGCTACAGGTTGCGCTTGTCGCCTACATGCGTCGCGTGCCGCCTAGGTTTATGCGCAATACCGCTGGGTGGCGGGAAACAAGTGAGGAAATGGCGGGAAACGGTGGCGTGTTCATAAACGCCATCAATTAATGGAAACTTAGCATAGAAGGAACATCGAGCTAGCACAAGAAGTAGATGATGATCAGATGAACACGGACCACACTAGGGAACCTGTCGGTGATGAATTCATCAATCGCAAATGATGGAATACTAGCAAGAGTTTGCACACAATACACACGGCTTATTCCATCACAAACAGGCCGGATGGATGAACTGTATGCCACGTATTGCACAATGTCAAAAAGTAATGCGGTAGACCTTCTTTAACATGTGTTAAAAAAACAAAAAAAACAAGGACCTCGAGGTTAAATTAAATCATGGGATGGGTCGTAGCAGTCATTTAATTTGACAAATACGACCTATCCTATCAGTTAATTTAACATCAACACAACTTCCCATCCAGTCACCCATCTGATGCCTGCTCCAGCCTGAGCACATTTAAGTTGAGGATTGTCTTACATGAGCTACTGGTGGAACAACAAGTCCTTGTTGATATAGGATGCCTCTTCGCAGCCTTATGGCGTATCCAGATGACCGCCCGTCCCCCAATGGCCAATAGATGTTGTGTAGACAGAGCATATCACATACGTCTTATTAGAAGCAATCGTCTGTGTTATTATCGGTCTTCGCACACATTTCTGATTACAGACCTATTTGCCACGTATCACACACATCTTATTATATTGAAACGTTTCTGTTCTCTTGTCTCAACGCAAACAATTCATCCGAGTGAACAGCATGCCGTATATCGCACACACCTTGATCTGGTTGACCATTTATTTTGTCTTGCCCAATCACAAACAGTTCATCCGAGTGCACCGTATGCTGTACATCACACACACCTTCATCTGGCTGCCCGTTTCTTTTGTGTTGCCTAATCACAAACAGTTCATCCGAGCGAACCGTATGATGTATATCACACACACCTTCATCTGGCTGCCCGTTTCTTTTGTTCCTCCTCATCGCAAACAGTTAATTGAACTGAACCGTATGCCCTGCAACACACATGCAACTAAAATTCGAACCGTGTTTGATGCATTTGTCATCGCAAATGTTTTGTACCTTTTTGACAGTTTTTTTACACCACCATTTGCGATTATTGCATCGCACACAGTTTCGTCGAAGGGTCTCTGATCGTAGTGTCGCGTTAGTAGCATCCTACAGTAGTGCACGTGATGATCGGGTGTGATAAGCTCTACGTTCACATACAACGGGTGCAAGACAATTTTGCACGTGCGGAATACTCGGGTTAAACTTGACGAGCTAGCATGTACAGACATGGCCTCGGAACACTAGATACTGAAAGGTCGAACATGAATCATATAGTAGATATGATTAACATAGGGATGTTCACCATTGAAAATTACTCCATCTCACGTGATGATCGGACATGCACTACAGGAATCAGCTAGTTTGCCGTCTAGCAAGTACAGATAGCAAAGAGCGAAATATAGACGGCAAAGAGTTTCCCGTCAACCGGCTGACGGCAAAGTTAGATGGCAAAGAGGATGGAGGCAAAGGTTGCTTTGCCGTCATCTTTTAATTGGGCTGACGGCAAAGTCTTTGCCGTCAGCCAAACCATCTTTGCTGTCAAGCTGGATAAGAACAGACGGTAAAGAAATGTGCCTTTGCCGTTAGCCAAAAATGCATCTTTGTCGTCATCCAGAAATATCACAGACGGCAAAGAACCTTTTTTATAAAAAAACTAAACCAACAAACCAACTGGAGACCCCAAATGGTCAAAGGTGTAGACAAAATCATCACTTGTGTTTTTTTCTTTCTTCTGATATTCATTCATTTGTGTCGCGCTTTGGTAGTCGACAACCATCTTAGTCTGACAATCATCTTATGTATGCATCATACAAGTTTCGTTATAGAGGGATTACAAAGGGTGTCAAACAAAAAAATCAGATTACGGACTGTGGCTGGCGCGGTACGGTTGAGCCACGCCATTGCCGTCGTGGCACGACGGTGGCCGGTGCGGAACGATGGTGACCGGCGTGGAACGGAGCGTGCAGGCCATTGAGGCACGATGCGCCGGAAGCGGGGCCAATGAAAGCGATGTGTCGGGGTCGACGGTGGACGGGGCAGGGGCCAGCAGAGAGCGGAGGCTGCGGGAGGCGAATGCACGAGGCGGGAGGCGGAGGCTGCTGGGGCGACAGGGCGGGGCGGGCCGGGCTCGACGGCGCCATGGGCAAAGGGGCCATGATACGTCCATTTTGCATCATGCTTTTATATAGATATTTATTGCATTATAGGCTGTTATTACATGTTATGTCACAATACTTATGCCTATTCTCTCTTATTTTACAAGGTTTACATAAAGAGGGAGAATGTCGGCGGCTGGAATTCTGGGCTGGAATAGGAGCAAATATTAGAGACCTATTCTGCACAACTCCAAAAGTCCTGAAACTTTACGGAAGTCATTTTTGGAAATAATAAAAAATATCGAGTGAAGAAAATACCAGAGGGGGCCCACACCCTGGCCACGAGGGTGGGGGGCGCGCCTTGCCCCCTGGGCGCGTCCCCTACCTCGTGGGCCCCCTGGTGGCCCTCCGGTGCCCATCTTCTGCTATATGAAGTCTTTCGCGCGAGGAAAAATCATAAGCAAGCTTGCAGGACAAAACTCCGCCGCCACGAGGCGGAACCTTGGCGGAACCAATCTAGGGCTCTGGCAGAGCTGTTCTGCCGGGGAAACTTCCCTTCGGAAGGGGGAAATCATCGCCATCGTCATCACCAACAATCCTCTCATCGGGAGGGGGTCAATCTCCATCAACATCTTCACCAGCACCATCTCCTCTCAAACCCTAGTTCATCTCTTTTATCCAATCTTGGTCCCAAAGCCTCAGATTGGTACCTATGGGTTGCTAGTAGTGTTGATTACTCCTTGTAGTTGATGCTAGTTGGTTTATTTGGTGGAAGATCATATGTTCTGATCCATTATGCATATTAATACCCCTCTGATTATGAACATGAATATGCTTTGTGAGTAGTTACGTTTGTTCCTGAGGACATGGGAGAAGTCTTGCTATAAGTAGTCATGTGAATTTGGTATTCGTTCGATATTTTGATGAGATGTATGTTGTCTTTCCTCTAGTGGTGTTATGTGAACGTGAACTACATGACAATTCACCATTGTTTGGGCCTAGAGGAAGGCATTGGGAAGTAATAAGTAGATGATGGGTTGCTAGAGTGACAGAAGCTTAAACCCTAGTTTATGAGTTGCTTCGTAAGGGGCTGATTAGGATCCATATGTTTCATGCTATGGTTAGGTTTACCTTAATACTTCTTTTGTAGTTGCAGATGCTTGAAATAGAGGTTAATCATAAGTGGGATGCTTTTCCAAGTAAGGACATCACCCAAGCACCGGTCCACCCACATATCAAATTATCAAAGTACCGAACGTGAATCATATGAACGTGGTGAAAACTAGCTTGACGATAATTCCCATGTGTCCTCGGGAGCATTTTCATTCATATAAGAAATTGTCCAGGCTTGTCCTTTGATACAAAATGGATTGGGCCATCTTGCTGCACTTTATTTACACTTGTTACTTGCTACCCGTTACAAATTACCTTATCACAAAACTATCTGTTACTGATAATTTCAGTGCTTGCAGAGAATACATTACTGAAAACTACTTATCATTTCCTTCTGCTCCTCCTTAGGTTTGACACCCTTACTTATCGAAAGGACTACGATAGATCCCCTATACTTGTGGGTCATCAAGACTCTTTTCTGGCGCCATTGCAGGGAGTGAAGCGCCTTTGGTAGGTGGAATTTGGGAAGGTAAAATTTATATAGTGTGCTGAAATTTACTGTCACTTGTTACTATGGAAAGTAATCCTTTGAGGGGCTTGTTCGGGGTATCTTCACCCCGACCAGTAGAGCAAATAGTTGCTCCTCAACCTACTGAACCTATTGAAAATGTTTACTTTGAAATTCCTTCGGGTATGATAGAGAAACTGCTAGCTAATCCATTTGCAGGAGATGGAACATTGCATCCCGATTTACACTTAATCTATGTGGATGAAGTTTGTGGATTATTTAAGCTTGTAGGTATGCCCAATGATGTTATCAAGAAGAAGGTCTTCCCTTTATCTTTGAAGGGATATGCGTTGACATGGTATAGGCTATGTGATGATATGGGATCATGGAACTACAAACGATTGAAATTAGAATTTCATCAGAAGCTTTATCCTATGCATCTTGTTCATCGTGATCGTAATTATATATATAATTTTTGGCCTCGCGAAGGAGAAAGCATCGCTCAAGCTTGGGGGAGGCTTAAGTCAATGTTATATTCATGCCCCAATCATGAGCTCTCAAGAGAAATGATTATTCAAATTTTTTATGCTCGGCTTTCTGACAACAATCGCTCCATGCTCGATACTTCTTGTACTGGCTCTTTTATGATGACGACTATTGAGTTCAAATGGGATTTATTGGAAAGAATTAAACGCAACTCTGAAGATTGGGATCTCGATGAAGGTAAGGAGTCAGGTATAACACCTAAGTTTGATTGTGTTAAATCTTTTATGGATACCGATGTTTTCCGTAAATTTAGCACTAAATATGGACTTGACTCTGAGATAGTAGCTTCTTTTTGGGAATCTTTTGCTACTCATGTTGATCTCCCTAAGGAGAAGTGGTTTAAATATCATCCTCCCATAGAAGTAAAAGTAGTTGAACCTATTAAAGTGGAAGAAAAGCCTATCACTTATAATGATCCTATTGTTCCTACTGCTTATGTTGAGAAACCACCTTTCCCTATTAGAATAAAGGCTCATGCTAAAGCTTCAACTGTGGTTCATAAGAGTAATACTGGAACTTATACACCTCCTGAGCAAATTAAGGTTGAACCTAATATTGCTATGGTTAAAGATCTCTTGGCTAATAATATCGATGGGCATGTTATTTACTTCTATGATGAGACTGCTAGAATTGCTAAACCTGGTATTAAAGATAAACATAGACCTGTAGTAGGCATGCCTGTTATTTCTGTTAAAATAGGAGATCATTGTTATCATGGCTTGTGTGATATGGGTGCTAGTGCTAGTGCAATACCTCATTCTTTATACAAAGAAATTATGCATGATATTGCACCTACTGAGATAGAAGAAATTGATGTTACAATTAAGCTTGCCACTAGAGATACTATTGCACCAGTTGGGTTTGTTAGAGATGTTGAAGTCTTGTGTGGGAAGGTTAATTATCCTGCTGATTTTCTTGTTCTTGGTTCCCCACAAGATAGCTTTTGTCCCATTATATTTGGTAGACCCTTCTTGAACACTGTTAACGCTAAGATAGACTGCGAAAAGAATGTTGTTACTATTGGTTTGGGTGATATGTCTCATGAGTTTAATTTTTCTAAATTTTGTAGACAACCCCGTGATGAGGAATTGCCTAGTAAGGATGAAATTATTGGTCTTGCTTCTATTGCCGTTCCTTCTAATGATCCTTTAGAACAATATTTACTTGATCATGAAAATGATATGTTTATGAATGAAAGAAGGGAAATGGATGAAGCATTCTTTAAAGAGGGACCTATCCTGAAACACAACTTGCCTGTTGAAATCCTAGGGGATCCTCCTCCACCCCAGGGTGATCCAGTGTTTGAGCTTAAACCATTACCTGATACTCTTAAATATGCTTATATTAATGAAAAGAAAATATATCCTGTTATTATTAGTTCTAACCTTTCAGAGCATGATTAAGAGAAATTATTAAAAACTCTGAAGAAGCACCGTGCTTCTATTGGATATACTCTTGATAATCTTAAGGGCATTAGTCCCACTCTATGTCAACACAAAATAAATCTGGAGAAATACGCCAAACCAGTTATTGATCACCAATGGCGGCTAAATCCTAAGATGAAAGAAGTGGTAAGAAAGGAAATATTAAAGCTCCTTGAGGCAGGTATAATTTATCCTGTTGCTGATAGTCAGTGGGTAAGTCATGTCCATTCTGTCCCTAAGAAGGGAGGTATTACTGTCGTTCCTAATGATAAAGATGAATTGATTCCGCAAAGAATTATTACAAGTTATAGGATGGTAATTGATTTCTGCAAATTAAATAAAGCTACTAAAAAAGATCATTACCCCTTGCCGTTCATTGATCAAATGCTAGAAAGATTATCCAAACATACACATTTTTGCTTTCTAGATGGTTACTCTGGCTTCTCTCAAATACCCGTGTCAGCTGATGATCAAGCAAAGAACACTTTTACTTGCCCTTTCGGTACTTTTTCTTATAGACGTATGCCTTTTGGTTTATGTAATGCACCTGCTACCTTTCAAAGATGCATGATGGCTATATTCTCTAGCTTTTGTGAAAAGATTTGTGAGGTCTTCATGGATGATTTCTCCATTTATGGATCCTCTTTTGATGATTGCTTGAGCAACCTTGATCGAGTTTTGCAGAGATGTGAAGAAACTAACCTTGTCTTGAACTCGGAGAAATGCCACTTTATGGTTAATGAAGGCATTGTCTTGGGGCATAAAATTTCTGAAAGAGGTATTGAAGTTGATAAAGCTAAAGTTGATGCTATTGAAAAGATGTCGTGCCCCAAGGATATCAAAGGTATAAGAAGCTTCCTTGGTCATGCCGGTTTTCATAGGAGGTTCATTAAGGACTTCTCAAAAATTTCTCGGCCTCTGACTAATCTATTACGAAAAGATATACCTTTTGTCTTTGATGATGATTGTGTAGAAGCATTTGAAATACTTACAAAAGCATTGATTTCTACACCTATTGTTCAGCCTCCTGATTGGAATTTACCCTTTGAAATTATGTGTGATACTAGTGATTATGCTGTAGGTGCTGTTCTAGGGCAAAGAGTTGATAAGAAATTAAATGTCACTCAATATTCTAGTAAAACTCTAGACAATGCCCAGAGAAATTATGCTACTACTAAAAAAAATTAGTAGTTGTATTTGCTTGTGATAAGTTCAGACCTTATATTGTTGATTCTAAAGTAACTATTCACACTAATCATGCTGCTATTAAATACCTTATGGAAAAGAAAGATGCTAAACCTAGACTTATTAGATGGGTTCTCCTATTACAAAAATTTGATTTGCATATTATTGATAGAAAGGGAGCTAAGAACCCCGTTGCAGACTATTTGTCTAGGTTAGAAAATGTTCTTGATGAACCACTACCTATTGATGATAGCTTTCCTGATGAACAATTAGCTGTCATAAATGCTTCTCGTGCTGCTCCATGGTATGCTGATTATGCTAATTATATTGTTGCTAAATTTATACCACCTAGCTTCACATACCAGCAAAAGAAAAAGTTTTTCTATGATTTAAGACATTACTTCTGGGATGACCCACACCTTTATAAAGAAGGAGTAGATGGTGTTATTAGACGTTGTATACCTGAGCATAAACAGGAACAGATCCTACGCAAGTGTCACTCAGAAGCTTATGGAGGGCACCACGCTGGAGATAGAACTACACATAAGGTATTGCAATCCGGTTTTTATTGGCCTATTCTCTTCAAGGATGCTCGTAAGTTTGTCTTATCTTGTGATGAATGTCAAAGAATTGGTAATATTAGTAGACGTCAAGAAATGCCTATGAATTATTCACTCGTTATTGAACCATTTGATGTTTGGGGCTTTGATTATATGGGACCGTTTCCTTCCTCTAATGGATATACACATATTTTAGTTGCTGTTGATTACGTTACTAAGTGGGTAGAAGCTATTCCAACTAGTAGTGCTGATCATAACACCTCTATTAAGATGCTTAAAGAAGTTATTTTTCCGAGGTTTGGAGTCCCTAGATATTTAATGACTGATGGTGGTTCACATTTTATTCATGGTGCTTTTCATAAAATGCTTGCCAAGTATGATCTTAATCATAGAATTGCATCTCTGTATCACCCACATTCTAGTGGTCAAGTATAATTGAGCAATAGAGAGCTTAAATTAATTTTGCAAAAGACTGTTAATAGATCTAGAAAGAATTGGTCCAAGAAACTTGATGATGCATTATGGGCCTATAGAACTGCATATAAAAATCCTATGGGTATGTCTCCGTATAAAATGGTTTACGGAAAAGCATGTCACTTACCTCTCGAACTAGAACATAAGGCATATTGGGCCATTAAAGAGCTCAATTATGATTTCAAACTTGCGGGTGAGAAGAGGCTATTTGACATTAGCTCACTTGATGAATGGAGAACCCAAGCCTATTAAAATACCAAACTGTTTAAAGAAAAAGTTAAAAGATGGCATGACAAAAGGATACAAAAGCGTGAGTTTAATGTAGGTGATTATGTGTTGCTATACAACTCTCGTTTAAGATTTTTTGCAGGAAAACTTCTCTCTAAATGGGAAGGCCCTTACGTTATCGAGGAGGTCTACCGTTCCGGTGCCATAAAAATCAACAACTTCGAAGGCACAAATCCGTAGGTGGTGAACGGTCAAAGAATCAAACATTATATCTCAGGTAATCCTATAAATGTTGAAACTAATGTTATTGAAACCGCAACCTCGGAGGAATACATAAGAGACACTTTCCAGAACATTTCAGACTCCGAAAAGGGATAGGTACGTGGTACGGTAAGTAAACCGACTCCAAAACAGTTCTAATGGCAATTTTTCTCTGTTTTGGAATATTTAAGAAAATAGGAAAATAAGAAGCAGTCCGTGAAGGACATGAGGCTTCCACGAGGGTGGGAGGCGCGCCCTACCCCCTGGGCGCGCTCCCTGCCTCGTGGGCACCTCGTGCGCTCTTCGGACTCCGTTTTCTTGCACACAACTTCTTTTGGTCAGTAAAAATTCATTATATAATCTCCCGAAGGTTTTGACCACCGTATCACGCAAATATCCTCTGTTTTTGTTTCGAGCTGTTTTTCTGACAGATCTAGATCATCATGACGTCTCCAAGCGCCCCCAAGGACAAGTTCTTCGAGAAGGTCATCAACCCCTACGTCGCGGAGGTGCTGCAACACCCTCAAACCATTGAGATGCGTGATGGGTTGCTGCACATCCGCGATGTTGAGGGACCAAGGGGGACCGGGAGCGTGGAGACGAGGCTTGAAGCAATGGAACAACAAGTTTTCAAGTGCCAGGGGATGGTGGAACGTGGACTCAATGTCAACCACATGATGATCGCGGAGTTCACCAACAACCACAAGCTGGATGCCAAGAACATTGGGGAGACCATCTTCAAGCTTCATGAGAAGATCTAGCATCTCCAAGCCCAAATCTATGACCTACAAAACCAAAACTGTGAGTATGAATATAGATTCAAGAGGATGAGTTGAGCTGCAGATTTGAGGATCTCGGAGACTCGATCATCCTTCTATGATGGTGAGCCTATGCCTTGGAAGATGGACGACAAGCCCACATCATCAACAACTCCACCATCTTCTTCACCAGCAAAGGAGATATAATCATATGGGTATGGGCACTCCCCTTGGAACCTTCCAAGCTTGGGGAAGGTGCCCTGGTATTGTATCACCATCACACTCCTATCTTTAACGTTTTTCTTAGTTCGATCCTTTTAGTAATATCTTGATCTAGTAGAATAAAGTTTTAGTATGATTTAGTTTTGAGTTTTTCCTTAGGATCCTTCTATGTAATCGAGTCCGTGAGCCATATAATAAAGATTAGTGTTGAGTCAAGGGCTTGATTATCTTGCTATGATCTTGAGGGAATAAAAGAAAAAGAAAGAATAAAAAGAAACAAAGAGATCATATTGATCTTATGGAGAGTAATGACTTCACATATAAAGAGTATGATGATTAAAAATTGTTGAGAGTTGACAAACATAGTTTTGGTCATCGTTGCAATTAATAGGAAGTAATAAAGAAAGAGAGGTTTCACATATAAATATACTATCTTGGACATTTTTTATGATTGTGAGCACTCATTAAAATATGAGATGCTAAAGAGTTGATGTTGGACAAGGAAGACAACGTAATGGGTTATGTTTTCTTAAATCTGAAATAAAGTATATTGTTATGGATCATCCAACATGTTGATCTTGCCTTTCTCCCTCATGCTAGCCAAATTCTTTGCACCAAGTAGAGATACTACTTGTGCTTCCAAATACCCTTAAACCTAGTTTTTCCATGAGAGTCCACCATATCTACCTATGGATTGAGTAAGATCCTTCAAGTAAGTTGTAATCGGTGCAAGCAATAAAAATTGCTCTGTAAATATGTATGATTTATTAGTGTGGAGAAAATAAGCTTTATACGATCTTGTGATGTGGAAGAAATAAAAGCGACAGACTGCATAATAAAGGTAAATATCACAAGTGGCAATATAAAGTGACGTTCTTTTGCATTAAGATTTCATGCATCCAACCATGAAGGCGCATGACAACCTCTACTTCCCTCTGCGAAGGGCCTATCTTTTACTTTTACCTTATGCAAGAGTCATGGTGATCTTCACCTTTCCTTTTACATTTTATCCTTTGGCAAGCACCTTGTGTTGGAAAGATCCTATATATATATATATATATATATATATATATATATATATATACACACACACACACACACACACATATATATATATATATATATATCCAATTGGATGTAAGTTAGCATGAACTATTATTGTTGACATTACCCTTGAGGTAAAAGGTTGGGAGGCGAAACTATAAGCCCTATCTTTCTCGTGTCTGATTAAAACTCCATACACATAAGTATTGCGTGAGTGTTAACAATTGTGAAAGACTAAATGATAGTTGAGTATGTGGACTTGCTAAAAAGCTCTTATATTGACTCTTTCCGATGTTATGATAAATTGCAATTGCTTCAATGGCTGAGATTATAGTTTGTTGGTTCTCAATGAAGTTTCTGATTCATACTTTACATTGTGAATAGATTATTACTTGAGCATAAGAAATCATATGACAATATCTATATATATGTTGCTGTTATAAGAATAATCATGATGCCCTCATGTCCGTATTTTATTTTATCGACACCTCTATCTCTAAACATGTGGACATATTTATCGTTATCGGCTTCCGCTTGAGGACAAGCGAGGTCTAAGCTTGGGGGAGTTGATACGTCCATTTTGCATCATGCTTTTATGTTGATATTTATTGCATTATGGGGTGTTATTACACGTTATGTCACAATACTTATGTCTATTCTCTCTTATTTTACAAGGTTTACATAAAGAGGAGAATGCGGCAGCTGGAATTACGGGTGGAAAAGGAGCAAATATTAGAGACCTATTCGCACAACTCCAAAAGTCCTGAAACTTCACGGAAGTCATTTTGGAAATAATAAAAATACTAAGCGAAGAAAATACCAGAGGGGGCCCACACCCTAGCCACAAGGGTGGGGGCGCGCCCTACCCCCTGGGTGCGCCACTGCCTCGTGGGCCCCCTGGTGGCCCTCCGGTGCCCATCTTCTGCTATATGAAGTCTTTCGCCCGAGGAAAAATCATAAGCAAGCTTGCGGGACAAAACTCCACCGCCACGAGGCGGAACCTTGGCGAAACCAATCTAGGGCTCCGGCAGAGCTGTTCTGCTGGGGAAACTTCCCTCCGGGAGGGGAAAGTCATCGCCATCCTCATCACCAACGATCCTCTCATCGGGAGGGGGTCAATATCCATCAACATCTTCACCAGCACCATCTCCTCTCAAACCCCAGTTCATCTCTTGTATCCAATCTTGGTCCCAAAGCCTCAGATTGGTACCTATGGGTTGCTAGTAGTGTTGATTACTCCTTGTAGTTGATGCTAGTTGGTTTATTTGGTGGAAGATCATATGTTCTGATCCATTATGCATATTAATACCCCTCTGATTATGAACATGAATATGCTTTGTGAGTAGTTACGTTTGTTCCTGAGGACATGGGAGAAGTCTTGCTATAAGTAGTCATGTGAATTTGGTATTTGTTCGATATTTTGATGAGATGTATGTTGTCTTTCCTCTAGTGGTGTTATATGAACGTCGACTACATGACACTTCACCATTGTTTGGGCCTAGAGGAAGGCATTGGGAAGTAATAAGTAGATGATGGGTTGCTAGAGTGATAGAAGCTTAAACCCTAGTTTATGAGTTGCTTCGTAAGGGGCTGATTTGGATCCATATGTTTCATGTTATGGTTAGGTTTACCTTAGTACTTCTTTTGTAGTTGCGGATGCTTGCAATAGGGGTTAATCATAAGTGGGATGATTTTCCAAGTAAGGACAACACCCAAGCACCGGTCCACCCACATATCAAATTATCAAAGTACCGAACGCGAATCATATGAACGTGATGAAAAGTAGCTTGACGATAATTCCCACGTTTTCCTTCATATAAGAAATTGTCCATGCTTGTCCTTTGCTACAAAAAGGTTTGGGCCATCTTGCTGCACTTTATTTACACTTGTTACTTGTTACCCGTTACAAATTACCTTATCACAAAACTATCTGCTACCGATAATTTCAGTGCTTGCAGACAATACCTTACTGAAAACTTCTTATCATTTCCTTCTGCTCCTCGTTGGGTTTGACACTCTTACTTATCGAAAGGACTACGATAGATCCCCTATACTTGTGGGTCATCAGGCCACGGGCCAAGAGGCCTGCCATGGGGCGCATGACGCCGCATGCATGAGGCGTAGGCATCGGGAGACAGAGCATGACGCTTGCACCGCGAGCCGGGTGCAAGGCGAAGGGGGCGAAGAGTGCAGAGCGCGCGGGGGCGCCGTGGCAAGGAGGCCTACAGCGGCACTAGGGCCAAAGCGGGAGGAGGCAGGGGCGAAATGTCGGCGAGATGGCCGGAGCGAGGTCGAGGCACCGGTGTCGTGGTGGTCTGGTTCGGGAGCACGAGCAGCAGTTCGTGAGAGAGAGATGCGTACGAGAGAGGGTTCGTGCGGGGATAAGGTTGTTCGGGTGAGATGGGAGTCGTGGGTGGGGACGGGTAGGTTCATGGGGGCACGTGCATCATGGGTCAGTGGGTGGGTGGGGGCATGCGTCGGCGTCCGATGACGGGTGGGATGTGCGTCTAAGATGTTTCCATGTCATTGATCCAGGCGATCTATCCGCGTGATGTGCTTTCTCTTTGCCGTCTGCAAAACAAACACAGACGGCAAAGAGCTCACTTTCCGTCTGCCAGTAAAAACACAGACGACAAAGAATCTTTGCCGTGTGTCAAAACAAACACATACGACAAAGAATCTTTGCCGTCTGTGTATTTTTTGCTAGACGGCAAAACGAGCTCTTTCACGTCTGTGTTTTTTTCTGTAGACGGCAAAGTTTATTTTGCTGTTAGTTTTTCTTTGCCGTCTTCTGATGACGGCAAACCCTTTCTTTGCTGTCTTGCCCAACAAAAACCTGATGGCAAAGACATCCCTTGACGGCAAATTAGATGTTTCCTATAGTGATGGTTTAGTTGATATGGATCACGTGATTATTTAGATGACTCGAGGGATGTCTATCTAAGTGGGACTTCTTAAGTAATATGATTAATTGAACTTTAATTTATCATGTACTTAGTCCTGATAGTATTTGCATATCTATGTTGTAGATCAAATAGCTCGCGTTGTAGCTCCCCTATGTTTTTGATATGTTCCTAGAGAAAACTAAGTTGAAAGATGATAGTAGCAATGATGCGGACTGGGTCCGTGATCTGAGGATTATCCTCGTTGCTGCACAGAAGAATTATGTCCTCGATGCACCGCTAGGTGACAGACCTATTGCAGGAGCAGATGCAAACGTTATGAATGTTTGACAAACTCGGTATGATGACTACTTGATAGTTTAGTGCACCATGCTTTACGGCTTAGAACCGGGACTTCAAAAACGTTTTGAACGCCACAGAGCATATAAGATGTTCCAAGAGATGAAAATTGTATTTCAGACTCATGCCCGTGTTGAGAGGTATTAGACCTCTGGCAAGTACTTTTCCTACATGATGGAGGAGAATAGCTCAGCTAGTGAGCATGTGCTCAGAATGTCTGGGTACTACAATTGCTTGAATCAAGTGGGAGTTAATCTTACAGATAAGATAGTGATTGACAAAGTGCTCTAGTCACTATCACCAAGCTACTAGAACTTCGTGATGAACTATAATATGCAAGGGATGATGAAAACTATTCCCAAGCTCTTTGCGATGCTGAAATCGGTGAAGGTAGAAATCAAGAAAGAGCATCAAGTGTTGATGGTTTACAAGACCACCAGTTTCAAGTAAAAGGGCAAGGGAAAGAAAGGGAACTTCAAGAAGAATGGCAAGCAAGTTGCCACTCCCGTGAAGAAGCTGAAAGCTAGACCTAAGCCTGAAACTGAGTGCTCCTACAGCAAAGGTAATGGTAAGTGGAAGCGGAACTACCCCAAATACTTGGCAGATAAGAAGGATGGCAAAGTGAACAAAGGTATATTTGATATATATTTTATTGATGTGTACTTTACTAGTGTTCATAGTAACCCCAGCGTATTTGATACCAGTTCAGTTGCTAAGATTAGTAACTCGAAACAGGAGCTGCAAAATGAACAGAGACTAGTTAAGGGCGAGGAGACGATGTGTGTTGCAAGTGATTCCAAGGTTGATAAGGTCACCATCGCACACTCCCTCTACCTTCGGGATTAGTGTTGGACCTAAATAAATGTTATTTGGTGTTTGCATTGAGCATGAATATGATTGGATCATGTTTGTTGTGATACGCTTATTCATTTAAGTCAGAGAATAATTGTTGTTCTGTTTACATGAATAAAACCCTCTATGGTCATACACCCAATGTAAATGGTTTATTGAATCTCGATCGTAGTGATACACATATTCATGATATTGATGCCAAAAGATGCAAATTTAATAATGATAGTGCAACATACTTGTGGCACTGCCGTTTAGGTCATATTGGTGTAAAGCGCATGAAGAAACTGCATGCAGATGGATTTTTGGAATCACTTGATTATGAATCATTTGATACTTGCGAACCATGCCTCATGGGCAAGATGACTAAGACTCCGTTCTCCGGAACAACGGAGCGAGCCACTGACTTTTTGGAAATAATACATACCGATGTATGCGGTCCGATGAGTGTTGAGGCTCGCGGCAGGTATCATTATTTTATGACCTTCACAGAAGATTTGAGCAGATATGGGTATATCTACTTGATGAAACACAAGTCTGAAGCATTTGAAAAGTTCTAAGAATTTCAGAGTGAAGTTAAGAATCATCGTAACAAGAAAATAAAGTTTCTACAATCAGATCACGGAGGCGAATATTTGAGTTACGAGTTTGGCCTTCATTTAAAACAATGTGGAATAGTTTCACAACTCACGCCACCTGGAACACCACAGCGTAATGGTGTGTCTGAATGTTATCGTAACCGTACTTTATTAGATATGCTGCGATCTATGATGTCTCTTACCGATTTACCACTATCGTTTTGGGATTATGCATTAGAGACAGGTGCATTCACGTTAAATAGGGCACCATCTAAATCCGTTGAGACGACACCGTATGAACTGTGGTTTGGCAAGAAACCTAAGCCGTCGTTTCTTAAAGTTTGGGGTGTAGATGCTTATGTGAAAAAGCTACAGCCTGATAAGCTCGAACCCAAATCGGAGAAATGCGTCTTCATAGGATATCCAAAGGAAACTGTTGGGTACACCTTCTATCACAGATCCGAAGGCAAGATATTCGTTGGTAATAATGGATCCTTTCTAGAGAAGGAGTTTCTCTCAAAAGAAGTGAGTGGGAGGAAAGTAAAACTTGATGAGGCAACTATACCTTCTCTCGAATTGGAAACTTGCTCATCACACAAAACCGTTTCCATGATGCCTACACCAACAAGAGAGGAAGCTAATGATAATGATCATGAAACTTCAGATCAAGTTACTACCGAACCTCGTAGGTCAACCAGAGCATGTTCCGCACCAAAGTGGTATGGTAATCCTGTTCTGGAAGTCATGTTACTAGACCATGACAAACCTACGAACTATGAGGAAGTGATAATGAGCCCAGATTCCGCAAAATGGCTTGAGTCCATGAAATCTGAGATTGGATCCATGTATGAGAACAAAGTGTGGACTTTCCCGATGATCGGCAAGCCATTGAGAATAAATGGATCTTCAAGAGGAAGACAAACACTGATGGTAGTGTTACTATCTACAAAGCTCGACTTGTCGCAAAAGGTTTTGACAGGTTCAAGGTGTTGACTACGATGAGATTTTCTCACTCGTAGCGGTGCTTAAGTCTGTTCAAATCATGTTAGCGATTGCCAAATTTTATGAAATCTGGCAAATGGATGTCAAAACTGCATTCCTTAATGAATTTCTTAAAGAATAGTTGTATATGATGCAACCATAAGGTTTTGTCGATCCTAAGGGTGCTAACAAAGTGTGAAAACTCCAGCGATCCATCTATGGACTGGTGCAAGTATCTCAGAGTTGGAATATACGCTTTGATGAGGTGATCAAAGCATATGGTTTTATACAGACTTATGGTGAAGCCTGTATTTACAAGAAAGTGAGTGGGAGCCCTGTTGCATTTCTGATATTATATGTGGATGCCATATTGTTGATCGGGAATGATATAGAATTTCTGGATAGCATAAATGGATACTTGAATAAGAATTTTTCAATGAAAGACCTCGGTGAAGCTGCTTATATATTGGGCATCAAGATCTATAGAGATAGATCAAGACGCTTGATAGGACTTTCACGAAGCACATACCTTGATAATGTTTTTGAAGCAGTTCAAAATGGATCAGTCAAATAAAGGGTTCTTGCCTGTGTTACAAGGTGTGAAGTTGAGTAAGACTCAAAACCCGACCACGGCAGAATATATAGAGAGAGAATGAAAGTCATTCCCTATGCCTCAGTCATAGGTTCTATAAAGTATGCCATGTTGTGTACCAGACCTGTTGCATGCCTTGCTATGAGTTTGGCAAGGGGGTAAAATAGTGATCCAGGATTAGATCACTTGACAGCAGTCAAAATTATCCTTAGGTACCTATAGAGGACTAAGGAAATGTTTCTCGGTTATGGAGGTTATAAAGAGTTCGTCGTAAAGACTTACGTCGATGCAAGCTTTGACACCGATCTGGATGACTCTGAGTCTTGATCTGGATACATATTGAAAGTGGGAGCAATTAGCTAGAGTAGCTCCATGCGGAGCATTATAGATATAGAAAATTTGCAAAATACATACGGTTCTGAATGTGGCATGCCCGTTGACTAAACTTCTCTCACAAGCAAAACATGATCACACCTTAGTACTCTTTGGGTGTTAATCACATAGTGATGTGAACTAGATTATTGACTCTAGTAAATCATTTGGGTGTTAATCACATGGTGATGTGAACTAATCACATAAAGATGTGAACTATTGGTGTTAAATCACATGACGATGTGAACTAGATTATTGACTCTAGTGCAAGTAGGAGACTGAAGGAAATATGCCCTAGAGGCAATAATAAAGTTGTTATTTTATATTTCCTTATATCATGATAAATGTTTATTATTCATGCTAGAATTGTATTAACCGGAAACTTGATACATGTGTGAATACATAGACAAAACAACATGTCCCTAGTAAGCCTCTTCTAGACTAACTCGATAATCAAAGATGGTTAAGTTTCCTAACCATAAACATGTGTTGTCATTTGATGAACGGGATCACATCATTAGGAGAATGATGTGATGGACAAGACCCATCCGGTAGCTTAGCATAATGATCGTTAAGTTTTATTGCTATTGCTTTCTTCCTGGCATATACATATTCCTTTGACTATGAGATGATGCAACTCCCGGATACCGGAGGAGTACCTTGTGTGCTATCAAACTTCACAACATAACTGGGTGATTATAAATATGCTCTATAGGTATCTCCGAAGGTGTTTGTTGGGTTGGCATAGATCGAGATTAGGATTTGTCACTCTGAGTATCGGAGGTGTATCACTGGGCCCTCTCGGTAATGCACATCATAATAAGCCTTGCAAGAAATGTGACTAATGAGTTAGTTATGGGATGATGTATTACAGAATGAGTAAAGAGACTTGCTGATAACGAGATTGAACTATGTATGAAGATACCGACGATCGAATCTCGGGCAAGTAACATACCGATGACAAAGGGAATAATGTATGTTGTCATTACGGTTTGACTGATAAAGATCTTCGTAGAATATGTAGGAACCAATATGAGCATCCTAGTTCCGCTGTTGGTTATTGATCGAAGGTATGTCTTGGTCATGTCTACATAGTTCTCAAACCCGTAGGGTCCGCACGCTTAACGTTCGACGACGATTTGTATTATGAGTTATGTGTTTTGGTGACCGAAGATTGTTCGGAGTACCGGATGAGATCATGGACATGACGAGGAGTCTCGAAATGGTCGAGAGGTAAAGATTAATATATTGGAAGGTAGTATTCAGACAGCGGAAGGGTTACGAAGTGTATCGGGTAGATACCAGAGTACCGGAGAGGTTACCGGAACCCCCCGAGGAAAGATATGGGCCATAGGAGGGAGGCTAACCAGCCCACAAGGGGATGGCACGCTCCCCACAAGGGGGGAGGCTGAATTAGACTAGGGAAGGGGGCGGCGCCCGCCTTTCATTCCTTCTCCTACTCCCTCTCCTTCCCCCTTTTCCCACCTCCATGGGAAGGAATAAGAGGGGGGCGAATCCTACTAGGACTGGGAGTCCTAGTAGGACTCCCCCCTCATGGCGCGCACCTGGTGGCTGGCCTCCTCCTATCCGTCCTTTATATACGTGGGCAAGGCAGCCCTTGGAGAAACAACAATTGTTCCAAGCCGTGTATGGCGTCTCTTTCCACGGTTTACTCCTTCGGTCATATTCACGTAGTGCTTAGGCGAAGCCCTGCACGGATCACATCACCATCACCGTCACGACACCATCATGCTGACGAAACTCTCCCTCGACCCTCTGCTGGATCAAGAGTTCGAGGGACGTCATCGAGCTGAACGTATGCTGAACTCGGAGGTGACGTATGATTGGTACTTGATCGGTTGGATCACGAAGACGTTCGACTACATCAACCGCGTTAACCTAACACTTGCGCTTTCGGTCTATGAGGGTATGTGGACGCACTCTTCCCCTCTCATTGCTATGCATCTCCTAGATAGATCTTGCATGATCGTAGGAATTTTTTTGAAATTGCATGCTACGTTCCCCAACAGTCAGATGAAATTAGGAAGAAGTATCGCCTCACACGATGGGATATAATATGCCGACCCAAGGACTAGGGGGGTCTTGGCATTGAAAACCTGGAAATTCAGAATAAATGTCTTATGAGTAAATGGCTTAATAGGTTAGCAGCAGAGACACATGGTATGTGGGGGCAGATATTACGCAACAAGTATCTACAATCGAAAACGCAAGCCCAAGTCACCGCAACACCAACTGATTCGCCATTCTGGAAGGGGCTTATGCGAACAAAGGATTTATTCTTTCAGAGGGTCAAATTCTTGGTGGGCAATGGGATGTCAACAAGATTTTGGGAGGATACCTGGTTAGGGGAGACGCCACTAGCCTTACAATACCCAACCCTGTATAATATTGCGCAACGTAAGGAGGATTATGTGAGCACATTATTTCAATTGATACCTTTGAATATTCAGTTCAGGCAAGCGTTAGTTGGGGAGCGTTTGAATGCTTGGATGCACTTGGTACGGAGATTGATAGATGTTCAATTATCCGACCAACCCGATTCGATACACTGGAAATTGGCTATAAATGGAGTGTTTACGGTGAAATATTTTTACATGGATGTAATTAATTCTGGCCCAATCCCAATATCGAAACATAATTGGAAGGTTAAGGTTCCCTTGCGTATTAAAAATTTTATGTGGTATGTACAGAAGCAAGTGATCCTCACCAAAGATAATTTACTAAAGCGGCGGTTGGTAGGCAGTTCACATTGTTGTTTTTGTGATCATGATGAAACAATACAACACTTATTCATAGATTTCCCTCTAGTGAAATTACTTCGGAGAACGATCCACATAGCCTTTAACATTACTCCTCTAGTTAGCATTGAATCATTGTTTGGGACGTGGTTAGCTGGGGTTGATCATCTTACCGCGTCTCGTATTCGGATCGGAATATGTGCGCTTGTTTGGGCTCTATGGAATTGCAGGAACGATATGATCTTTTAACATACTGCATATTTTAACTTTCTTGCAGGTAATTTTCAGAGCTACAGCATGGATCCGTACGTGGTCCTTACTCCTACAGACTCCAGGGAGCCATTGGTTACTGGGTGCAACCAGTGGGAGATGGTAGCACGGGCTATATTCAACCGGTTTGGATGGCGGTCGCATAACAGGATAGCAGTCTAGGGAGCTTGTCCTTTATGTTGTCATATCGGTTGTAATACTGAGCATTTACTTTTTTTCCCTCTTTTGCTCCGCTTGCGAGCTATAATACCTTTATGACTTTGTGCTACTTATGAGACTTTTTAATAAGATGGCCGCATGCATCGTTCCGATGCAGAGGCCGGGGGTACGCCTCCTTCTCAAAAAAAAAAATAGTTTGTTGGTTCTCAAGAAACTTTATGGTCCATACTTTAGCATTGTGGATGAATTTCTACTTGATCGTGAGAAGTTTTATGATGATATATTGTTGTTGTAATAATGATCATCATGCTACCATGTCCGTATTTTGTTTTATCGACACCTCTCTCTATATACATGTGTTCACAATTATCGACTTCGGCATTCGCTTGAGGGCAAGCGAGGTCTAAGCTTGGGGGAGTTGATACGTCCATTTTGCATTATGTTTTCCTACTGTTATTTACAATGTTTTGGGTCATTGTTTCACCTTATTATGCAACTCTAATGCCTTTTCTCTCTTAATTTGCAAGATTTATATGAAGAGGGAAATTGCAGACCGCTAGAATTCTGGATCTGAAAAATCTACAGCAGAGATAGCTATTCTTCGGAGCTCCAAATGACCTGAAAAATTACAAAGATTTATTTGGAATTAATAAAAAATACTGGAAGAGGAATCACTAGGAGGGGCCCCACCAGTGGGCCACAAGCTCAGGTAGCACCCCTGGATGCGCCACCCAACCTTGTGGGCCCACCAACATGCCTCTTTGTCCTCCTTCTCCTATATGATGCCATTTTCTCTAGAAAAAATCATGGGAATACTTTCGGAAGGAAGCACTGCCGTCTCGAGGCGGAACCTGGGCAAGAGCACTTTTGCTCTCCAGTGGAGCAATTCGGCCGGGGATACTTCCCTCTAGGGGGAATCGAAACCATCGAAATCACCAATGATCCTCTCATCATGGGAGGACCAATCTTCATCAACATCTTCACGAACACCATCTCATCTAGAACCCTAGCTTCTCTCTTGTATTCGATCTTTGTCCCAAAACCTCAGATTGGTACCTGCTGGTTGCTAGTAGTGTTGATAACATCTTGTAGTTGATGCTAGTTGGTTTATTTGGTGGAACATTATATGCTCAGATCCTTAAGCATATTCAATACCCCTCTGATCTTGAACATGAATATGATTTGTGAGTAGTTACTTTTGTTCTTGAGGACATGTGAGAAGTCTTGTTATAAGTAATCATGTGAAGTTCGTATTCATTAAATATTTTGATGATATGTATGTCGCTCTTCCTTTAGTGGTGTCATATAAATGTCGAGTACATGGAACTTCACCATATTTGGGCCTAAGGGAAGGCATTGGGGAGTAATAAGTAGGCGAGGGGTTGCGAGAGTGACATAAGCTTAAACCCTAGTTTATGCATTATTCTGTAAGGGGCTGATTTGGATATATATGTTTCATGCTATGGTTAGATTTATCTTAATTCTTCTTTCGTAGTTGCGGATGCTTGCGAGAGGGGGTAATCACAAGAGGGTTGTTTGTTCAAGTAAGAACATCACCCTAATACCGGTCCACCCACATATCAATTATCAAAGTAGTGAACGTGAATCAACTAAACATGGTGAACGCGACTAGACGAGAATTCCCATGTGTCCTCGAGAATGCTTTTCCCATTATAAGAAGTACTTTTGGCTTGTCATTTTCTATACAAAAGGATTGGGCCACCTTGCTGCACTCTTCTTACTATTGTCACTTGTTACGAATTATCTTGATCTCAAACTATTTGTTACCGCTACTTTCAGTACTTGAAGAGAATACCTTGCTAAAAACCGCTTGTCATTTCCTTCTGCTCCTTGTTGGGTTCGACACTCTTATCGAAAGGACTATGATTGACCCCCTAGACTTGTGGGTCATCAGGGATCCTCGACCCGGCCCTCCTGACCAGGAGAAAACATGTTGAGTACCCCCTAGACCAAGATACCATCAGTAGCCCCTGAACCGGCCTTCAAGTTGGGAACACTCCTCGGTTCTTCCAAATTTTTCTTCATCTTTGGTCATCGGTCTTGAAAGTTGATTCGACAAATCTTCTCTGATCTCGAGGATCTCCAAGGTGTATCCGAAGATTTCACATATCGGCTATCCAAAGAGCCCCTTTAAGTTCTTGGCCTTTATCAAATGCCTTGTTATTTTCTTGCAGCCGAGCTCCAACGCCGGACTGCCTCTGAAGTGGTGCACGATGAGACGTCTCCAACGTATCTACTTTTCCTAACGCTTTTCCTCTTGTTTTGGACTCTAATTTGCATGATTTGAATGAAACTAAACCCGGACTGAAGCTATTTTTAGAAGAACTACCATGGTGTTGTTTTTGTGCAGAAATAAAAGTTCTTGGAATGGAACAAAAGTTTGCGAGGATTTTATATATAATAAATAAGAATTTCTAGAGCCAAGATCCACCGGAAGGGGGCACCTGGGTGGGCACAACCCACCAGGGCGCGCCCAGGTGGGTTGTCCCCACCTGGTGGCCCCGCAGACCCTGAAACCGACGCCATAAAATCCTATTTTTCCAAAAAATGAGGGAGAAAGAATTATCTCGATCCACGAGACGGAGCCACCGTCACCTCCTGTTCTTCATCGGGAGGCCGATCTGAGTCTGGGGCTCCGGAGAGGGGATCTTCGTTCTTCATCATCACCAACCCTTCTCCATCGCCAATTCCATGATGCTCCCCACTGGGAGTGAGTAATTCCTTCATAGGTTCGTTGGTCGGCGAGGAGTTAGATGAGATTCATCATGTAATCGAGTTAGTTTTGGTAGGGCTTTATCCCTAGTATCCACTATGTTCTAAGATTGATGTTGCTATGACTTTGCCATGCTTAATGCTTGTCACTTTGGGGTCGGGTGCCATGAATTCAGATCTGAACCGTCTATGTTATCACAATTATATCCATGTTCTAGATCCGATCTTGCAAGTTATAGTCACCTACTACGTGTTATGATCCGGCAACCCCGGAGTGACAATAGTCGGGACCACTCTCGGTGATGACCGTAGTTTGAGGAGTTTATGTATTCACTGTGTGTTAATGATTTGTTCCAGTTCTCTATTAAAAGGAGGCCTTAATATTCCTTAGTTTTCAATATGGACCCCGCTGCCACGGGAGGGTAGGACAAAAGATGTCATGCAAGTTCTTTCCATAAGCACGTATGACTATTTACAGAATACATGCCTACATTATATTGATGAACTGGAGCTAGTGCCGTATCGCCCTAGGTTATAAGTGTCTCATGATGAATATCATCGAACGAGTCACCGATCCAATGCCTACGAATTTATCCTATATTGTTCTTGCTAAGTTACTACTGCTATCATCACTGTTACACTTGCTACAAAACTACTGCTATCACTGTTACCATTATTGTTACTGCTGTCACTATTATCGAAACTATCATACTACTTTGCTACTGATCACTTTGCTGCATAAAATTAATCTCCAGGTGTGGTTGAATTGACAACTCAGCTGCAAATACCTTCAAATATTCGTTGGCTCCCCTTGTGTCAAATCTATAAATTTGGGTTGAATACTCTACCCTCGAGAACTATTGCGATCCCCTATACTTGTGGGTTATCAAGACCTTTTTCTGGCGCTGTTGCCGGGGAGCATAGCTATATTAGTTGAGTCACTTGGGATTATTATCATATTATCACTATGAATAATCTGAAGGATGCTAAAACTAAGATTTTCCCTCAAAGACGAGGGGAAATAAGGAACTGCCATCCAATTCTGCTTTAGATTCACCTTCTATTATAAGTAAACTTGCAACACCACCACATGCTATCAATTCTAATATCTCACGAGTTATTGATGATGCTACTTCTGCTATGGATAATACTTATGTTGATGCTAGTACCTTGCTTGATAATGATGATGTGCCACTTGGTGACTTTCTTGATGAACAAATTGCTAGAGTAATACAACATGATGTTGATGAATCTGATGATGAGCTTGAAACTAAAATTCTTGAAACACCTGCTAGAACTAGCCTTCCTAGATATGAATTGCCTAAGGTACCGGAAGGTTATGTTATGAATGAGGAGACAGCTAGAGATATTCTTGCTTGCAGAGATAGAGATGATCTAGAGAAATTATTGTGCAAGTATAAAGAAAAATCTCTGAATGCTAGAATGAAATGTGATCCTAAGTTTGCTACTTCACCTATTTTTATTGATTATAAGGATTATGAATTCTTTGTCGACCCAGAGTTAATTACTCTGGTTGAATCTGAGCCTTTCCATGGTTATGAAACTGAAATTGTTGTGGTACATCTTACTAAGTTGAATGACATAGCCACCTTTTTTACTCATGATGAGAAGACTCGCTATTAATTTATTCTCAAATTATTTCCGTTCTCACTAAAGGGTGATGCTAAATCTTGGTACAATACTCTTGCTCCTGGTTGTGTGCGTAGTCCCCAGGATATGATTTATTACTTCTCCGAAAAATATTTCCATGCTCATAAGAAACAAGCTGCTTTACAGGAAATATTTAACTTTGTGCAAATTAAAGAAGAGAGTCTCCCACAAGCTTGGGGGAGGCTTTGCTAATTACTTAATGCTTTGCCTGATCATCCTCTTAAGAAAAATGAAATACTTGATATCTTCTATAATGGACTAACGGATGCTTCTAGGGATTTCCTAGATAGTTGTGCTGGTTGTGTTTTCAAGGAACGAACTGTTGGGCAAGCTGAAGAATTATGGAATAATATATTGAAAAATTATGATGATTGGACTATTCCTGAACCACCGGCTAAACCCACTCCGAAGAAGAGGGGTATATTATATCTCAGTCCTGAAGATATGCAAGAGGCAAAGAAATATATGAAGGAAAAAGGTATTAAAGCTGAGGATGTTAAAATTTTACCTCCTATTGAAGAAATACATGGGCTTAATACACCACCACTACCTAAGGTGGTAGAGGAAAATGATGAATATCTTTAGGAAGTTTGCCACTAAGAAGAACTCCAAGGTTGTTATTAGGGAGTCTTCTGACAGTGATCTCCATCCTTGGAGGTTGGCGGAGGTACGGCCGTGCGAATGGCCGCACACCCAGTTCATGGAAGAGGCTGGAGTCCTTCAGGAGTTCACACAAAATGCTGCTAATGCCGGCCTCACTGAATTCATCGCAGCTGAATGCGAACAGTATCATCTCCTCACAAACATCTTCTAGGAATAATCCTCCTGAAGTACGGTTTGATTTTTATGCTAAACCCCATCGAATACCACTTACTGAGTATTGTAACATTTGCATGATCCCTTCTGATAGGAGCTTAGCCGAGCCTAGGCCGACGGAGTTTGAGACCTTCTATCGTACCTTCACAGTGGGAGATGAGAGAGGGGTGTCAGCCGTTACGCCCACTAGCATACACTTTCCTGCCATGCACTATTTTACTTTATTTATCGCTAAGTGTTTGCTTGCTAGGGAAAAAGTGGGTGCGCTCAGGGCACCAGACTTTGCTGTTTTACGTCGTGCACTAGAGGGAGATAACACTTATAGCTTGGGAGCTACTGTGGCACGTCGCCTCCACGTTAATAAGTCCAAGGGTAAGATACATGGTGGGATTTTCGCTACTCGTTTGGCGGCTCCCTTCGAGGTTGAGATACGCCTTCATGATCATCCTCTCACCAAGGTCTACCTAGACCGCTCAGCCATGGATCACCACCATTTTACTGATATTGAATCTCCTGACATTCCTGTTCCATATAACCTAGTTTTTAGTGTGAAGACTCGAGATATTATTCCATTGCCTGCTCCTGCTTTGTTTGATTCTGTTGCCAGGGGCGGATATAGGATTATGCATGCGGACATCATCGCTTAACGGAACATTCAGGCTGCTGCAGAGGCAGAGGAGGAGCCCCTGCAGTGGGATGAGTGGATGCCCGCTCCTCAGTACCCTGACTACTATCCAGGCTACTAATTGTTTACCAAGTTAGGCCAAAAGCCTAAGCTTGGGGGAGTACGTGTTTCTCACCGACATTACATTCATGACCACTTATTCCTTTTGTCGGTGTTCACACTTTTTCATTGTATCATCCATGCTTAGATTTATTTTTCTTGCTTTCTTCTTGTGTGTTTGAATTTTTTTAGGAAAACCGAAAAAAATAGTTGTACCTAGTTTACTTTCTATGCATGTTTAGCTGTAGCACTAAAAAGAAAACCCAAAAAGATTTCCTTGTTCTTCTTTTGCTTGTTGGGAGCTTTCCCGTGTAAACAGTTTTTCTCATTTTTACTTTTCCCTTTTATTTGCTTGTTCAAGAAAACAAAAACTCCAAAATATTTCAGTCTGTTACTCTGCCAGTGCAGTAGCCCCCGAGACTTGGGTTGGGCCACATGGCCGACCCTAGGGTCGTATCTCCTCGGAAACTAGTTGAACCTCGTGTGCGTTTTGTCGACATCGAGGTGCAGCTCGGTAGAGAAGAAGGCAAACTGGCGGTGGGAAAAGATTTTCCTGAGCGGAGCCATCATACAGGACACCTCGATCAAGAGAATGTAATGCCTCCTGCAAGAAAAACATACAATAGGTTAAAGGTGTCATAAGCTCGGAAAACCAAAAAAAGAACATAAAAACTAACGTCTGAATTAAATCAAGGTTCTTGGTGCCAATCCAAAATTGGTCTTAAAATGATACATCCGATCTCCAGACTTCAAGGTGGTCAACCTTCGGCTTCAACCTTCTTTTCCTGAAGGCAGAGTGCTTCTCAGGCTAGTTTAGCAAACTAAACTCGAGCGGCATAGAGAGAAGCCAAGCTATCCAACTATTTTTACCGTAAATTCTAGTCGAAAAAATTAGTAGAACAAGACTTTGCAATGACTTAGAAGAAAACATTTTTATAAAACGGCACACATAAATAAGTTGGGAAAAGGAAGATATTTTTAACAAACAACAATTTTGTTTAAAAGAAATACAACGCTTGGTTGAACTGAACAAAAATTGAATATTGAAATTTTTTGAACATGAAAGTGACTTATCTGGTTGATACGTCTCCAATGTATCTATAATTTATGAAGAATTCATCCTGTTATTTTATCATTCTTGGGTGTTTTACAATCATTTTATAGCAACTTTATATCATTTTTTTGAGACTAACCTATTGGCCCAGTGCCCAGTACGAGTTGTTGTTTTTTGCTTGTTTTTTACATCGCCGGAAATCAATGTCAAACGGAGTCCAAACATCATGAAACTTTTTGAAGATTTTTTTTGGACCAGAAGGAACCCAATGGGCCAGATCTGCACCTGGGGGTGCCCCGAGGGGGGCACAACCCAACAGGCCGCGCTAGGGCCTGCTACCTCTTGAGCATGTGTTGGTTTTCCCTTGAAGAGGAAAGGGTGATGCAACAAATTAGCGTAAGTATTTCCCTCAGTTTTTGAGAACCAAGGTATCAATCCAGTAGGAGACTACACGCAAATCGCCTAGTACCTGCACAAATATTCAAGAACCTTGCAACCAACGCGATAAAGAGGTTGTCAATCCCTTCACGGCCACTTGCAAAAGTGAGATCTGATAAAGATAATAAGATAAATATTTTTGGTATTTTTGTTGTATAGATTGGAAAATAAAGGTTGCAAAATAAATAGTAAACTAGAATTGTAGATTGGAAACTTATATGATGTAAAGTAGACCCGGGGGCCATAGGTTTCACTAGTGGCTTCTCTCAAAATAGCATATATTACGGTGGGTGAACAAATTACTGCCGAGCAATTGATAGAAAAGCGCATAGTTATGATGATATCTAAGGCAATGATCATGAATATAGGCATCACGTCCATGTCAAGTAGACCGAAACGATTCGCATCTACTACTATTACTCCACACATCGACCGCTATCCAAAGATGCATCTAGAGTATTAAGTTCATAAGAACGGAGTAACGCATTAGGCAAGATGACATGATGTAGAGGGATAAACTCAAGCAATATGATATAAACCCCATCTTTTTATCCTCGATGGCAACAATACAATACGTGTCGTTTCCCTTTCTGCCACTGGGATCGAGCACCGCAAGATTGAACCCAAAGCTAAGCACTTCTCCCATTGCAAGAAAGATCAATCTAGTAGGCCAAACTAAACCGATAATTCGAAGAGACTTGCAAAGATATCAAATCATGCATATAAGAATTCAGAGAAGAATCAAATAATATTCATAGATAATCAACTTCATAAACCCACAATTCATCGGATCTCGGAAAACACACCGCAAAAAGTATTACATCGAATAGATCTCCAAGAACATCGAGGAGAACTTTGTATTGAGATCCAAAGAGAGAGAAGAAGTCATCTAGCTAATAACTATGGACCCGAAGGTCTGTGGTAAACTACTCACACATCATCGGAGAGGCTATGGTGTTGATGTAGAAGCCCTCCGTGATCGAATCCCCCTCCGGAAGATCGTCGGAAAAGGCCCCAAGATGGGATCTCATGGGTACAAACGGTTGCGGCGGTGGAAAAGTGGTTTCGTGGCTCCCCTCGATGTTTTCAGGGTATAATAGTATATATAGGCGAAAGAAGTAGGTCGGTGGAGCTACGAGGGGCCCACGAGGGTGGGGGCGTGCCCTCCTGCCTCCTGGCCGCCTCGTTGCTTCCTTGACTTCCACTCCAAGTCTCCTAGATTGCGTTTGTTCCAAAAAAGATCCTCGCTAAGGTTTCGTTCCGTTTGGATTTCGTTTGATATTCCTTTTCTGCGAAACACTGAAATAGGCAAAAAAACAGCAAATTGCACTGGGCCTTCGGTTAATAGGTTAATCCCAAAAATAATATAAAAAAGTATATTAAAGCCTATTAAACATCCAAAACAGATAATATAATAGCATGGAACAATCAAAAATTATAGATTTGCAAGAGACGTATCAGGGCCCCCTGGCGCGCCCAGGTGGGTTGTGCCAACCTCGATGGCCTCCCTCGGCCCCTCTTTGCACTATAAATTCCCAAATATTTCGAAACCCTTCGGGGTTAACCTAGATCAGAAGTTCCGCCGCCGCAAGGCTATGTAGCCACCAGAAACCAATCTAGATCCTTTCCGACACCCTGCCGGAGGGGGGGAATCATCTCCGGTGGCCATCTTCATCATCCTGGCGGCCAACACGATGAGGAGGAAGTAGTCCTTGGCTTTGTTTTCAAGCACTAGTGAAAGTACGGACCCTTGGCCTTAATAGGTTGCACTAGTGAAATTACGGACCCTAGGCCTTGTTTTCAAGCATTGCAACACCGTTTTTGTGCCCGTTTACTATTTTCTACCTTGCTGTTTTTATTTATTCAGATTATAAAAATATATTTCTACCATCCATATTACACTTTTATCACCATCTCTTCGCCTAACTAGTGCACCTATATAATTTGCCATTGCATTTGGTGTGTTGGGGACGCAAGAGATTTCTTGTATTTGGTTGCAGGGTCGTTTGAGAGAAACCATCTTCATCCTACACCTCTCACGGATTGATAAACCTTAGGTCATCCACTTGAGGGAAAATTGCTACTGTCCTACAAAACTCTGCGCTTGAAGGCCCAACATGTGTCTACAAGAATAAAGTTGCGTAGTAGACATCGCTCTTTTCTGGCGCCGTTACCGAGGAGATGAGTGCATGAAGGTATATCTTTAGATCTTGCAATTGAATCTTTTAGTTTCTTGTTTTATTACTAGTTTGTTTTATAGAAGAAAACTACATAAAAATGGAATTGAGGTTGCATCATATTATTGATCATCTTTATAATATCTTTCTTGAAAGTGATGGTTCGGAAAATTGTGCTCAATTGTTAGAAGAAGAAGTCAATAAAATGCTTGGCACAAAATATTTGAATGATAAACATGATTGCAATGTTGTTAGAAGAATTCTTTGAATATCCAAAATGCTAATGATGATTGCACAAGTCATGACAAAATGTTTCTTATAAGCATGTCACTTTTTGCGGAGTGAATTGGGAGTGCAGTTGCACACCAAAAAGGGAAGATAGGTTTTGTAAGAAGCATAAATATTTAGAAACAAAAAATTTGCAAGAGAGACTAGATGATTGTGCTGAAAGATTTAATTTTTTTTCGCCATCCCTGTGAACTTTGCAATGAACATGGTCATTTAAATCTCCAATGCAAATTATTTCATGATCAAATCATGTCCAAAAATTGTGATAACTTGATTACCCTTGAGCATCATAACGAGCTTAGTCTCCTTTTGGGGTAGGAAGAAATGAAACGCATAACTAAGGGTATTCCAAAATTTAATCTCGAGAGATTTCTTGATTTTGATCTAGAAGAAATGTAAATGTTTTGTGCGGTAAATTGCATTGAGAATCCTTATATTGAGAACTACTTAAAGGCAAGAAAACAAATGGAATATGAAGACAGTACTAATGAAAGGGAAAATGTTTGCCAATACCCTCCTAGTGTTTATTATGATGAATGAGGTAACGAGGAGGAGCTTCCTATCCAATCAATCTCTTCAACAAGAAGTTTGAAGAAATTAATTAAACCCACACATGGTGTGGTGAAGAAGAAGAAAAGAAGAAAGAATAGAGGTAAAAAGGTATCTCTCCCAAATAGTGTTGCTCCTATCACCATTGTTCCTCATGAAAGTGAATCAAATATGTCGATGGAGGATGATGATATTGAGTATGATTTTGTGATACCTACTACTTGTTGTAATGATTATGATTGGGAAGACAACGATATCCATTATAATCTTGAAAATCTTTTTAGCACTTGCCTTGAATAATATGATAATGGTGTTTGCTATACTATTGGTGCCATTCATGCTATTGATAAGAATGATTGTGATGATATGCAAAACCACAAGCTTGGGGATGCTATGTTTAATGAGTATGATATGTTTGAAGATTTATTTGCTGGAAATAATGCTTGTCCTAAGCTTGGGGATGCTTTGCTTAATGAATATGATCCTTTTATTCCTTCTACTTTCGATAAGAAAATTTATTATGATGATAGCATGCCTCCTATTTATGATGAGTGCATTGATGAATGTGGGTTTGGAAGAGTGTCAACTTTAGGTAGTAGTGATCTCACTATTTTGGAGGGTGTTGAATCTTATTACAATATTGATGAAAGTGTATTTGGAGAGGTCATTACTTTATTTAGTGACACATCCACTATTTTGGAAGAGGTTTCAATTGACTATGACAATACAGTTGCTATCTATGATGATTATTATGATGACATGTATGCCATAAAGGGTAATAAATTTTCTATGATTGTGCATCATGAAAAGAGTGTTGTATGTGATAGTTATATTGTTGAATACATTCATGATGCCTCTGAAAATTATTATGAGAAAGGAGCTTATGCCCTTACATATCTCTATAATATCAAGTTTCTTCTCTATGTGTTGATTGTTTTGAAGTTACACTTGTTTTGCCTTCCTATGCTAGTTGATTCTTGTTCCCATACATTTTTTGCTCACAAAATCCCTATGCATAGGAAGTGGTTTAGACCTAAATGTGCTAGTCATATGCTTCATGATGCTCTCTTCATGTTTCAATTCTTATCTTTTATGCGAGCATCATTGAAATCATCATGCCTAGCTTAAAAGGCATAAAAGAAAAGCGCTTGTTGGGAGACAACCCAAAAATTTTAACTACTGTTTTTGTGTGATCACATGATTATGCTACTGTATTTATCATGTTTTATTTCTTTTGTTTCAATAAAGTGCCAATTAAAGCCTTTGGGATCATGTTGGGTGGTAGTTGATTTGATCTTGCTGAAAAACAGAAACTTTTGCGCTCACGAAAATAATTATCATTTTTAACAGAAGGGTGATTTTGAGGTGATTCTTTTTTCAGAAGATTAATATACAAATTTCTCACTTGGTCCTAATTGTTCATAATTTTTGGAGTAGCAGAAGTATGGTTTGAGTACAGATTACTATAGACTGTTCTGTTTTTGACAGATTCTGTTTTCAATGCATAGTTTGCTTGTTTCCTAGTTTTAATGGCTTATATTGCTCAATATAAATTATGGAAATGATATGCTACAGTAGGCATTGTGTGGAAAAAATATGAATCTTGTTTTTGACAGTACCAAAGTGGAATGGTTTGCTCTTTATCATACTAACCTATCTCACAGAGTTCCGTTAAGTTTTGTGTGATTGAAGTTTTCAAGTCTTGGGTGAGATGTCGATATGAGGAGAATAAGGAGTGAAAATACCCTAAGATTGGGGATGCCCAAGGCACCCGCAAGGTAATATCCAAGGAAGATCCAAGCAACTAAGCTTGGGGATGCCCCGGAAGGCATCCCCTCTTTCGTCTCCAACAATATCGGTAACCTTACTTATAGCTATGTTTTCATTCGTCACATGATATGTGTTTTGCTTGGAGAGTCAATTTATTTTGTTGGGATTTGCTTGCTATTATTTATAATAATGTTCTTCATCTTTTATTTCAATTAAAATGGCAATGATAGCCTTTACTATGCTTATTTTGCAAGTATACATGTTGCTGTTTGAAAACAGGAAGTTTATCGATGTTGCAAAAATTCCTGAGGAAAGTCAAAATGTGATAAAATGTTGACACTTTTTGCGTAATAAGCTCTGATAAATTTTATACAGTGTGGTAGAATTTCATAATGTTTGGACTCGAATAAGTATTGATACTCTTGCATTCTTTACAGACTGTACTGTTTTGGCAGATTGCTGTTATGTTTGCATTGTTTGCATGTTTGCTTGTTTAATGATTCTATTTGAAGATATGTGTACTAAATATGTAGAGTCATTTAGTATGCAATGTTAAATAATAATTTTAGTGATTTTCTATAGTAGAGAATGATAAGGTTTTTGCCTTGGTTTATACTAACTTATCTCACGAGTTCTTGTTGAGTTTTGTGTGGATGAAGCTTTTGAGATTTAGGAAAACTGTGATATGAGAAGAATTAAGGAGACACAAAAACTCAAGCTTGGGGATGCCCATGTCATCCCAACATAACATTCAATAAGTCTCAAGCATTTAAGCTTGTGGATGCTCCGGTAGGCATCCCACCTTTCTTCCACAACAATTATCGGTTAGTATCGGTTGAGCCTAAGTTTTTGCTTCTTCACATGAGTTGTGTTATCCTTGAAATGTCATTTTTTTTCTTGCTGTTTTAATAAAGTACTTAGATCTGAAAGTTTTTAAATAAAATAGAGTCCTCAAATAATTGCCAGGGAGGCTAAGTAAGCGGCATTCACATCCCGTCAATGAAGCTCTTTTCTATGTCATTTACTCTTGTGATTCACTTATATCCTATGAGTAAATTGTTGAATAAATTGAATTTCATGAAGTTGAAATCATATCATGCCTAGTGGTAGCTTCGCATTGGGTTTAGAAAGTGAAATATTTTGAGGCCTGACAATCACAATATTGGTCATACAAGCAATTCACGAATAATTAGTATAAGGAAGAGAACTTTCACATGAAAATACACTATCTTAGAAATCTTTTGTGATTGTGAGCCCCCATAAAATTATTATATGCCAAAATTGTTGACGTTGGACAAGGAAGACAACGTAATGATTTATGTTTGTTCATATTCACATAGAAGTTATATTGTCATAGATCCTTCAACATGTGGTGCTTGCCCCCCATCTTTGCTAGCCAAAAATTCCGCACCAAGTAGAGATACTACTTGTGCATCCAAAAACCCTTAAACCCAAATCCTATCTTCAAGAGTCCACCATACCTACCTAAGGATTGAGCAAGATCCTTCAAGTAAGTTGTCATTGGTGCAATAAGGCAATAAAAATTGCTTCTAAAAGTGTTAGATCATTTAGTGTAAGAGAAAATTGAGCGTTGTACGAACTTGTGATGGCAAAGTAATAAAAGCGACGGACTGCATAATAAAGGTTGCTATCATAAGGGGCAATATAACGTGACATTTTTTTGCACTAAGTGGTTGAGCATACAAACAAATAAGCGCATGGCAACCTCTGCTTCCCTCTGTGAAGGGCCTATCTTTTACTTTTCAGTATTTACTTTTATGCAAAGGGTCAAAGTTTTTCTCTCTATTCCTTTTTATTTTTTGTATTTTAGCAAGCATCATGTGGTGAGGAAAGATCTAGGCACATATGTCTATTTGAATATGGGTGGCATGAGTTATTATTGTTGACATCACCCTTGAGGTGAATACGTTGGGAGGCAAAACAATAAGCCCCTATCTTTCTATGTGTCCGGTTTAAACGTTTTGCTCATGTGTATGCGATGAGTGTTAGCAATCATAGAAGACTATATGATGGTTGAGTATGTGGGGCTCTTACTTAAACTCCTTTGAATAAGTTTAATTGCAATTGCTTTGTGATTAAGAACATAGGTTGTTGAGTTTCAAGAGAATTCATTGTTTGAACCTTAACATGTGAATTGGTTGCTACTATAACATGAGAAGTTCTATAAGAAAGAATTGTTGTTATGATGCTAGGAAAAGTGATTGAAATTATCATTGATCAAACTTATGCACTTTGCTAGCATTCACACTTCATAAATTGTTTATTTTATCATTTACCTACTAGAGGACGAGTAGGAATTAAGCTTGGGGATGCTGATACGTCTCCAACGTATCTATAATTTATGAAGTATTCATGCTGTTATTATATCATTCTTGGGTGTTTTACAATCATTTTATAACAACTTTATATCATTTTTTTGGGACTAACCTATTGACCCAGTGCCCAGTGCCACTTGCTGTTTTTTTGCTTGTTTTTTACATCGCAGGAAATCAATATCAAACGGAGTCCAAACACCACAAAACTTTTTGAAGATTTTTTTTGGACCAGAAAGAACCCAATGGGCCAGAGCTGCACCTAGGGGTGCCCGGGGGCACAACCCACCAGTAGGCGCCAAGACGCCAGTGGGTTGTGCCCACCTTGATGGCCTCCCGCACCCCCTCTTTGCACTATAAATTCCCAATTATTCCGAAACCCTTCGGGGTTAACCTAGATCAGAAGTTCCGCCGTCGCAAGGCTATGTAGCCACCAAAAATCAATCTAGATCCTTTCCGGCACCCTGCCGGAGGGGGTAATCATCTTCGGTGGCCATCTTCATCATCCCGGCGGCCACCGCGATGATGAGGGAGTAGTCCACCCTCTGGGCTAAGGGTTTGTACCAGTAGCTATGTGTTCAATCTCTCTCTCTCTCTCTCTCTCTCTCTCTCTCTCTCTCTCTCTCTCTCTCTCTCTCTGATCTATATCATGGGCTTTGTTAATATAGATGGATCATATGATGTTTCTCCCCGCTATACTCTTGTTGTTATGAATTGAGTCTTTACCCTTTGAAGTTTTGTCATGTCAGATTGAATATTCAGATTTGAGAGCACATGATGTATGTCTTGCGGTATGAATACTTGAGGTGACATTGGGGCATCATATTGATTCACTTGATATACGTTATGGCACTCAACTTGCGGATTCCCACGGTGATATTGGGGTATTCTATGCATAGGGGTTGATCACATTTTTATAATCTTTTCTCCGATAGAAACTTTGCGGTCTCCTTGTAGTTCTTTGTGTGGATTGAGTATTATGAATATGAATTTGCTTTGGTGTTATTTTAGTACGAACTCTTTATTAGATCGATCGGAAAGAATAGCTTGCGTTATTTTAGTATGAACTCTAGGATAGATCGAACGGAAAGAATAGCTTTGAGGTGGTTTCGTACCCTACAAACAATTTCTATCTTTTGTTCTCTGCTAATAGGAACTCGGGAGTGATTCTTTATTGCACACTGAGGGATAATCATATGATCCAACTATGTTAGCATTGTTGAGAGGTTGCACTAGTGAAAGTACGGACCCTGGGCCTTGTTTTCAGGCATTACAACAACATTTTTGTGCCCGTTTACTATTTTCTACCTTGCTGTTTTTATTTATTCAGATTGTAAAAAAATATTTCTACCATCCATATTACACTTTTATCACCATCTCTTTGCCGAACTAGTGCACCTATAAAATTTGCCATTGTATTGGGTGTGTTGGGGACACAAGAGATTTCTTGTATTTGGTTGCAGGGTCGTTTGAGAGAGACCATCTTCATCCTACACCTCTCACGGAATGATAAACCTTAGGTCATCCACTTGAGGGAAAATTGCTACTGTCCTACAAAACTCTGCGCTTGGAGGCCCAACACGTGTCTACAAGAATAAAGTTGCGTAGTAGACATCACTGTTTTTATGCTCCCGATGTTGATGACGTGGTCCGAGCTTGCGGTGGGACGAATACATCCATTGAATTTTGACAGATTCGATATGGTGTGTAGTCCTTGACCTAGCCGAGGTCCTAGCCCCTAAGCCCTTCCCAATGAGGAGCTTGGCTTGACAAAGAGGCAGAGCGAAGAGCTCACTTAAACAAAGTGGCGACACAACATGGCTAATGTGGCGAGAGGACACCCCTAGTCCAGCCGAGGTGATGGGGCAAGTCGGCACAGTGGCGTCGGAGTCACCGAATTAGGTTGAGGAAGCGATGGCGAAGCCTCCTGTCCAGCCGAGGTAACAAACCAGGTCGGCAGGGTGACACCCGAGCCCCCACGTCAGCCGACATATCGAAGCGGGTCGGCATGGTGGACGTCGTCTTGAAGAAGCGACGGCACAGCAAAGTCGACACAGGTCGAAATTTGTGACGCGGTCAATGCTAGCTTGATGAAGTGACTATGCAATGATGCCGGCATGCACGAACCGTGCAATCCATGGGCAACAATGTTGTCTTGGCTATGGTGTGTTGAAAGTGCAACTATCCTTATGTGGTTTTGGTAATTCCTAACAACATATAGCTTATTGAACTAATGCTCTTTCAAGATCATCATTTTAAAAAGTTCAATGATTGGCATGGCATGGACTAGGAATGTGGACCCCTCAAAATGCTAAGGACACATATTGGCTCAAGCTCAAGACTCTACATTTTCATTTTAGTGATCCAAGATCACATTGATTCCATAGGAAAAGCCAATACAATTAAAAGGGGATGAGGTGTTGCTTAATGGCTTGCTTGCTCAAAATGCTTAGTGATATGCTCCAAAAGCTCTCAACCAATTTCTCATTTCCACATATGTCTCAAACCAAAAGTCAAACTCGGCCCCACCGATTTGATCTATCTGGCGCCACCGAGTTCATTTGACATAGCCATAGCCAGAAATCCTAATCAGTTCGATCTCATTGATAGGGATCTCGGTCTCACCGAGATGGGATTGCAAACTCTCTGTTTCCCTTCGTAACGTTTTGGTCTAACCGAGATGAGCGATCGGTCCCACCGAGTTCGCAATGCAAACTCTATGTTTCCCTTTCGTAACATTTCGGTCTCATCGAAATGAGCGATTGGTCCCACCGAGTTTGCCTAACCAACTCTCTGTTTTCCTATTACAGAAATCGGTCTCACCGAGTTTATGTGATCGGTCTCACCGAGATTATGTTATGCCCTAACCCTAATGAAATCGGTCCCACCGAGTTGACATGTCGGTCCCACCAAAAAACCTAACGTTCACATTTTGAACTAAACCATCTGACCGAGTTTGAGTATTCGGTCCCACCGAGTTTGGTAAATTGTGTGTAACGGTTAGATTTTGTGTGGAGGCTATATATACCCCTCCACCCTTCCTCCATTCGTGGAGAGAGCTATCAGAACGTGCCCACACTTCCAGCATTCATTTTCTGAGAGAGAACCACCTATTCATGTGTTGAGACCAAGATATTCTAATCCAACCACAAGAATCTTGATCTCTAGCCTTCCCCAAGTTGCTTTCCACTCAAATCATCTTTCCACCAAATCCAAACTTGTAAGAGAGAGTTGAGTGTTGGCGTGGCTATCATTTGAAGCACAAGAGCAAGGAGTTCATCATCAACACACCATCTACTACCTTTTGGAGAGTGTTGTCTCCTAGATTGGTTAGGTGTCACTTGGGAGCCTCCGTCAAGATTGTGGAGTTGAACCAAGGAGTTTGTAAGGGCAAGGAGATTGCCTACTTCATGAAGATCTACCAAGTGAGGCAAGTCCTTCGTGGGCGATGGCCATGATGGGATAGACAAGGTTGCTTCTTCGTGGACCCTTCGTGGGTGGAGCCCTCCGTGGGCTCACGCAACCTTTACCCTTCATGGGTTGAAGTCCCCATCAACGTGGATGTACGATAGCACCACCTATCGGAACCATGCCCAAAATCTCCGTGTCTACATTGCGTTTCCTCCCTCCAAACTCCTCCCCTTTATCTTCATATGCAATGATTTACATTCCGCTGCTATACTCTTAGACTTGCATGTGTAGGTTGATTGCTTGACTTGTGCTAAGTTGCTCAAATCTATCAAGACTTAAAATTGGGAAAAGGCTAGATTTTTATTTGGTCAAGTAGTCTAATCACCCCCCTCCTCTAGACATACTTTTGATCCTACAAGTGGTATCAGAGCTTTGGTCTCCATTTGCCTAGATTTCCATAGTTTTGGTGATCATAGCCTTAGTTTCACGACCTAGGAGAGTATGGCGTCTAGCGAGGGAAATTACCACCTTAGAGGTCCTTACTTTGATGGTACTAATTTTGCTAGTTGGAAGCATAAGATGAAAATGCATATTCTTGGACATAACCCCGCCGTTTGGGCTATTGTTTGTATTGGCTTGTAAGGTGAATTCTTTGATGGGAGAGAACCGAATCGTGAAGCTACCGCGGAAGAGTTGAAGATGCTACAATACAATGCTCAAGCTTGCGATATCCTCTTCAACGGATTGTGCCCCGAAGAATTTAACAAAATCAGCCATCTTCAGAATGCAAAGGAAATTTGGAATACTTTGATTGATATGCACGAAGGTACCGACTCCGTCAAGGAATCCAAATTGGATGTGCTTCAAAGTCAGCTTGACAATTTCAAAATGAAGGATGGTGAAGGTGTCGCTGAAATGTACTCTAGGCTTGCTCTCATCACAAATGAGATTGCCGGCTTAGGAAGTGAAGAGATGACCGATAGATTCATCATCAAGAAGATCCTAAGAGCCTTGGATGGAAAATATGATACCGTGTGCACATTGATCCAAATGATGCCCAACTACAAAGATCTCAAGCCAACCGAAGTCATTGGAAGAATTTTTGCTCATGACATGTCACTCAAGAATAAATAAGAGCTTCACAACAAGTCAAGTGGTGCTTACAAAGCCTCATGTGATGCTCCTACATCATCAAGTGGGAAACAAGCCTTCAATGAGGAATTGAGCCTAATGGTAAAGAATTTCAACAAGTTCTACAAGAGTAGAAGCAAGGAAAGAAGTTCCAAGTCAAGGTCCTACAATGACAAAAGATCTTCTAGTCGTGAGCGTAATTGCTACAATTGTGGAAGACCCGGACACTACTCCAATGAGTGTACGTCTCCCTACAAAAGAAGAGAAGACTCACCTAAAAGGAGAAGTAGAATAGAAGAATCACCTCCAAGAGAGAGAATGAGTAGAGATGATCGTTATGAAAAAAGAACCTCTCACAGAAGCAAGGATTCAGAAAGGAAGGACAAGTCATCAAGGAGCTACACAAAACGAAGACACCAAGCTCACGTTGGTGAATGGGTATCCAGCTCCGACTCCGACCATCACTTCGAAAGAAGTTATCACTCCGACTCCGAATATACTCAAGATGAAGGTGTTGCCGGTCTAGCACTTGTGTCAACCAACTCCAATGACATATTTGACTCACCAAATGAAGGAATTGGAAGATGCTTCATGGCTAAAGGCCCAAAGGTATCACACCCCGAGTATGTTGATTTCAATAGTGATGAAGATGATTTGCTAGGTGATGATGATTTACTTGTTGACAACTCTAGTGATGAAAACTATGATGAACTTGCTATTAATCATGATAATCAAGATAAAACAAATGACGATGATAAGAAGGAGATTGAGCGTCTAACTAAAGAACTAAACACTCTTAAGTTGGCTCATGAAACTACCTTGGAAGATCATCGAGGTTTTTTAAAGACTCATGAGAAGCTATGCTTTGAAAAGCTCAACCTTGAGCAAGAGCATGGGTTCTTAAATGCAATCAATGATGATCTTCGTAAGAAAAGTTCTTCTTACACTGCCAAGCATTTACTCTTGTCTACTTACATGCCACAAGTAAAATCTAGCAACAAGGGCAAGAAAGATTCTTCTTCTAGTAGTAACAATAATCATGTTAAATCCAATGTTGTTGCTACTAGTAGTTCTCTTGATTCCACTAATGATTCTCTTAGCCAAGTTACACTTGAGCAAGAAAATAGCTTATTGAAGGGAATTATAGAGAAAGGTGTTTACAAGAGCCTTGCCGGAAGTAAGCAATTTGAGGAAATTGTACGCAAGCAAGGAAGGCATCGGAAGAATCAAGGTGTTGGTTCTGAATGAAAGTTCAATGCCAATGGAGTTGAGTAGGAAGAAGATCAATACCCCAAGACGAAGTTTGTTCCTCAATAAGAGAAGTATGATCCTACTTATTTCAAGGGGACACAAGCTCAAGATGATCTTCCACCACAAGACCACAAGTAAAAAAGGCAAGGACAAGCTTCAAGAGGAGATTGATGCATTTGAAGAAGCTCCCAAGGCCTTGGTCAAGTGGGTTCCCTAGACTAAATCAAGTTCTACCTCATCAAGTACGACTACAACTCCAAGGATTCCCATCAAGTTTATGTGGATCCCGAATAAGAAGAACTAGAGAGTTTTGAGGGTGACTCCGCCAACATACTTCACTCATATCATTTTGGCGAGAACGAGTGCAAACAAATATCACATCTTGCACTAGTTCAAGGAGTCACAAACCCTCTTGTTGGTAAGACAAGGACAAGGTAACCTAACGCTTTCATGGACATCATCTTGTGTGAACTTCACTCTATGTCTATGGATGTCCTTGTTTGTTCCTTGTGGGACTAACCCGTGTAGGTATTGAAAGTGCAACTCACTCCAATGGATTGCTCCAAATGATCTACATCAACATTGAGCATCCACAACTTCAACATCTACATGAAGTCATCATCGACAAAACCCAAGGTTAGTTCATCCCTCTTAGGGGGATATCACATCTAGGGGGAGCTTTACTCTAAGTATTGAGCTAAAGTAACTCTAATGGTGTGAACACGACTATGATTTATGTAAAAGTGGTAACCCCACTTGTGCTTAAACGATGAGTATGACCTATGATCAAATGTTCTCATTTGACTCCTAAGTCAATATACTCATATATAGATGAGCTAGTCATCGCCAATTGCTTGATAGATGCTAGAGTGCTTGTGCATGCTTTGTCACATATTTCATTTGCCATTTTATTGTGTGGGCATGTTGATTGCATACTTTTCTCATTCGAGGACATCCATTTGTTGCTTTGATTGTTTGGCTCTTTTTCTTTTGCCAAATGGATGGACAAGAATGCCTAAGAACTTCCTCTAGCTATCTATGCTTTTCTCGTCTCAAACTCTATTCATGCTACATCACAAAGTTTGATCAAGTCAGATTCGAACCCTCTGTGTGAGGAGCACTCGGAGTCACCGATTCGTCATAGACTTAAACTTCCAAAACCTCTTTGTGCATTTCGGTCTGACCGATTCATCCTTTTCGGTCAAACCGAGTTCACTGAGTTGATCTAGGTTTTCAATCTCAATGCAACAGATTAGAACCATTTGGTCACACCGAGTTGCAGTAATCGCTTGCGATTCTGCATCTCGGTGCCACCGAGTTGTTCCACTCGGTCACACCGACAGGGTCAGGATATATATACCGACGGGTCAAATTTTGGAAACTTCTCTTAAACCTATTCGCCCGCGCGTATCCTACTCTACCGTCTTGAGTCTCCGGATCGTCCTCTCGTCGCCAGCGACCTCCCACCGCTGGTCCCCGACGCCGTCAACGGAATTCTACACCGCCGTTGCCGCCGTAGCGAGCTCATCACTGAGCTAGGGTATGAGTTCGAATCTTTGTGCAATTCTTACCTTTAATTCTTAGCACAAAGCAAATGCCTTGTTTCTTACCACGTATGAGATCATCCTGTCCAGCAAAAACCTCCTTTAGATTAGATTTGATTCGAAAATTTAGGGTTAGGTTTCCACCGAACTCATCTCGGACCGGCCGAGCTCTGGAGATCGGTCTCACCGATTTGGTTTAGGCCATTGCACTTGCAATTTTTGGTCTGACCGAAACTTGCAAATAGGTGTGACCGAGTTCAACTCTCGGTGAAACCCTAGCAATCTCGGAGTCATCGAACTGTGTCTCGGTCTGACCGATTCCACTAGTTTAGACTCCAAAAGTTGCTTCGGTGACACCGAGTTTAACAAATCGGTAGCTCCGAAATGCTTTCTGTGGAAAACTAAAACTAAGTTTTTGACTCATCTGTTTTGCAAAATCTCTGCACTTTGTGATGCTCATCCACTCTATCTCATCTATAACTATTCACAGGGTCAGCTGTCAGTTTGCAGTGCCAGAATGTCTGATCAGAGTGATAGCCAGAACAGGTCAGAAGAGCAGGTGAATCTGAGTGAGGGCACTAGTCCCTCTGGCAGTTATGGTGAAGGCAGCAGACGTACTCCTAGCAACCTGCCTAAGGCTGCTACTAGGTAGAGGAGGAAGAGGAATTCTGGTTCTGAAGATGAAGACTATGTAGCTGATGAGGAGGAAGTCAGCTCCAAGAAAAAGGTTGTCAAGAAGGAATTTGGCACAGCTACATCTACAAAGCCTGGTTTGAACAAAAAGTCTCCTGCAAAGAGGGTGCCCATGTCTAAAGCAAGAGCCTCAACATAGGAAACAATTGAGTTCACTCTTGAACCAAAAGAGGATGGTGAAGGCAAGAAGAGGAAGGAAAGGGTCAAGAAGACCATCGCTAGAGTCATTGGGAGATCCTCTATGATGAGAGATCCAACTGAGGATGAAGAGGAAGAGGATGCTACACCAGCACCCAAAACTCAAAAGCTAATGGGGGATGCCATCAAGTCTGGGTTGCCCCTTCTAAGCCCAAGACAACCCCCAAAGCTTCTGCTCCAGCCCCCAAGACTGCACCAAAGAGGAGCACAAGGAATATACCAGCTACTGAGAAGAATAAGGCCCCAGTGCCTGAGATTGAAGAAGAAGAAGATGATGATGCTGAAGCCCAAGTGCTTAGGAAGCTAAAGCCCAAGATCCGTGAGCATGATGACAATCATCCAGTGGCAGAAAATGTGAAAATCAGAAAAGATGCAGGTCTCAGATTATGGAGAGAGTCAGATCCATATGATGTGAGGAGAAGGATTGTTGTGGATTATATATAGGTTTCACACACCAAGGAGCAGCAGGACTTCTATGAGACCATTCTGCTAGATAAGTAGCCTATTGTCTGTGATATGAAGTGGGTAGACTGGAAGTACATGGACAACAATGAAGACCACTTCCCAGGAGTGCATGAGAGCTTCATACTATGTGGAATAGACACTTTTGTGGGTCAGAAACTCACCAAGTGGAATGATGAGCTCATTATGCAATTCTATTCCACAGCTCATTTCTATCCTGATGGAAGGATTGTCTGGATGTCTGAAGGTACAAGGTACCAATCAACAGTTGCTGAATCGGCCAAGCTGATAAATGCCCCTGCAGAGCATGAGGATGACATAGATGTCTATGCCAAGAAGAAGAAATATCACAACTCCATGGCTAACATGTATAAGGAGATTCCTGACAAAGCCTTGGAGACTCACAAGATGGGCTTAGTATATTATCTGTTGTCTGGTCTGACCACCATCAACACTATCTTGAGGCACACCTTGTTTCCCAAATCAGGAGATCATAGGATGATCAGAGGCCATTCCATAAACTTGCTGCAGTTGTTTGTCGTGCCCCCGAAGTTCAAAGTGATGAGTCTAATTGTTGAGACAATCAAGAGGACGGCTGCAGATCAGAAGAGATCTTGTGGGTATGCTCCACACATCCAGATGCTCATCAACTCCAAGATGGGCACATGCACATACTTATTGGCTAAGGAACATCTTCCCTTGAGGCCTGACTTTGAGGACAACACAGTTGTCATGAATGATGAAGATCCCACATCTGTAGAGGCTCAAGAGAAGAGGGAGAAAGCAAAAGCTGAGAAGGCAGCCAAGATGCCAAGTGTTGAAGATGCTTCTCAAGTGTTTCTCAAGTCAAAGCAAGATCAACTTGGATATCTTATTCAAGCAACCTTGAGGATTGAGAAAGGACTGGCCACCCTGAATCGAAATCAAGAGAGCCTGGAGAGGATCATTGAAACAAAATTCTATGATCTTGACTTGAAGGTGACAGAGATGCAGACAGCTGTTGAGCAGCTCCAAGAAGAAGCTGAGGAGAAGAAAGGGAAAGCTGCCACAGATGCCTTTCAGAGAGTGCCTAGGGCACAGAGATCTGCAACAGTTCATGTGACAGACACAAGAGCTACTACATCAGCACCTGCAGCTACAGCATCAGTAGCTCCTCCAGTTGCCACTCCACCAGCTCCAACAACTTCAACAGATGCATTCGTTCTTGGAGTCCTCTCAACGCCACCTCCCGAAGATCAAGCCTAGAGAGATGCATAGCACTATGCATTTTTGAGCTTTTTGGTAACTTGTTGCCAAAGGGGGAGAAAGTGTATAGATCATAGTCTTTGAGAGAGAGAGAGAGCTAGCTTCTTTTTGCTATCTCTTTTTCTATTTGGTTGATACTTATTTGTGTGCTTGCTTGGATGATACTTTATGTGTGTGTGAGATACTTGTATGGTCATGTGTTTGATCATATCATATCTTAATGCTTGTGCTTGAATGGTGCTATTACTTATCTCTCATATATGATCATTCACTTTGCCTTGGTGATGAGTGCATACTTTATTTTCTGTCTTTTTGAGCGCTCCACCAAGACGTATGTGACATGGAAGAGTAACCCATGATCCTAATCGATTGTGTATTTGCATTCAAAAGAAAATTTTAAATAATGCACAAATTTAGGGGGAGCTCTTGCTTATCACATACTTCTCAAAGCGACGATATATTTCAATCTTATTATCATTTGTCGAAGCTTTGATCTATATGTTGTCATCAATTACCAAAAAGGGGGAGATTGAAAGTGCAACTATCCCTGGGTGGTTTTGGTAATTCCTAACAACATATAGCTCATTGAACTAATGCTCTTTCAAGATGATCATTTCAGAAAGTTCAATGATTGGCATGGCATGGACTAGGAATGTGGACCCCTCAAAATTCTAAGGACACATATTGGCTCAAGCTCAAGACTCTACATTTTCATTTTAGTGATCCAAGATCACATTAAGTCCATAGGAAAAGCCAATACTATTAAAAGGGGATGAGGTGTTGCTTAATGGCTTGCTTGCTCAAAATGCTTACTGATATGCTCCAAAAGCCATCAACCACTTTCTCATTTCCACATATGTCCCAAACCAAAAGTCAAACTCGGCCCCACCGATTTGATCTATCCGGCGCCACCAAGTTCATTTGACATAGCCATAGCTAGAAACCTTAATCAGTTCGGTCTCACCGATAGGGATCTCGGTCTCACCGAGGTGGGATTGCAAACTCTTTGTTTCCCTTCATAACGTTTCGGTCTAACCGAGATGAGCGATCGGTCCACCGAGTTCGCAATGCAAACTCTCTATTTCCCTTTCGTAACGTTTCGGTCTCACCGAAATGAGCGATCAGTCCCACCGAGTTTGCCTGACCAACTCTCTGTTTGCCTATTACAAACATCGGTCTCATCGAGTTTATGTGATCGGTCTCACCGAGATTACGTTATGCCCTAACCCTAATGAAATCGGTCCCACCGAGTTGACATGTCAGTCCCACCGAAAAACCTAACGTTCATATTTTGAACTAAATCGGTCTGACCGAGTTTGAGTATTCGGTCCCACCGAGTTTGGTAAATTGTGTGTAACGGTTCGATTTTGTGTCGAGGATGTATATACCCCTCCACCCTTCCTCCATTCATGGAGAGAGCTATCAGAACGTGCCTACACTTCCAGCATTCATTTTCTGAGAGAGAACCACCTACTCATGTGTTGAGACCAAGATATTCCAATTCAACCACAAGAATCTTGGTCTCTAGCCTTCCCCAAGTTGCTTTCCACTCAAAACATCTTTCCACCAAATCCAAATCTGTGAGAGAGAGTTGAGTGTTGGGGAGACTATCATCTGAAGCACAAGAGTAAGGAGTTCATCATCAACACACCATCTATTACCTTTTGGAGAGTGTTGTCTCCTAGATTGGTTAGGTGTCACTTGGGAGCCTCCGTCAAGATTGTGGAGTTGAACCAAGGAGTTTGTAAGGGCAAGGAGATCGCCTACTTCATGAAGATCTACCCAAGTGAGGCAAGTCCTTCGTGGGTGATGGCCATGGTGGGATAGACAAGGTTGCTTCTTCGTGGACCCTTCATGGGTGGAGCCCTCCGTGGTTGCACAACCTTTACCCTTCGTGGGTTGAAGTCTCTATCAACGTGGATGTACGATAACACCACCTATCGGAACCACGCCAAAAATCTCTGTGTCTACATTGCGTTTGCTCCCTCCAAACTCCTCCCCTTTACCTTAATATGCAATGATTTACATTCCGCTGCTATACTCTTAGACTTGCATGTGTAGGTTGATTTCTTGACTTGTGCTAAGTTGCTAAAATCTGCCAAGACTTAAAATTGGGAAAAGACTAGATTTTCATTTGGTCAAGTAGTCTAATCACCCCCTGGACATACTTTCGATCCTACATGTGTCGATCGTGATGCCGAACTCTTGGTCGGCTCACCGAGGTGACAATTGACCTGTATGATGTAGGCTCGACGAAGCGACGACACGTCTAGTGTAGGTCGGCATCCATGGAGCAACGAGGTCGGACCGGTTTGACACCGGCGCGACGTTGAAGAGCGCCTCGGAAAAGGCTCAAAAAATTGTGGGCACGTGTTTGGGAACAAAACACAATACCCTAGAAAAAATTCCTCCGAAAAGGATGTCTGATATCTTGTTCAAGAAAAAGGATGAACTCGGGTCGGGTTCATTTTCACGCAGAAAACAGATCCAAAAATTGATGCACACTCCTTGGACGTTTCCAGAGTTAAGGATCAAGCTAAAATTATGAGGGTTGACGATATAAGAACTCCGGAGCCGATGAACCGTTTGATCTTTCAAGCAATGTCCGAGCTTCCTGCTAGATCCTCGCCCCAAATTCATGAGATTCTCATCCAGATCCGTCAAGTCTTAATTATATCGGTGATTTCCGGAGATTTATCCATCGGAACACAATGAATATTTACAAGGTTGTTATATACTCAATTATGCACAATCCCTCCTAAGTAATCATCAGAGCGATCCTCGAGGAAGAGGGGACATCTAAAACAAATATGACGTCTACAAAATTATGCATGGTTGCACAAGGGCAATGTTGACGTTGAACCCTCGAGCTCCATGGAAGGGTTTTTTTTCATGATCTCGGTTGAGATCAAAGTTGATATTGATGGAGATGCCCACCGATCTCTCATAGATCGGACATGAGCACAATCCTCGGCCTGGCCGAGGTTACCAGTCAAGTTGGCGAAGAAGATCCATCTCGGCGCGTAGATTGCATCGGAGTCGGTCTATATTCCTATCACACCGCGACGACTACGAGAGAGACCTGTATGGGCCACCAATGACAGAGTTAAATCCGGCAGATCTCGGGTAGGGGATCCCGAGCTGGTGATCTTGGCACAATGATATCAGGACGAAGAAGGGACATACCATCAAGTGGGAGATTTAAAGCATTTATGAGAAAACACCTATTTTTGGGTGAAAATTATGTTGATCGACATCATAAAACCCTTCAATACGTAGGGACGATCAAGTGGGAAGAAAAAATCCATGCATGACTATCGAGAAGAGAAGATGGTTGCGATATGATCAAACCCACTCGTAACAATGATCGCACCGTATGCCATCACCTCCCCCTAGTCGATTACATCAGCCATGTATGATCGGATCTAGGAGGTGACGAACGAAGAGGCCCCAGCCATAAAACATAAGTAGAACACCTCACCGTCAAAAGGGATCCAAAGGGGGAATCTGTAGAAGGGTGTCGCCACGCCATTGCCTCGGTCAAGGCGACTATGACATCAACCATCATCATCATCCACATCATCGATTTCGACTTTGATATTCATATCGTTGGTCTCAAACCCTAGTGTGGATTCATACATGTGTTACATTAATGATGCATCCATCATTTTCATGAACACCTCAATGATGTCTTCTATTTCTATGTTTGAGTAGTTCCCTAGATCTCGGGGATATGGATGAATAGTAGTATGTGTATGAACTGAATGTCGATAAGATATCCGATCTATGTCATGTGTTTGTGTTAACTTTCCTTCATGATGTTGTGTGAATGTCGACCGCACATCATTTGCCCTTGTGTTCTTCAAGGATGGTACTATCATTGTGAAGTGGGAGTTGAGGTAGTGCGGTGGCAGAAGCTACCTCTCACCTTAGCGGATCTTTGGTACAAGGAATAACGGGGACCCAAAAGCTTTATGTCGCGTCCACAGATAGACCCTTAATCATTATTGTCTCGGCCGACGGGTAGATGGATGGTGGTGGCATGCGTGATACGAAGTTGCAACAGTGTGCATGTATCTTTATTTGGCTCCACCAATACACAACAGCATATACCAAGGGTTACATATCTGAACCAAGAGTTATGCTTTCACATAATTAAGTAACATGCTCACTAGTGCTGAATCCAGACACCCTAAGAAATGCCTTTAGCCTTATTGGAGTTTCCATCATTTTCGTTGCTCTCTTGTTCTTAGTTTCTATTCTAGCGCACATAAATTCTAGTTCAAACACTCTTGCAGTATTTCCACTTTCGCACCATTTTTTCTTTGGACCTAAAATAACTTACATGTGTGTTCCGATAAACCTCTATAAGAGGCACAAAACAATTTCATAAGCTCTCTATGCAATCGATACTCTTACTTCGAAAAGTCATCATCAACCAAACCATATGTACTTGTAGGAGATCACTACTTTGACACGACTAAGTGTGGGTCCTTAGAGTCAATAGACACTCATAGGTTGACTTTCTTCGCACACGCCCATAGGATATACTCCTCCAACAATGTACCATCACACACGGACACCATCGCGTGAATCGTCATTTTTCAGCCACTCTTGATGATCCCCGCCATTGTCTAGCTTCTCTCTCTATGACATCTAGGCTCCTCCTATTAGTATTCTTTCTTTCGACCATGTTGCCCTCTAAAATCCATGGCCGCTCATCGCCTTACACCTCAACATATTGTCCACCTAAACTACCACGCCAGCCTTGATAGATGGGTCCCACCAGTCGGGAATGTTGTCAAACCATGCTTTTTTAGGGGGCATGGTTTGACAACATGCTTAGCCGAGCATTAGTGGTATTTGTGAAGAGCCGCGCCTCGGAACCGGTGGTTTGTTGAAAAAGGAAATCAAAACCGCCGGTTTTATAAATGAGAAAAACTAATCTCCCATGCACGGGAGGTACCGTGCATGCATGCGCCGTTGGTTTGCTTGGAGATCCGATGCCATATGCATTTATACCGCTGGCACTTAGTTAGTTGTTTCTCTCATCATATGCAAGTACACTGTTCCACCTATGTTCATTCCACCATCCCATGCTTTTTCATTTTATTTCCAAGTTCAAATCTAATTTATCTTATGAACCAAAATTACAATTTATGATCCGTTTTCATATTTGTGTTTTTGACGACGAGACCTTTGAAATGAGACCACTTTTCAATACATTTCAATAATTTTTAAAATTTAAATTCTGAAACATAGTGAAACACTACAAGAGTACACATAACTATGTCATGTTTTGTTAAACACAGTGGCGGAGCTAGAAGAAGATTGCGGCTGGGGCTAAGCTATGTGAGTGAAAAACTTCTATGATTTTCTATGCTTTCTCTACAGGAATTACAAGGGAATTTGTTACTAGGCCTGGGGCTATAGCCCTAGCTACCCCAGGCCTGTCTCCGCCACTGGTTAAACACTAGATAAGGTCAAAGTTTTGTTGCAATAAAATATATTAATATTTACAAACTTTTAGATTACTAAGAATCAGTTTGATACACATTGGCACACAATGTATCATTATGAAATGCAACAAAACATGGGGAGCCGTAGTGAAACAATAAGATACTTATTTTGTGAAATACATTATTAAATTTTTCACATGGAATTGATAAATATGTATGGAACAAGTTCGAAGCATGGTGATTTAGTTGTCAAAAGGTAATTTCTGAAAATATATTCAATATTGGTCTTGTTTTAAAGACTTTGTAAAAGAAACACTATTGTGCACACAGAATGTAAAATAAACTTTTATTTCAACATGCATTAGGCATCTATTTATTTGAATGAAACCTAGTCAGTACAGATTAACATGCGAATGTATGTTAGGTGAGAAAATAGGGATTCCATACAGCAATAAAAAATGTGATGGATGCATGCACGGGAGGTCCCGTGCATGGTAGAAAATCCACTCTCTTTTATAAATACCAAGTAACAATCGTGGTGGGTTTTGTCTAACTTACTCAGTTTATATAACCCGGTTAATCCTACTACAGATGCATGAACATGTATGAATGAATAACTAAAACCAATATATTAGCTTTTCTTCTGTCTTCCTCTGATATTATCAACTTAGGTATCTATGAACAGTGTAGATGATGCTCGATCGTATTGGGCCCATAATAAAAATCATAGTAGAGGAATATCACTAATTAGCAGACTTCAAAAGACCCCACGACTCTCCTCTTTTGCCAAAGGCGGGAGGGGGAGCCTTCGAGCTGGTTGCTTTTCTGCGCCATGATAGAATATCACCCATGGGGGCTTTGTAGGTGAAGACTCCTCGCAAGAAAGAGAGGGGAGGAAAAAGAAAGCAAAAGCCACACACCCCGGCCAAGCAAGCGAGAAAGAAAGAAGACACCACCCCAACGCAGACCTAGCTAGCTATAGCCAGCCACACACACGCACCAGCGGCACGACCACGAGGGCAACAAGAAGGGGTCTCTCGGCGTCGCCTCGTAGCGCGGAGGCGGGCGGGCGATCGAACCCTATTCCTTGTCCTTGAATCTCCAATCCAATCCCCCTACGCGCTCAATCAGGGAGATCTAGGGAGAGGAGAGGCAGCGGCAGGGGAGAATAGTACAAGAGAAGAATGTTCTCTTCCAAGAAGGCCGCTAGCAGCAGCGCTGGCGCGGTGGCGGTGCAGGCGGGCGGGGCGCCCATGTGCGTGCAGGGCGACTCGGGCCTCGTCCTCACCACCGACCCCAAGCCGCGCCTCCGGTGGACGGTGGAGCTCCATGAGCGCTTCGTCGACGCCGTCGCCCAGCTCGGCGGCCCCGACAGTACGGCTCCAAAACCCTTCATGTGCTGCGTGCTGGTCACTTTTTATAATTATTAATTCCATCGCTGAGAATTTTGTGCTTGCTGTAGAGGCGACGCCGAAGACGATCATGAGGGTCATGGGGGTCAAGGGGCTCACTCTCTACCACCTCAAGAGCCACCTTCAGGTGCGTCCGTGTGTGTGTTGTTGCACCCTCTAATTAGGGTTAGGTCTAATTCTTGTTGGCATGATGCGCTCTCTCACACATGCATGCTGGCTAATCTGTTTGGTCTTTTCATGTGCAGAAATTCAGGTTGGGAAAGCAGCCGCACAAGGACTTCAACGATCATGCAGTTAAGGATGGTAAGAGCTAACACATGCAATTCAATTATGAAGATGAAATTGTGCATGACTACTCTACTACTAGTAATATACAGTTATGTTTTTCTCTAAAAAAATATACAGTAATGTTATAATCTTCGTGTTGCTGAACTTTTTTGCAGCTGCGGCAGCAATGGAGATGCATAGAAACGCGGCCTCTTCTTCAGGCATAATGGGGAGAAACATGAACGAGTAGGTTAAATCAGTTAGTAAGAAGTAGAATATGTTAATTACTTTGCGTTCACTCATATCCCAATTGTTAAGCTTTTCACTCACCACTTTTCCTTTACCGTTTGTGAATCTCAATTTCAGCCGCAACGTGCACATGAACGAGGCCATCAGAATGCAAATGGAGGTTCAAAGGAGGCTGCATGAGCAACTAGAGGTGATTAATCAACCAAGAATCAAAGTACGCATGGGTGGATGCTAAAAAGACTGTCAATTTCTCATGAAGTTTATTTTTCTCCTTCTAAAAGCATTAGGAAGTTTACTCAACTCCCCTTTTCTGAGCACCTTACCACCTTCCCATGCAGCTCATGCTCCTCAACTTTTAGATACATCATGCATGCATGCATGCAAAAACACTGTTATTAAGTTTAATTGCTTACTCGGTTGTCACTATTGTGTAGCTTAATTACGCTTAAATTAGTTAACTCATGCATGCATGAACATGAGTTATACATGACAATTGACACGCAGGTGCAGAAGCACCTCCAAATGAGGATTGAGGCCCAGGGAAAGTACATGCAGTCCATCCTGGAGAAAGCATACCAGACGCTTGCCACCGGCGACGTCTCGGCGAGCCCTACTGCTGGGTACAAATCCCTAGGCGGCCACGCCAGCGTCCTCGACGTGTGCTCCATCAAGGACATTGGCCCAGCTTCCATGGGCTTCCCTTCCCTGCAGGACCTGCACCTCTACGGAGGCGGTCACTTAGACCTGCAGCAGCAGCAGCCAATGGAGAGCTTCTTCGCGTGCAGCGATGGCGGCGGCATTGGGTCGTTGGGGAAGAAGAGGTCCAGCCAGTACGCCGGAGGCAAGAGCCCTATGATGTGGGGTGACGGCGACGAAGGCGACGAGGATGACAAGGGCGATCAGCTACTCCAGATGGCACCGCCGATGATGGACGACATAGACTCCATGTACGAAGCGAAGCCGATGATGACCATGTCCGGCGACTCCGCTGGGAGCAGAGGGTTCGACGGCGGCATGGGGTCGAAGCTCGAGAGGCCGTCCCCCCGGCGGCCGCACATTGGAGCCCAGAGGATGGGCAGCCCGTCGGTGATCTACGGGTAAATCAAGCGATCGACCGAATTAAGTTAACTAGAGCTTTTTGTTTAACCGGCCGGGTGCATGTGGCTAAATAAGTATAGCTTGAGTGCATGGAATCAGGAAATTATAGAAGAAATTATGCGTCGATCAGGATGATCTTTACACATATAGTGATGCATCACATGTCTATGTCATGATGCTCAAGGTCTAACTAAGATGATCTGTTGTGTAATTGTACGTGTTCTAAATTAATTAATTATGGCGGTTGTAAATTTGTAATGTAATTATTTGGTGATCTTGCATGCTGATGTGGCAAGCTTCCATGCATTGATCATGGGACACATGTATATCGTCAAAAACATATTGTTAATTAATTCTTATTGGTTGGGTCTGGAACATGCGCATAATTTTGAATTATTGCATTGCTGTGTGACTTGTGGAGTTGTGGTGCAAATGTGACTTCGGACACTTGCGCGCCTTCGTATCAACTAACAAAACTATATTTTTCTTGGATAAAAAGGAAGAATGTCAGGATATATATACACTGAGAGAAAAAAGAACTTTTGATCACCACTAAGGATGCCCACAGCCAAATTATTGCAAAACCGAGGAACACTGGCACAACATATATGATATGTGCTCGCATGCATAATAAGGCTATAATATACTGATGACGTGCAACCTCGTCCATTTAGGAATATATAGTACCCTTTGGATGACTGAGGAATACACAATCTAATGCCTATGCTTATGTTCCAAAATTCGTAACTCTAGCTAGTTAGTCTAGTAACTTAGTACCTTCAAGGCAAAGCTTGCATGCACATGCATGCATGAGAAGTACCCCATCCATTGAGTTTTTAAGGCTGGCATGGGTTTTTAGGTCTTTGGTTTGATTAACGAAATCATGTGGTATATGCCAATAAAAATATACTCCCTCTCCGTTCCTAAATATAAGCTCTTTTAGACATTCCAATATATCTATATACATCTGTATGTAGTTCGTATTAAAATATCTAAAAGACTTATATTTAGAAACGGAGGGAGTTTATAACACATGTTTTGTTAGTGAAGTTGAAAGCCTCAAAACTTCCCACAAAAGAAAAGCCTAGAAATTTGTGTCCGCCTTACAGATTCGGATAGAGGGGTAGTATGTATTAACGTCCATGTATTAAAAAGCGTTGTCATCCAAAAAATGCTTAGTCTTCAACAACAAAGAACTGAACATGTATTTGAAAAGCATGCGTGTTTCGGAAAATACAATTCAACATGCATGCTCGTGAAAAAAAACATGCTAATGTGTGCTGCTAATTAGTGATCATGAAAAGCCAGAGCAACTGGGGGCAATCTGTAGAACCACTAAACGTGGACAATTTTTTATCATGGAAATATTATTTGAAGCAAAGCTGGGTCATGTAGATTGCATTGTTACTATGTAAAAATTTGGTGCAAACTAAGTACATGCACTCAATACCTGCGGGGTGGGCCAAACAGAAATGATGGTTCTACAGTATTTAAAGAGGAAAGGATGAAAAGAGAAGGGAGAGAAAAGAGTGGTCAGGATACTCGTACTTCATGCACGCAAGGGATGTGTGTATTTTGGAATCTGATTAGATCAAATGATAACTCGAACTATCAGCAAAATATCAGTTATAGAAACTAGTAACTTATCTCTAATTAAATTACTAATTTGATTCTAGCGTGCAAGGTTTGAACCTCTTTTTCAGAAGAACAAATAAGACGAAAAAAATGTGCATGCTTAATTCAGTCCTCATGTATCTTGTATCCTGGTCATACGAGGTTCCAGACCAGGTTCATACTTAATTTAGGGTTTGCTTGAATTGCATGAAATTGGTAAAAGATTAACAACTAGAAAATCTATGGAGATAGTCGTTTCGATCAAAAACATACATACAAGTGAATCAACCTAGCTATGTGAATGAGTATGAAAATATGCCTGTTAAAATTCCTGTGGAGTTGGTGCCCAAACCATTGGAATTTGAATAGTATCTTCTATTTAATCCAGAAGTGATTTATATATAGGGTAAAAATAAAAGTGTGTATATCAGTATGTTTGAACATATGTATGCTGAGATCTTGTACGTAGAAGCGGTTTTATGACAAATTTATGCATATATACTTGAAGTGTCTAATTAATTTGAACATTTTAAAATATATTGACAGTAAAGTTTCAAATGTCAAATATGCATGTGTCCAAAGCGACAACTTAAGTTTAGAAAACTGATTGGGATGTATAAAATCATGACAATCGATACAAATCCGAGGTTTGGAAACTAAAATCCATGGGCACCCCACAATAAAACAAGAGTGAATACAGCCTCGTTAGTTTTTACGATATACAGCAGTGTGATCTTTATTAAATTAATTGGAGTGATATAATTCACATAGGGTCATATATGTTCATGTGCAAATGCAAACAAAAAAACATGTTCATGTCCAAATGTTACGCACTGTATGCCAATGTTTAGGTCAAAGCCAATCATTTTGACCTATGCAAAAAAGACAAGTCGAGTGTCAAATGCTTGGCATATATAGATCACTGGACTTTGTTTTTTTCTATGAAATACATATGTTCTTTTCCGCATGAAAATTTTTAAGCATGTCTTGGACACTGACGTGGACATGTATAAAAAAATCAGAACATTTTGAATTTGCTTGACATCCGTTGCTGGGGGCCAAAACGGCATGCCGGAACCCAGGTATAAGTATATGCATAAATTTCTATTTTGTTCAAAGTATACTGCCTGCACTCCAGTCAGCACGCAGATCACCGCATCGGCTCCTACTTGCCGTCCCCTGTCAGTATGTGCATTTTAGCCTGCGCGCGGCCTGTCTTTGGTAAACATAAAAAGGAGAAGCGGCAGAAGCAGACGCAGTTTAATTAGCTACTCCAGCCCGGTACCCTAGGGTTGCCCTTTATTTGACTAACGAGGAGACGCAGAGATTTCGAAGGAAGCTTCTTCCTGAGCCTTACCGGGAGTACACTGAAGCAGGAGCAAGTTCCAAAAGCTCATGCCACTGCTACAGTACGCGCGCGCAGCTCCCGAGGCAAATCATCTTGGGTTTCACCAAAGCAAAGCAGCCCGCAGGGCAGGCCGGCCCCTGGTGGCCCGGGCTGGCTCGCCTCGGGTTCACCCCCGGTCGGTGGGTCCCTTGTGCAAGAGACAAGCGCCCTATTGCTGCCGCCCTTTGGAGGAGAGGGGGGTGAACAAAAAGGTAAAGGTGCATGTCAGTGTCCAGCCAGCCGGCCATTGTTTGACGAGGGAGGAAGCTTCGTTTATTCCCTCTACTTCCACCGGTTGCTGTACTGTACAAGTAGTAGGTAGGAGTAGCAGCGTACTAGTATAGTACCATACGGTTGGTTGGCTCGTGCTGCTGCTGGCCCCATTCACTCTTACCGCCTGCCCAGGGTCTGCACTCATCGCTCGATCTAGCTGCTGCTACCTCGGTAAGCGGGAAAGAGGAGATACCAGCCAGATCTTCTCAGCTTTTCGTATTAGGCGTCCTTTTGTTTGTTCAGAATGTGAGAGATCTCATCGGCTCATGCCGCATGTGGGAGTGGTTTCTGCGAAATTCCTGCTTGCCAACAAGCGTTTACAAGTACTCCGAACTTGACAATATGGCCACTACTCACTCCGTCTTATACAACTACTAACACACGTGTTGTTTAATAACCTACGCCGGTCAAGCATTTCAGGTTCGACCACCAGTTTTAACATTGACAATGCCAAATTGTTACGCAGTCTTCAAGTTACGTATTCATGGTACAGAATAGTTTTTATTTCAAACACCACAATTCAAGGCATCGATGGTTAAAATGTCATGTAGACCCACTGCTGCTTGCAGGATATTGGTTACTCATGATCTGTGACGCTTTGGTGACACAGATACAACTGACATGCAGGAGCAAGAGTCGCCAGAAACACAGAATGCAGCATCACTATACTCCCTCCGTCCTTTAAAAAGTGTACTTCCAACTTTGTTGGAGGGTCAAACTATCTCAAACTTTGATCGAGTTTATGAAAAAATATATCAATATTTTTGAAACAAAATGGGCATACGATGAAAATATATTTTATCATGAATCTAAATCTACTCATTTGATGGCATAAATGTTGATGTACTATTGTATAAATACGGTCAAACATAAAACAGTTTGACTTTCCAACAAAGTTGGAAGTACACTCTTTAAAGGACGGAGGGAGTACCATTTTAGAGGATATGCTCTCTGCACCAAGTGAACAACGTGATGATTATTAGTACTGTACCAAAGTTCAGAGACGAAGCCGTGCTTCACGTTTCATTCATTTACAACTCATTACAACCCATTTATTAGGACACGGCCTACTCTCTTTATTTCCATCTTACACCTTACGCCTGCAGAGCTATCCACGCTTATCAGCGCACCTGGCCCCAGTAGGTTCTCGATCCTTCTCCATTCAGGTGGAAGCGAAGGCCAACTTCAAGCATCAACCCAGGTTGCCCATGCACACGTACTTAATCTGCAACCGCGGTCAAGCAAATGAGAAACGAGTAACACGTCGGGAAACAGTTTAGAGAGTCACATGTACCAACCTCCAGGTAGTCGTCCATGCCGTATTTTGATCCTTCTCGCCCAAGCCCAGACTGCTTAACCCCACCGAATGGCGCTACCTGGAAATTATGTGAAATATATCTTACATTGTAGGCTCATAACGCAGGAGATTAAGTGATTTGATTTGGCGTTCTATCACCTCTGCTGAAATTAATCCCTCGTTCACACCGACAAGCCCGTATTCAAGAGCTTCAGAAACACGCCATGACCGCGCAATGTTCTTTGTAAACATGTATGCGGCTAAGCCTGCAGCATCATGGATAATGAGGTTACTAGAATGAGTTTACAACATGTTTTCACAAAATTAGCCTTAAGCCAAGACTATGGAATTGCTCGAATAAGATTCATTACCGCTAGGTTTTCTTAAGATGGTTATATATACTTAACACAAAGAATTCAGACATGGCAGATTATAGTTACCACTATCTAGAAATATGTCAATGTTGTATCATTCTCTACCAACGTTTTCTGACTGCGACATACCCTATGCATTATGTTTAACTGCAGGTTTTTTGTTAAAGGGCTTGACATATATGGCAGTCTACAGAAAGGGAATCCTAAAAAGTTAACTTGGGCCAGAGAATGAACCTGCATTGGTGTCGTTTGCTAAATGGATTGCTTCCTCCTCAGTTTTGAATGGTATAAGTGGTGCAACTGGACCAAAGACTTCTTCACTGAAGCAAAATGTATTGGCCTTGTTACACATTAAGAGTTCAAATCTGAAGATAGTTATAAATTTGCAAAGGACTGGACCAACGATTTCATGATTTCTGCACATAAAAGTAAGATCTATGCACTGAAACAAGATGGACATGATGTAGAAATTCAAACTTTACCTGAAAAGAAGCATATCATTGCTTACATTCCCTACCACGGTTGGCTCATAAAAGCTCATCCCAAGGCTGTGCCTTTTACCACCGAGCATGATGTTGGCTCCCTACAGAAGGACCAAGATAAGGAGATAATTTACAGTTTACATGCAGTTGCAGGTTATGTTGGAGATTTGGTATAGAATCATCAGACAAGCATCTTGGTATAGAATTGTCTCTTGTTAGTGTGTGGGTGATGAACCAGAGTCAAGATTCAGGAAAACTGTGGTTCCTCAACCACTTAACTTTCTGATTCACCTTTTAGAAAATGTTACCAACAATCCAGCTGGGGCCAGGAAATGGTCTAAGCCATAGTTTGGAACCTAACATCTAGTTCCAATAGAGAAAATGTACGCCGTTACAGTCATTTGAGATTACCTTTGAAGTAGCATCACCTACAAACTTCTCTACCTACAAGAGAACAAGCCAAAAAATAAAACATGTGAGGATCGCTACATAAAATATTTCAGAATCATTGCAAGTGCAAAATATGAACCTTTTGAACAGCAGCTTCATTGATTAGAGGACCCTGCATGTGAAAGAAACTGTAAAACCTGACATGAGGTACCAAAAAGCAAATAACATAGCAGATCACGAGCATTATCCATTATGATGCAGCACGAAGTTCAATCATAATTCATAAGGGTCTATTTGGAAGACAAGATTCTATAAATTAAGGAATAAAAAACACGTAGGATTGAGATCTCATGGCTTGTGGCATCCGTCAGGTTTTGAATTGAGTCAACTAAAACAGCAAATATCTCCCAGGGCAAGCCGTCACGCTGCCAGATGCAACTGACGACTGGCAGGCAGACCTTGTTGACCGTTTCAAGAGGGTTGTACCCACAACTTACGGAACCTAAAAGGACCTTCAGGAAGACAGCCATGGGCCCACGTTGATGAAGTGGCTTTGTTTGATTTTTATCAGCATTTCTTGGATTCGATTAGTGAGGACTCACTTTCCCTGCTTCATGATTTTTACAATGTTAGACTGGACATAGCTAGACTTAATTATGGACTGATTTCTCTCTTAACTAAGGCCCCGTTCGGATCTCCTCTAGCTTCTCGATTAGCTGGCTTCTCGAATTCTCGCTGGAGCAGCCTCACGTTCAGCTGGCATGAGCAGCTCCTCACGTGCACAGCCCATGAAATGGGCTTGGCCTGTTCAGCTAAGTCTTGGGCCAAAGCACTTGGAAGAGTTGGGCTGAAAATGGGTGCACGTATGTGCGGCGTGGATCTTGTTGCAGACTGGACGGAGCAGGTCGTCCGGCTGCCAGCGGCGACCAATGGAGGGAGTGGCTGCAGATGCGGAATTTGACTGCGGGCGGCGACCTGCAGGATGAGGCTGAGAAGCGAGGGGCGGCAGCGGAAGTCTCGAGGCGGCGGCGCCGCAGCTAGGGTTGAGAGAGCAGAGGCTCGCGTCTGTCTCACTGAGCTCGCTCTCGTCGGGTCAGGCTTTAGCGAGAAAAACGGTTCGAGGAATCTGCACGTGGAACTTCGGGAGGGCAATCATACGTAATTTCCAGCAACTCCTGCTTCTCATTTTTGCGAAGCTGGGCTGGAGCTGCTCCACAAAATTGCACTGCAGGCCGCTCGTTCTCCAGGAGCTGAATTCTCGAAGCTGAACCGTTCGGGTCGCTTCTCGCTCGCTTCTCAGGAAGCTGGATCGTGGAGGAGATCCCAACGGGGCTAAGTGTCCATGTGCTGATAGAATTCAAACATGTGGTCCAAATGAGCTGAAATATCCCACATAAGTAGTGAATACAATTATAATTTACTGATTTTTTAGCATTTTTTAGAAATGTTGAATTCTGAACCAAACTTTTGAATGAGCCAACTAAAACTGCAAATATCCCCAAAACCTGTCGTCCAGCCCGGGTTTTTTTTCATGTGTGCACTTATAAGTGGGACCAACAGGGATCATGTCACGGAGCCAAACGATGGATTAGAGCTACCTGCAACGGATTACACTAATAGGTTGTGTTTCATACACTAAACTTGTAGAGTAGGTGTTCTGCGCAAAATCAACCTCAATAGTTGGTGCTTTCGGCTCAGGAAACAAAAACATATGAATCTAGAAAAGTGGCTCTTGGGGTGCCCCACAAAAAATTTGTAGGAATTTGGAGAGAGAGAAGGTTGATGCAAGACACTAAGTAATTTTCCGTGTGGTCTAACCTCTTGCTAGATATCAGATGGAATTGGAGCGTATGAAAGCAAGCCTTACAAACTTGGTGGTCTCATTCATTTGATCCAGAGGGATTTCATGCGAAAAATCCTATTGACTGACATCCTACAGAATTCCTATGAAAATCCTTCAATCCAAAGAGACCCCAAGTACTGTCAAATTAGGTATTCTTATAACTCATACAGTATTAGAAAACATTGTCCAAGCAACTAACACAAGAAACACATAGCTCAAATTTTGTAGCTCAATATATAACACAGGGGGATTAAAAACTTTATATACCTGTGATGTACTCTCTTCTAGCCCATTACCGACTTGCAAACTCTGAACAGCCTTGACAAATGCACTTGCGAATTTTTCATAGATACCTACAGATGCAACTTGCATTCTTAACAGAACAAAAGAGGCACCAATAACATATTACGAGTATATGACATAAATGATCAGTATACCTTCTTGCACCAATATCCTGTTTGCACATACACACGTCTGTCCGCTGTTCCGAAACTTGGCAGCAAGCTAAATAAGAATGGAGTAGGTGAATATGCATCATATTATGATCAAAATGATAGAATTTACACATTTTAATAGTCTGTTAGCTGAAGTGGGAAAGTGTAAAATATGTTAGTAAGAGAAAGTGATACATATGAAATGAACTGCATTAGCTGATTCAGCCATTATCATGTTTGTTTGTTTGTTTTTTGCCATATCGTGATGTTATCCTCTAGAAAAGTAAGAGGGATATGTGCATTACCTGGATACCAACCCAACACTGAATTTCTAACATAATATATGTTGGGAAAGAGTGAGGAAAGTGACATGTGTTTAGCCCACGTTATGTTTCTCAGTTGCAGCTCAGGAAAAAAAAAGGGAAGTCAAGAGACATACATATGCATGCATTGACCTAAGAAAACTGAGCATTTTCAAGATCGTTCTTTAAAACCACGAAACAGGCCCCAATAGTCAATTTGCCAATTCATGCAAGTCTTAGACATAAAGTACAAATTCATCATATCTATTATGATGTTCATCTCCACCTAGAGAGCTAATCATGATCTTTTTGGTATGTATGTTAGTGGAAATACAGGACCCGAAAATAGTTGTGGAAGTGAGGAAAAGTAAATTTTTACTTACGCTGCCTTTAACGGCAACATCAATATCTGCATCATCGAAAACAATGCAAGGCGCATTCCCACCGAGCTCCAAAGAAACCTACATGAGAATTATTCTTGCGAATATCAACATTGATGATATCACACTGAAATGAAACAATAAAAGCTTCTGCAGAAACATTCCAACTAAAATAAAGGAAGTTAACCGCACAGTGAAAAGATCTTGCTAACTAACAATACCGCATATATCCTGACCAAAATTCCACTGGAAAATTAAGTCAAAATGGCAAAGCAATTATTAACATATAATGGTATTACTAGCCAGCAAGTAGTTACGGTGCTTAAAAAAGTGAAAACTCTATATCCGACACCCTAAAGAATAAAATGCTACCAAAGCTGAATTGACCGAATAGCAAGTTTTGAAAGTGGCACAGGACCAGAAAAATACAACCAAGGTGGTTCCAGAGATCGGGCGGTTTTTGGACCACTTATTGGTAAGGTCTGAGACTTTTTCGAGAAAACGCGAAGGACCTTTGCATTTCATTTGATGGGAAAGGTAGAACAGGCCTCCTAGGAAGTGAGCGGTACAGAGTCATACAAACTATCAATGGACGTCCCAGGTTGTGGGCAGAACAACCCGAAGCCCCTGGGCTCCAGCCTCTAAGACTTTCTAGATTGATGTTTCGGGCATATCTAATACTGGGATATATAGACATTCCGGGCTGAAGTGCATGCAGCATGGTATCTAGGGCCTAAACCAGACAGACACATTTTATGAAAATTAGATAAGGGCTAGTATGACCAGAAGCAGCGAGCTACTCCTGGTTTGCTGAGCCCTTCTGCACAGATATCTTACATGTTCATCTGAAACAAGGTTAGTTATTGCAATATGTCACCAAACGAAATCAATACAACTTGCAGCTATTGGATGTGTTCTTGGGAGGAGAAAGCTCTAAAGATGCACAAGAACTTTAAACTTCAGAGGTACAGTAATTTCTCCTCAAGTAGTTTCTCAGTACATACCTTTTTCACAGTGTTTGCTGATCCAGCCATCAGTTTTTTGCCAACAGCTGTTGAACCCGTGAACGTGATCTTTCTGACCTATAAAGAGGAAAACATGTGATCATGTACACCCACAATTTATATGATTTAACATATCTAAAAAAATACTTGCAAAAAAAGTACTAGATAATTAATACTGAAAGAAAGGGAAGGAAATAAAACCTGTGTGCTCTGCATTAGTTCATCACCTATCTCAGGAGCATTACCCATCACAACATTTAGTGCACCCTAGATGAAGAAATATGATTGAAACAGATGTCATGAATAGACTCATAGGAAACCTTCTGTTAAATTTAGTGCACCCTAGATGATGAAAAAATAACTGTGATGAATAAAACCTTCTGTTAAGAAACAACTTGGCAGGTGCAAGTAAAAGATGGGAAAATACTATGATTTGTTCCAATAATCGAAAACCTGGTCTTTCCCCTAGTGACTTTTGCAGGATTGCAGTTATGACTAGTTTTAACAGTTTACTTCTCAAAACGAGTAAGGCATCCCAGAAATCTAGTACTCCCTACAATCCATATTACTTGTAACTGAAAGGGATGTATCTAGTCGTATTTCAGTGCTAGATACATCCATTTGAGTGACAAGTAATGTGGATCGGAGGGAGTAACAGAATTTTCTCGGTAACTGTACCCATACCATGAATATGAAATTTTCGTTACAGAAATTTAGTAGTCCATTTTGAAACATGATCTTCAACAAGTACAGATGGAAACAGAATAAATACACTCGGACACAAATAATACTGGAATAATAGAGAACTCGAGAGAATTACAGCTGGTATTCCAGCTTGAAGAGCAAGGTCTGCTGCAGCTAATGCTGTCAGAGGTGTGAACTCTGATGGCTTGACAACAACAGTGCATCCACAAGCCAATGCTGGTCCAACCTGCGGGAAGGCATATATAAGAAAATGCACGAACATAGCTGATTTTCTTTTGGACATTTTAACCAATGGAGAAGTGTGTTTTGCTTCAGACCTTTCTGGTTATCATTGCTAAAGGAAAATTCCATGGTGTAATAGCTCCAACTACGCCAATAGGCTGCAAAAATATCCAGTAAAACTAATATTAGAAAAATAAAGGTTTACTGTACTAGTACAAGAAAATGAACTGGGAAACTAGAGTAGCATTCCAAGAAAAATAAAAGGTTATCATGACATTTTGCTTGATGAAATGAAAGGTGAGAAGTGTACGGTGTGATGATGAAATAATGTAATACTACCTCCGTCCTGAATTACTTGTCGCAGAAATTGATAGAAATGAATGTATCTAAAACTAAAAATACGTCTAGATACATCCATTTCTATGACAAGTAATTCGGGGCGGAGGGAGTATAAAAGTAATGGGGTAATGAAGGGAAAAGTGACTACCAGAAGGAACAGGCATAATAAATGTTTAGAGGGTACTAGCATATTACCTGCTTCAGAACCAATAGTCTGCGGTCAGCTAGAGTTGGGGGAATAATATCACCATACACACGCTTTGCTTCCTCAGCAAAAAATTCTATGAAACTTGCACCATAGTTCACCTGAATATATGATTAGCAACAAATTAGCCTACTATAACCCTAGATAATGACAAGCTCCAACAAACTATTGTCAGTGCATGATTTCAGCAAGTACCTCCCCAAGGGCTTCTTTCATAGGTTTCCCCTGTTCCAGTGTCATAAGAAGTGCAAGTTCTTCCTTGTGTGACATAAGTAGGTCATGCCTTTGTGGAATATACACAGTGAGAAGAAATATCCAGGTAATACTACAAGAAATTCATGCTATTATTAACACTTCAATCCATACAAACTACCATTTTCTTAGTGCCTTGCTCCTTTCACTTGCAGTGAGTTTGCTCCAAGCTACAAAAACGGAAGGGTAATAAACAAACGAAGAAAATTACGAGTGGTAAATGGAAAAGCAACTATAATGAAATATGCCAAGAAAAACATTCTTAGGCATACAAATATTTAGCAAAGGCCAACAACAACAGCAAACGCACAATTCCATGCAGGACTCGTATTTTTGTTATGAGGTGAAGATGAGTATCCTACTAGGTATTGAAAATCATAATCAAACTTGATTTAGATAAGGTTTGCATCAAAAGAGGGCATGCATTAGATATTTTTTAAACGAGCATTTCCGAAACAACAAAGTTGCCAATGCTTTAGCCAAATAAGCTTTTAGAGACCAATCTGTCTCTCCCAATTTTCTTTGCCTAAGTGCTGATCATGTATTCTCTTGCTGCCTTTCAGAGCTTGTACTAAAAAACTAGAGGATTTTGGGAGTCTACAAGATGTACTCTGTCTACTACGAAGTACAACTCCTCTGTTCTACCAGAAACAAAACAACCATCACACATTCACCTAATATGGAGACAGTATAGTAGTTCTGATTTTGATTTATTAAATTACTATTTATGGCAATAAAACAACTAAGCCAGAATGAAAGCATTTTCTGATACACAGAAGATATTAGTTGATTGTGGAGACGTAAGTGACATCTGAGCAAGGGTTCACTTGATTCATGGTGTTCCAATGCTGATCTTCCGCAGACACGGAAGCAATTTAATTTGCATATATTATTAATATTATAAGCATGTCAAGACAGTTTAACTGGCACTTACAAAACATTATTTGGTCAGTGTTCAAGCATTAAAAGCGAATACACTAATGTGTTTGACATACTATAAAATGTAGTGTTAGCAGAAGTTATTGCATCAGCTGTTTCTCTGTTGCCCATGCAGGCTACATTTGCTAGGACCTCGCCAGTTGCTGGATTTTGCACCTACAAGAAAAATAAGTTATTCCAGAAATAAAGATTGACAATCAACATTAGCAACTTACCATAGATTAGAGAATTGAGATATAAAAAGTGAGTAGAGTTGCAGTAGCAACATTTCATTAATTCCTCATACTGTTCAGCGCTCATTACAGAAATAACCTAAGGAGCAAACTCAAAAGGCTCAAGACCAGCTAAGTTCCGGCACTATTTTCATGGCTATCAAGGCGTACGGTGGCTAAGACAGGGCAAAACCATACTAAAGAATTACTCATGGCTCCAAACTATATCAGGCAAGAGGAAAATTTTAATGGTGCTAACGTCCTAGGAACGGGGTCAAAAGTCCAAGCAACATTGCCAGAGCTCATCGATGCAGCACTAACCGTATTGAGTTTTCCCGTCTCAACACTGGATCTTCAGCCTGTCAACACTCGGTGACACAACCTAGTTTATGTGCTCCCCTCGGCAGATTCACCTGTCGTGCGGCATAAAACCTCCCCACTGACCAAAACATGTTGCAACGAAGCACACAATTCTGTTTAGCCCACTCCACCAAGCAGTCTGACACTGTCGCTCACAGACTGCTCACCGGAATGCCCCGGTGGGGAGGGAATGTGCTCACAGCTTAAGAACACACGACTAATAGCTACACCAACAAAATTGCAATTCAACAGAACGAACTAAGAAATTCGGCACAAAATTTCCAACTCCCACGCGTTCCATTAAGTAGCAACTGGAGCGCCGCAATAAGCCCTGATTTCCCCTCGAAATCGAACGCTATCCGAACCGCGCCAATCAACAGGCATCGCGAAGGATGGATGGAGGGAGTAACGGTACCTCGATGGTCTTCCCGTCGTAGGCGTCGACCCATTTGCCGCCGATGAGGCCGCGCGTCCTGAGCAGCCCCGCCGCCCGGATCTTCTCCATCGCCGCGCCCGCGTCCACGCTGCCCATCTGCGCACCCACCCAGCGATTAACAGAAAAAACACGACCCACCGAGCACCACCGCCGGGGGGCGCGAGGGGTATGAAGGGGCGCAGGCGAGTGGGGTGGGGGCAAAGATGGCGTACGTGGCGGCGGCTGGCGACGCGGGAGGAGGCGGAGACGGAGGCGGCCAGGATGTGGCGGGCGCCGAGCGCCGCCGCGCGTCGCATCGACATCGCCATCTGAAGGAAGCGACGAATGACGAACACCTGCGCCTGGTGTGGCCGGGTTTCTGTGTCTTATTCACACGAGCGCTTTACACGTGGCCTGCTGAGCTGGTGCGGAGGTGGAGAAATTTTGAACGTTGTGCGATGGCGACCTCGCAACCTCTCCCCCCGACGTCGCCAAATATTCGCGGGCGACCGCACGGACAGCCAGGTCGCCCCAGATCACAAAGAATGCACTTGCGGTTTCTGCCCTCCGAAAACCATTCTATGCAGCACCATGCAGACAAGCAAGGAAATCCATTTCGACTGAACATGCTCAATCATTTTATTAATTTTATTAGGGCATCTACAATGATGATATCTTAGGAGTGCCATAAGATAATTGCTCAGGTGGAAGTGAGAGAAACCATAAGAAAAATGTTTATCTTTTCTTAATTAAGAGATGATCTTTTAGCAATAATTGTCTCACCACATATTTAAGAATATTTAGTTTTGGAGACAAGACTAAAGCAACTCATTGTACATCACTTTTTATTGTCTTATCTAGATTACATGGCGGACATAAGATAAAACGGCATTATCAACCAATATACATGCCCTTAATAACTTGGGCATTAGCAAGCAGTTTATGCCACTTTATTTACATGGTCAATACATAAATTTGAAATGGTGGCCGGAGATATGGGCCAAACAACAATCATATCTCTCTCGGGTGCACACATGCATATATACAAAGGTAAATGTTTTTAACACACAGCCTTCCTGACATATCAGGGCCACCAGCCAGCTCCTATGGTAAAGAGGACCCGGTGACCAGTGCCAACGCGCGCCCCAGGCGCACGGGCCGCGCCAACTCCTGCTACAGTGGGCCGGAAAGGGTCAATGCTATCCAGACGAGGGGCTCGACTACTTAGGCATCCAGCGACAAGACCAGAGGCATCAAGAGGATCACGGCGGCACGGCTCGGGCGGCTACCCACCTACCACTTTTCCCCTTTGTTCCTCCTGCGTGAGGCCTAGTTCATCCTTCCTTCCTCCAAATTCTTGTACCTCTTTTTGTAATCGCCACTGATTCAGACCACTGAGATGAAGAACTCATCCTGTAATACTAGATCGTGAGTGGGTGTTAACATTAACAAATCGAATAGACGCAAAATAACACTCTGAAAGCTTATATGCATCACACATGAACAAAAACTATATGTATTGTGTTATATGGATATTTCACATGGTATGAACTTCACACGGTTGATCTTCATTAGGAGCTTGGATGATCTTCGAAAAATGGCACGTTGCTGGTTTCTTTCATTTTTAGTATATATTGGATGATCTTCAGAAAACAGCATGTTGCTGGTTTCTTTCATTTTAGTATGGAGATTTTTATCTTGAACGTTTATTATTTCCTGAATAGGTGGGGCGATGAGATCAAAGATGCCGAGAGCACATAAAAATCTCCATTTGCACTAGGCAAGGACATGCTCCATCCGCTACCATAATTTCCTTCACATCCGCGTCTAGATTCAGTTCCTTGAGACTATGAAACCCAGACATGAAGTCAAGACGTGCCTCCTCATAGGACTCGGGGAGTAGAGCTAGAGAGGTAAGAAGGGGCAACTCATTACTTAGTTGGTTGATGAAGTAATTGTGACACCATGCCTTTGAGAATTTTCTTGTCTTTTGGATCAAGGTCATGACACTGGTTCCATTGGCCACCAGACAGTGATCAAGGGGGCTCGTCCTCTAGAACCAAACTCAGAATGTCGCATCTCGTCATGGAACTTAGTGTCGTGACATGGCTTCCTTTCTTGCGCAACATTACACATGCTCTGGCTGGAGGGGAAGGGCTCCCAGGTTAATTGTTTGTCAATTCTTACTCTAAGAATAGGCAGGTTCATGGAACATTTTTGTTCTAGCGTGAATAAGATTTAGCTATCCCCCCCCCTCTCCCCTTTCTCTATAACTTACTAAGCTTTCGTTTGAGTGAGATCAAGCTAAATACAACGACAGAGTCACAAAAGACCAAAGTCACCAATCACAATGTAACATCAACATGCCACGTTCCAAATATACTTATCCTTTTTATTCTCACAATACATACAACATGCTCAATCATTTTATTAACTCTCGCATAAGCAATCGGTTTCTGCCACTTTATTTTACATAGTCAATACATATTTGAAATGGTGAGTAAGTCTAATCCTCAGAGATATAGGACAAACAACAATCATCTCGCTCTCAGGAGCACGCACAAATGCTTAGAAAATTGACACAAGTAACACTCTCGATCTTATGAATCACACAGAATAAAACATATATACATCATGTTATACAAACATTGCACATAGTAGAACCTCACATGGTTGATCTTCAGTAGGAGCTTTGATCTTCATGAAACACCACATCGACGTCGCGTACTTTCATATTTTTCATCTTTTTATAGAGATAGTAATCTTGATGTTTGATTATTTTCTCAATATTGTCTCGGACCTTGAGATGAAGACCCTTTGAGTAGTTGGTAATCTCCAACTTCTCTAGACATGGACATGCTGGGTCTTCTATCACAATTTCCTCCACACACATGTCTAGGTCTAGCTTTAGTTCTTTGAGACTCTGAAACCCATCCTTGAAGGCAAGACATCGCTCCTCGTAGGACTCAGGGAGTAGAGCTAGAGAGGCAAGAAGAGGAAGCTAAACACTTAGTTTGTTGATGAAGTATTGCGACACCTTGGTCTTATTCAGAGACAACTTTGTCAGAGTTGAGAATTTCCGGAAGTATAATGGGTTACTGTCGTTTAATGGTGGCTCGATCTTCCCTTTCAGAATCATCACTTGAAGGCGTGTAAAGTTGGAGAAAGTGAACAACTCCAGGGAAATTACCTTGCCTTCAATGCTTAGGAGCACGAGGTACTTGACTTCATAGGTAGCCGCCAAGACAGCCTGGGCATTTTTGTCGGGGAGGTTCCAAATTTACAAGGATCAAGACCAAATCCAGCTCGGCCCAAACCAAAAATCTAGGGCTTCGTGAGTATGAACTAAATCCTTTTGTTTTTCTTCCATAAAATAAAATGTCTGATCTATAGAAATAAAAGATAAAGAAAAAAGGGAAATTTTTTTTCTAATCCATATCTCTCTCATTCCTTTCTTACAAACAAAAGAGTTTTTCTTATTGAAGGCTGGATTATTATCCATTTTTAGTGATAAAAAATCACGACATACTAGTTATGTCACTCTCACTATACCCACGTATAATATAATATGTGGGTATGTAGTATATGATTCGTCTATTTCTTAGAGTACGAAAGACGAATCGAATCTTCTTATGGTTCTATTTAAGAATGGGTATGCCATACACCCCGCGGGGATTGTAGTTCAATTGGTCAGAGCACCGCCCTGTCAAGGCGGAAGCTGCGGGTTCGAGCCCCGTCAGTCCCGAACTAGGGTTCAATGAATGGAGAAATTGATATTTCCTTTTTCCATGAAAAAAAAAAAAGGGGCAGGGAGCAAGATCAAATACCCACAGGGCACCCTTACTTCACTTTTTTATTTTGCATCTCTCATTAAAGAGGGAGGGAAGGCATATAGGAATTTTTTTTCACTACTCCCGATCGATAAAGATAAAGAAAGACACACATACGATATGTGGATTAGTAGAATTTAGGATATTATATTACTCTATCTTTCTTTATGATGATACCATCCTCATCTTAATTTCCTATTCCACTCTTATGGAATAGAGTACCGGTATTTTACCGGAATCCATACATAAATCGTATTCCCTTTTTATTTCAGACCTCTTTTCCCCATCTCACTTCTACTGCTTATTTGGATGTCTATGTGACCCATAGAAAGTTGGTCATATAATACATACATAATTGTATATATAACTATAAGAAAAAGGAAGGGAAATTGTATAAGATTAAGAAAGTATAAGATTAAGAAAGCTCGTGGGTTAGAGATATAGAAAAGAAAAAGTAGAAAAGGATTAAAAAAGAAGGAATTCCTAATCCAATCAAAAAACCCATTTTGGTCTTAGTGTGGATAGAGGATCTTCCTATGTTATACTATATAACTCTCATCCGTGAAATATAACTCTCATCCATGAATTGATTTGATAGATCCGATATTCATAATATTGAATTGATTCAGTATTATCAGAATGCAAGCCCTACCCTTGAATTTACAAGATACCCCATTTTCCTCTCCATGGGATTACATCCCGAGTTATTGTGAAAATAAAAAATAAAGAGGTTATGGAAGTCAATATTCTCGCATTTATTGCTACTGCACTGTTCATTCTAGTTCCTACTTCTTTTTTACTTATTATTTATGTAAAAACAGTCAGCCAAAATAATTAATTGGAATTCCAATTAATCATTGAAGAAATTAAAAAGGGATTAAATAAAAAAAATCCAAGTCTTAAATGAAAGGATCTGGTTGGAATCTTAAAGTGTGGTAGAAAGAACTACATATAGTTTTTTCTACGACACTTTAGATTCTTTCTATTATATTATCTTTGAATCTACATAGAATAGATTAGTAGATTGAAATAGTTAAGTAGTCTAATTCAATTTCTTTTTTCATTGCATCCACTTAATTTCAATCAGGTCAAAATAAAAAAATCTAAGACAATTCTTGACCAAAGAATCCATGGAAGGAAAGAAAAATAATATTAAGAATAGACTATAGTAAAAAGTAAAAGGAAATGGAAAATGTGTGATATGCCGTGAATAGTTCCGTGGAAGAAAGTCTAATTTTCTTATGTATAGAACTTTTTTTAACCATTCGTCATTTCTAGTAGAAATTCTGAATTGGTATAATGGCTCTTTCTTACATTACAACTTACAATACAAGAGTTTCTTACAGGAGTGAAACAAAACTAAAGAAAAAGATTAAAGAATAACGTTTGACAAAATGATTAATGCAAAATGATCCATTAAAGAAAAGAATTGATACAACAATTTGATTACTTAATCAATTAGTAGTATCCCTAGAGTCCACTCCTTCCCCATACTACTAGTGAAAGAGAAAATGTAAAGACTACCATTAAAGCAGCCCAAGCGAGACTTACTATATCCATCTAAATTATGTCTCCTATTTCTATGAAGGATTATTCTACTATTGATCAATAATCATAGTGGAATCAAGGGTACAGAGTCAAAAGGATTCCGCCCTAAGGCCATGGATCAATCAGTTCAAGGAATTTACTCTAACAAATTCTTATAGGAATTCTGGTAGAATTAGAGAGCATTAAAAATACGATACTATAGCCCTTTTTTCCTTAAAAAAGAAAGAGTACGGGAATGATGTCCTGAATAGAAGAAGCGGGAATAGGAAGATTTTTTATTCCTTTTGTTACTCTTTTTTTTTAAGCAAAGGACGCGCGAATATACCATAAAATTATCGATAGATAAATATTTATTGGATACCTACCTTACCTAATGTTTATTTTTGACCTAAACCCTGCAGCCTTGCTTTGTATCATTCTATGAAAGAATGAAGAGATTTTATCCATAACACAACTCCTAAATTGATTTTTGATCGACCTATTTAATCTGATTCTCGTTAGAATTAAGTAGTCCTTACTTTAGTGTATGTAGGTAACATAAGATGTACGATAAAAAAATGTATAATAATTAGTAAGTCTTGATATTCTTTCGTGGAGTCCCTTCTTGAATCTTAGATTGAAAAAAAAAGAATGCCCCTTAGGGACCTTTCTTTGGATACCAAGATTTCTGACATCTTATCCTCGTATTTTAAAATTATCAAATCGAATCTCAATTAAGAACCAATTCAAATTCATATAATAAAAGAATAAGGAAACACTACCTCACCCCTATTGATAACCATTTTGGGCACTACCGTCAAAACAAACCCTAACCCTAGTTTGAGGATAGAACTATGGTATGGTTTCTCTAAACCCAGTATCGGCAGGCCCAGTTACTCTCTTGCCCGAACTTATGCGAAGTAAAAATTTATCGAATTCGATCAGCACTATAAAAAAAAACCTAAGTATTTTATTGATCAGGCGGCACCCAGATTTGAACTGGGGATAAAGGATTTGCAGTCCCCTGCCTTACCGCTTGGCCATGCCGCCAAAAAATCCGATCAAAAATCTAGAAAACAGCAAGTATTCATCCACGTTTTCTTACGAAAAGCCCCTTTTATTTTGAATATAATTCTACTTACTTTTTTCCAATCTTTTTCAAAAAATCTATTCCTGCTTTTTGATCCAGTTTCTATTATTCTCCTCGATAGATTCTATCTTAAAACATACATTGTTAACACAATAAAACTTCCCATTTCTTTCTATTGAGATGAAAAAGAAGAAAAAGTGGATTTCTATTCACAGGCTGCAAAATTCAGAATAAATTGGAACCGTTAACTAGAATTCTCTTTTTTTTTTTATTGCAGTAGTGAACTACTCTTAAATCGGTATTATCTCCCCCCCCCTTCAATGGCATAATAAAATATTATGGCTTTATGCTTAATCCGTGTATAGGTAAACTTTAGGTCCGAACAGCATTATTATCCAAACAAAGATCCCCTTTATGTACATATCTCTATGGGGAATCATGCTTTAATTTTTCAAAGTATTAAATTAAATATCTTGAATAAAAAAAGGAAATTTGCTCTGATATAGAGTATAACCTGACTATCTTGGCCTACCCAAGTGAAATTACGATAAAAGAAAAGCATGGATATGGGGAGAGGTGGATAACTAGATTGGCATGTACTTAAAAAAGGGACTTACTTTATTTTAGAATTCCACAATGAAATACTGAATTTTCTAGCAATTATACTACTCCGATCCGAAATAAAAAAGAACCCTCAAATTATTTTGAGAAATTAAAGTAAGCACGCTATTCTAAATCGAAGTAAAGTCAAACTTTCTAGTATATTATATTACGGCTTTATTACATTCATAGAAAGGAGATAAAATGAGAAATCTTTGCCATCCAATCTGATTAGAATATCATAACATAAAGTATAAGTGGCAGAATTTTTTTTTTAGGAATGTTTTATCAATTCATTTTCATTTCATTTGTACCCCTGGCAAACTCGAACTTTCGTCCAAATGGTCTCTATTCATATGTATGAAATACATATATGAAATACGTATGTGGAGTTCCCTAGAATTTCATGTGATTCAGTAAACAGAATATAGATTCCATGATTGCTAGATCGATCCAGAGGATTGATGAAGAGTGAGCTGATAATGGAATTTTTCTTTGATAAACAGGAAACTTAAGATTAAGATGCTCCGGAATGGAAACGAGGGAATGTCCACAATACCCGGATTTAGTCAGATCCAATTCGAGGGATTTTGTAGGTTCATTAATCAAGCCTTGGCAGAAGAACTTGACAAGTTTCCAACAATTAAAGATCCAGATCACGAAATTGCATTTCAATTATTTGCGAAAGGATATCAATTGCTAGAACCCTCGATAAAAGAAAGAGATGCTGTGTATGAATCACTCACCTATTCTTCCGAATTATATGTATCTGCGAGATTAATTTTTGGTTTCGATGTGCAAAAGCAAACCATTTCTATCGGAAACATTCCTATAATGAATTCCTTAGGAACCTTTATTATAAATGGAATATACCGAATTGTGATCAATCAAATATTGCTAAGTCCTGGTATTTACTACCGCTCGGAATTAGATCATAAGGGAATTTCTATCTACACTGGCACTATAATATCAGATTGGGGGGGGAGATCGGAATTAGCAATTGATAAAAAAGAAAGGATATGGGCTCGCGTGAGTAGAAAACAAAAGATATCTATTCTAGTTCTATCATCAGCTATGGGTTCGAATCTAAGAGAAATTCTAGATAATGTTTCCTACCCTGAAATTTTCTTGTCTTTCCCGAATGCTAAGGAGAAGAAGAGGATTGAGTCAAAAGAAAAAGCTATTTTGGAGTTTTATCAACAATTTGCTTGTGTAGGTGGGGACCTGGTATTTTCGGAGTCCTTATGCGAGGAATTACAAAAGAAATTTTTTCAACAAAAATGTGAATTAGGAAGGATTGGTCGACGAAATATGAATCGGAGACTTAATCTTGATATACCTCAGAACAATACATTCTTGTTACCACGAGATGTATTGGCCGCTACGGATCATTTGATTGGAATGAAATTTGGAACGGGTATACTTGACGATGACGATATGAATCACTTGAAAAATAAACGTATTCGTTCGGTTGCGGATCTGTTACAAGATCAATTCGGATTGGCTCTTGGTCGTTTACAACATGCAGTTCAAAAAACTATTCGTAGAGTATTCATACGTCAATCGAAACCGACTCCCCAAACTTTGGTAACTCCAACTTCAACTTCAATTTTATTAATAACTACTTATGAGACCTTTTTTGGCACATACCCGTTATCTCAAGTTTTTGATCAAACGAATCCATTGACACAAACTGTTCATGGGCGAAAAGTGAGTTGTTTAGGTCCTGGAGGGTTGACGGGGAGAACCGCAAGTTTTCAGCCGCGATATTCATCCGAGTCACTATGGGCGTATTTGTCCAATTGACACGTCTGAAGGAATCAATGTTGGACTTACTGGATCCTTAGCAATTCATGCGAGAATTGATCACTTGTGGGGATCCATAAAGAGTCCGTTTTATGAAATATCTGCTGAGAAAGCAAAAGAAAAAAAAGAGAGACAGGTGGTTTATCTATCACCAAATAGAGATGAATATTATATGATAGCAGCAGGAAATTCTTTGTCCTTGAATCAAGGTATTCAGGAAGAACAGGTTGTTCCGGCTAGATACCGTCAAGAATTCTTGACTATTGCATGGGAACAGATTCATGTTAGAAGTATTTTTCCTTTCCAATATTTTTCTATTGGGGGTTCTCTCATTCCTTTTATTGAGCACAATGATGCGAATCGGGCTTTAATGAGTTCTAATATGCAGCGCCAAGCAGTTCCGCTTTCTCGGTCCGAGAAATGCATTGTTGGAACTGGATTGGAACGCCAAACAGCTCTAGATTCGAGGGTTTCCATTATAGCCGAACGCGAGGGAAAGATCATTTCTACTGATAGTCATAAGATACTTTTATCAAGTAGTGGGAAGACTATAAGTATTCCTTTAGTTAACCACCGTCGCTCTAACAAAAATACTTGTATGCACCAAAAACCCCGGGTTCCGCGGGGTAAATCCATTAAAAAAGGACAAATTTTAGCAGAAGGAGCTGCTACAGTTGGGGGCGAACTTGCTTTAGGAAAAAACGTATTAGTAGCTTATATGCCATGGGAAGGTTACAATTTTGAAGACGCAGTACTAATTAGCGAACGTTTGGTATATGAAGATATTTATACCTCTTTTCACATCCGGAAATATGAAATTCAGACGGATACGACAAGCCAGGGCTCCGCTGAAAAAATCACTAAAGAAATACCACATCTAGAAGAACATTTACTCCGCAATTTGGACAGAAATGGAGTTGTTAGGTTGGGATCCTGGGTAGAAACTGGTGATATTTTAGTAGGTAAATTAACGCCTCAGATAGCGAGCGAATCATCTTATATCGCGGAAGCTGGATTATTACGGGCCATATTTGGCCTTGAGGTTTCCACTTCAAAAGAAACTTCTCTGAAATTACCTATAGGTGGAAGAGGGCGCGTTATCGATGTGAAATGGATCCAAAGGGACCCGCTCGACATAATGGTTCGTGTATATATTTTACAGAAACGTGAAATCAAAGTTGGGGATAAAGTAGCCGGAAGACATGGGAATAAAGGGATCATTTCCAAAATTTTGCCTAGGCAAGATATGCCCTATTTGCAAGATGGAACACCCGTTGATATGGTCTTCAATCCCTTAGGAGTACCCTCCCGAATGAATGTGGGACAAATATTTGAAAGCTCGCTCGGATTAGCGGGGGATCTGCTAAAGAAACATTATAGAATAGCACCCTTTGATGAGAGATATGAGCAAGAGGCTTCAAGAAAACTTGTGTTTTCAGAATTATATGAAGCCAGTAAAGAAACAAAAAATCCATGGGTATTTGAACCCGAGTACCCGGGAAAAGCAGAATATTTGATGGAAGAACAGGCGACCCCTTTGAGCAACCTGTTCTAATAGGGAAGTCCTATATCTTAAAATTAATTCATCAAGTTGATGAGAAAATTCATGGGCGTTCTACTGGGCCCTACTCACTTGTTACACAACAACCCGTTAGAGGAAGAGCCAAGCAAGGGGGACAACGAGTAGGAGAAATGGAAGTTTGGGCTTTAGAAGGATTTGGTGTTGCTCATATTTTACAAGAGATACTTACTTATAAATCTGACCATCTTATAGCTCGCCAAGAAATACTTAATGCTACGATCTGGGGAAAAAGAATACCTAATCATGAGGATCCTCCAGAATCTTTTCGAGTGCTCGTTCGAGAACTACGATCTTTGGCTCTAGAACTGAATCATTTCCTTGTATCTGAAAAGAACTTCCAGGTTAATAGGGAGGAAGTTTGATCGGAATAAATATAAATTCTTTTCTTATTTCTATTTTATGATTGACCAATATAAACATCAACAACTTCAAATTGGACTCGTTTCCCCTCAACAAATAAAGGCTTGGGCTAACAAAAACCTACCTAATGGAGAAGTCGTTGGCGAAGTCACAAGGCCCTCTACTTTTCATTATAAAACCGATAAACCAGAAAAGATGGATTGTTTTGCGAAAGAATCTTTGGACCCATAAAAGCGGGATTTGCGCTTGTGGCAATTCTCGAGCGAGCGGAGCTGAAAACGAAGACGAAAGATTTTGCCAAAATGCGGGGTAGAATTTGTGGATTCTCGGATACGAAGATATCAAATGGGATACATCAAACTCGCATGTCCCGTGACTCATGTGTGGTATTTGAAAGGTCTTCCTAGTTATATCGCGAATCTTTTAGATAAACCTCTTAAGAAGTTGGAGGGCCTAGTATACGGCGATTTCTCTTTTGCTAGGCCCAGCACTAAAAAACCCACTTTTTTACGATTACGAGGTTTATTCGAAGAGGAAATTGCATCCTGTAACCACAGCATTTCTCCCTTTTTTTCTACCCCAGGCTTTGCAACATTTCGAAATCGGGAAATTGCGACAGGAGCAGGTGCTATTAGAGAACAATTAGCAGATTTGGATTTGCGAATTATTATAGAGAATTCTTTGGTCGAATGGAAGGAATTAGAAGACGAGGGGTATAGTGGAGATGAGTGGGAAGATAGAAAAAGAAGAATAAGAAAAGTTTTTTTGATTAGACGCATGCAATTGGCGAAACATTTTATTCAAACAAATGTAGAACCTGAATGGATGGTTTTGTGCTTATTACCGGTTCTTCCTCCCGAATTGAGACCTATTGTTTATAGGTCTGGAGATAAAGTAGTGACTTCAGACATTAATGAACTTTATAAGAGAGTTATCCGTCGGAACAACAATCTTGCCTATCTATTAAAAAGAAGTGAATTAGCGCCAGCAGATTTAGTAATGTGCCAGGAAAAATTGGTACAAGAAGCCGTGGATACACTTCTTGATAGTGGGTCCCGCGGGCAACCGACGCGGGATGGTCACAATAAAGTATACAAATCACTTTCAGATGTAATTGAAGGTAAAGAGGGAAGGTTTCGCGAGACTCTGCTTGGGAAACGGGTCGATTACTCGGGGCGTTCTGTCATTGTTGTGGGTCCTTCGCTTTCATTACATCAATGTGGATTACCTCTAGAGATAGCAATAAAGCTTTTTCAGCTATTTGTAATTCGCGATTTAATCACGAAACGCGCCACTTCTAATGTAAGGATTGCTAAAAGGAAAATTTGGGAAAAAGAACCCATTGTATGGGAAATACTTCAAGAAGTTATGCGGGGACATCCTGTACTGTTAAATAGAGCACCTACCCTGCATAGATTAGGCATACAGGCCTTTCAACCCACTTTAGTAGAGGGGCGTACTATTTCTTTACACCCATTAGTGTGTAAGGGTTTCAATGCGGACTTTGATGGAGATCAAATGGCTGTTCATCTACCTTTATCCTTGGAAGCTCAGGCAGAAGCCCGTTTACTTATGTTTTCTCATATGAATCTCTTATCTCCCGCTATTGGGGATCCTATTTGCGTACCAACCCAAGACATGCTTATCGGGCTTTATGTATTAACGATTGGAAAGCGTCGAGGTATTTGTGCAAATAGATATAATAGTTGCAGAAACTACCCAAATCTAAAAGTAAATTACAATAATAATAATAATTCTAAATATAGGAAAGATAAAGAACCCCATTTTTCTAGTTCTTATGATGCACTGGGAGCTTATAGACAAAAACTAATCAGTTTAGATAGTCCCTTGTGGCTACGATGGAACCTGGATCAACGCGTCATTGGGTCAAGAGAAGTTCCGATTGAAGTTCAATATGAATCTTTGGGGACTTATCATGAGATTTATGCCCACTATCTAATAATGGGAAATAGAAAAAAAGAAATTCGTTCGATATACATTCGAACCACTCTTGGTCATATTTCTTTTATAGAGAAATAGAGGAAGCCATACAAGGATTTAGTCAGGCCTATTCATACACTACCTAAACAAGAAAGTTAGATTCGGCGATGCCCCTCCCCTTTCGGGGGGCATTCCGATTTCCCTAGTATCATCATTATTTGCCACGCGAATCCAGATTGAGATTGAGGCAATTAAGTTAATTAAATTTTCGAATCACTGACTCAGGCCCATTGTCGAATCCTACTCAGCAATTGTCGAATCCTACTCAGCCGAAAAGGGGGTACTTATGTATGGCGGAACGGGCCAATCTGGTCTTTCATAATAAAGAGATAGACGGAACTGGTATGAAACGACTTATTAGCAGATTAATAGATCATTTTGGAATGGGATATACATCCCATATACTGGATCAACTAAAGACTCTGGGCTTCCATCAAGCCACTACTACATCGATTTCGTTAGGAATCGAGGATCTTTTAACAATACCCTCTAAGGGATGGTTAGTCCAAGACGCGGAACAACAGAGTTTTCTTTTGGAGAAACACTATTATTATGGGGCTGTACACGCGGTAGAAAAATTACGCCAATCTGTTGAGATATGGTATGCGACAAGTGAATATTTGAAACAAGAAATGAATTCAAATTTTCGGATAACGGATCCTTCTAATCCAGTCTATCTAATGTCTTTTTCAGGAGCCAGAGGAAATGCATCTCAAGTACACCAATTAGTAGGTATGAGAGGATTAATGTCGGACCCTCAAGGACAAATGATTGATTTACCTATTCAAAGCAATTTACGCGAGGGACTTTCTTTGACAGAATATATAATTTCCTGCTATGGAGCCCGCAAAGGGTTGTAGATACTGCTGTGCGAACAGCAGATGCTGGATATCTTACACGTAGACTTGTTGAAGTAGTTCAACATATTATTGTGCGTAGAAGAGATTGTGGTACTATCCGAGGTATTTCTGTAAGTCCTCAAAATGGGATGACGGAAAAACTTTTTGTCCAAACACTAATTGGTCGTGTATTAGCAGACGATATATATATCGGTTCACGATGCATTGCCGCGCGAAATCAAGATATTGGAATTGGATTAGTCAATCGATTCATAACTGCCTTTCGAGCACAACCATTTCGAGCACAACCAATATATATTAGAACCCCCTTTACTTGCCGAAGCACTTCTTGGATCTGTCAATTATGCTATGGCCGGAGTCCTACTCATAGTGATCTGGTCGAATTGGGAGAAGCCGTAGGTATTATTGCAGGTCAATCAATTGGGGAGCCGGGGACTCAACTAACATTAAGAACTTTTCATACTGGCGGAGTATTCACAGGGGGTACTGCCGACCTTGTACGATCCCCTTCGAATGGAAAAATAAAATTCAATGAGAATTTGGTTCACCCCACACGTACCCGTCATGGGCAGCCTGCTTTTCTATGTTATATAGACTTGCATGTAACTATTCAGAGTCAAGATATTCTATATAGTGTGAATATTCCCTCAAAAAGCTTGATTCTAGTGCAAAATGATCAATATGTAAAATCCGAACAAGTAATTGCGGAGATTCGTGCCGGAACGTCCACTTTACATTTTAAAGAAAGGGTACAAAAGCATATTTATTCTGAATCAGACGGCGAAATGCACTGGAGTACTGATGTTTACCATGCGCCCGAATATCAATATGGTAATCTTCGCCGATTACCAAAAACAAGCCATTTATGGATATTGTCAGTAAGTATGTGCAGATCCAGTATAGCGTCTTTTTCACTCCACAAGGATCAAGATCAAATGAATACTTATGGTAAAAAAGATAGGGAAATTCTTGATTATTCAACGTCGGATCGAATCATGTCCAATGGCCATTGGAATTTTATCTATCCTTCTATTTTTCAAGATAATTCAGATTTGTTAGCGAAAAAGCGAAGAAATAGGTTCGTCATTCCATTACAATATCATCAAGAACAAGAGAAAGAACTAATATCCTGTTTTGGGATTTCGATTGAAATCCCCCTTATGGGTGTTTTACGTAGAAATACTATTTTTGCTTATTTTGACGATCCCCGATACAGAAAAGATAAAAAGGGTTCAGGAATTGTTAAATTTAGATATAGGACCCTAGAAGAAGAATATAGGACTCGAGCGGAAGACTCAGAAGAGGAATATGAGACCCTAGAAGACGAATACAGGACCCGAGAGGACGAATATGAATATGAAACCCTAGAAGAATCTAAATATGGAATCCTAGAAGACGAATACGAATATGAAACCCTAGAAGACGAATATGGGAGCCCAGAAAACGAATATGGGAACCCAGAGAACGAATATAGGACTTTAGAGAAAGACTCAGAAGAGGAATATGGGAGCTCAGAGAGCAAATATAGGACCCAAGAGGACGAATATGGAACTCTAGAGGAAGACTCAGAAGACGAATATGGCAGCCCCGGGGAAAGCGCAGAGGAAAAATATGGTACTTTAGAGGAAGACTCAGAAGAAGATTCAGAGGACGAATACGAGAGCCCAGAGGAAGATTCCATCTTAAAAAAAGAGGGTTTGATTGAGCATCGAGGAACAAAAGAATTTAGTCTAAAATACCAAAAAGAAGTAGATCGGTTTTTTTTCATTCTTCAAGAACTTCATATCTTGCCGAGATCTTCATCCCTAAAGATACTTGACAATAGTATTATTGGAGTGGATACACAACTCACAAAAAATACAAGAAGTCGACTAGGCGGACTGGTCCGAGTGAAGAGAAAAAAAAGCCATACGGAACTCAAAATATTTTCCGGAGATATTCATTTTCCTGAAGAGGCGGATAAGATATTAGGTGGCTGTTTGATACCGCCAGAAAGACAAAAAAAAGATTCTAAGGAATCAAAAAAAAGGAAAAATTGGGTCTATGTTCAACGGAAAAAAATTCTCAAGAGCAAGGAAAAGTATTTTGTTTCCGTTCGCCCTACAGTGGCATATGAAATGGACGAAGGAAGAAATTTAGCAACACTTTTCCCGCAGGATCTCTTGCAAGAAGAAAATAATCTCCAAATTCGACTTGTCAATTTTATTTTTCATGAAAATAGCAAGTTAACTCAAAGAATTTATCACACAAATAGTCAATTTGTTAGAACTTGCTTAGTAGTGAATTGGGAACAAGAAGAAAAAGAAAAGGCTGGTGCTTCCCTTGTTGAGGTAAGAGCAAATGATCTTATTCGCGATTTCCTAAGAATTGAGTTAGTCAAGTCCACTATTTCGTATACACGAAAAAGGTATGGTAGGACAAGTGCAGGACCGATTCCCCATAATAGGTTAGATCGCGCCAATATCAATTCTTTTTATTCCAAGGCGAAGATTGAATCACTTAGCCAACATCCAGAAGCTATTGGCACTTTGTTGAATCGAAATAAAGAATACCACTCTTTGATGATTTTGTCGGCATCCAACTGTTCTCGAATTGGTTTATTCAAGAATTCAAAACATCCCAATGCGATAAAAGAATGGAATCCTAGAATTCCTATTCGAGAAATTTTTGGGCCCTTAGGCGCTATTGTAGCTAGTATATCGCATTTTTCTTCATCTTACTATTTACTAACGCATAATAAAATCCTGTTAAAAAAATATTTGTTCGTTGACAATTTAAAACAAACCTTCCAAGTACTTCAAGAACTTAAATACTCTTTAATAGATGAAAATAAAAGGATTTCTAATTTCGATAGTAACATAATGTTGGATCCATTCCTTTTGAATTGTCACTTTGTCCATCATGATTCTTGGGAAGAGACATTGGCAATAATTCACCTTGGACAATTTATTTGTGAAAATGTATGTCTATTTAAATCGCACATAAAAAAATCTGGTCAAATTTTCATTGTAAATATGAATTCCTTTGTTATAAGAGCAGCTAAACCTTATTTGGCCACTACAGGAGCAACTGTTAATGGTCATTATGGAGAAATCCTTTACAAGGGAGATAGGTTAGTTACGTTTATATATGAAAAATCGAGATCTAGTGACATAACGCAAGGTCTTCCAAAAGTGGAACAAATCTTTGAAGCGCGTTCAATTGATTCATTATCCCCGAATCTCGAAAGGAGAATTGAGGATTGGAATGAGCGTATACCAAGAATTCTTGGGGTCCCTTGGGGATTCTTGATTGGAGCTGAGCTAACCATAGCCCAAAGTCGTATCTCTTTGGTTAATAAAATCCAAAAGGTTTATCGATCCCAAGGGGTACAGATCCATAATAGACATATAGAGATTATTATACGCCAAGTAACATCAAAAGTGCGGGTTTCCGAAGATGGAATGTCTAATGTTTTTTCGCCTGGGGAATTAATCGGACTATTGCGAGCGGAACGAGCAGGACGAGCTTTGGATGAATCGATCTATTATCGGGCAATCTTATTGGGAATAACAAGGGCTTCCCTGAATACCCAAAGTTTCATATCTGAAGCAAGTTTTCAAGAAACTGCTCGAGTTTTAGCAAAAGCTGCCCTACGAGGTCGCATTGATTGGTTGAAAGGCTTGAAAGAAAACGTAGTTCTGGGGGGGATTATACCTGTTGGTACCGGATTCCAAAAATTTGTGCATCGTTCCCCACAAGACAAGAACCTTTATTTCGAAAAAAAAAAAAAAAATCTATTCGCGTCGGAAATGAGAGATTTTTTGTTTCTCCATACAGAATTAGTTTCTTCAGATTCTGATGTAACAAACAATTTTTATGAGACATAAGAACCCCCATTTAACATTTAACCCTATATCATTTAAGGATACATAAAAAATATTTTTACTTTACTAGACTTTTGAACTTAGAACACTAACAGGTCAAATTTTAGATTTTTAAGATTTTTATTTTAATAAGTAAAACAAGTCAGTTAATTCATTAAGGTGGTTATGTTTATACCATGTATCAATGGCCAACTCTTATCTTAGTACAAGGTTCTCTCGGAACAATTTTATTTATTTCAAGCTATTTCGGATCTTTCTTAATCTTCAAAAGAACTAAATTCCGTAATGGAATGGTAGGATTAAAAAAGGAAGTGTGGAAAAATGACAAGAAGATATTGGAACATTAATTTGAAAGAGATGATAGAAGCAGGAGTTCATTTTGGTCATGGTATTAAGAAATGGAATCCTAAAATGGCCCTTACATTTCGGCAAAGCGTAAAGGTACTCATATTATAAATCTCGCTAGAACGGCTCGTTTTTTATCAGAAGCTTGTGATTTAGTTTTTGATGCAGCAAGTCAGGGAAAAAGTTTCTTAATTGTTGGTACCAAAAAAAGAGCAACAGATTTAGTAGCATCAGCTGCAATAAGGGCTCGTTGTCATTATGTTAATAAAAAGTGGTTCAGTGGTATGTTAACGAATTGGTCGATTACGAAAACTAGACTTTCTCAATTTAGAGACTTAAGAGCAGAAGAAAAAATGGGAAAATTCCACCATCTCCCAAAAAGAGATGTGGCAATCTTGAAGAGAAAATTATCTACCTTGCAAAGGTATCTCGGCGGGATCAAATATATGACGAGATTGCCAGACATTGTGATCGTCCTTGATCAGCAAAAAGAGTATATAGCTCTTCGGGAATGTGCCATTTTGGGGATTCCTACTATTTCTTTAGTCGATACAAATTGTGACCCGGATCTCGCGAATATATCGATTCCAGCCAACGATGACACTATGACTTCAATTCGATTGATTCTTAACAAATTAGTATTTTCAATTTGTGAGGGCCGTTCTCTCTATATAAGAAATCGTTGATTAAGAATATATAGTGAATTCTTGGGCAACTGCGTAAATTTATGGAATCACTTACTTTACTATATCTTTTTTTTTGCATAGAATTTTTTTTGCATAGAAAAAAGAAGGGGAATATTGATATATATTAGAGGGTATTGATATATATTATGATCTGATGTGCTTTCTTGGTATCCTAAATATAAGATTAATACTTCAAGTTGCTGAGTTGAGAAAGAGATGGTTGAATCAAAAGAATTCCTTTTTTGAAGTTCAATTTTTATCAGAGGACAATATGAATATTATACCTTGTTCCATTAAAACACTCAAGGGGTTATACGATATATCGGGTGTAGAAGTAGGCCAACACTTCTATTGGCAAATAGGAGGTTTCCAAATTCATGCCCAAGTACTCATCACTTCTTGGGTCGTAATTACTATCTTGCTAGGTTCAGTTGTCATAGCTGTTCGGAATCCACAAACCATCCCGACCGACGGTCAGAATTTTTTTGAATATGTCCTTGAGTTTATTCGAGACTTGAGCAAAACTCAGATTGGAGAAGAATATGGTCCCTGGGTTCCCTTTATTGGAACTATGTTCCTTTTTATTTTTGTTTCGAATTGGTCGGGTGCTCTTTTACCTTGGAAAATTATAGAGTTACCCCATGGGGAATTAGCAGCGCCCACGAATGATATAAATACTACTGTTGCTTTAGCTTTACTCACGTCAGCGGCATATTTTTATGCTGGTCTTAGCAAAAAAGGATTGAGCTATTTCGAGAAATATATTAAACCAACTCCAATCCTTTTACCAATTAACATCCTAGAAGATTTCACAAAACCATTATCGCTTAGCTTTCGACTTTTCGGGAATATATTGGCGGATGAATTAGTCGTTGTTGTTCTTGTTTCTTTAGTCCCCTTAGTAATCCCTATACCGGTCATGTTTCTTGGATTATTTACAAGCGGTATTCAAGCTCTTATTTTTGCAACATTAGCCGCAGCCTATATAGGTGAATCCATGGAGGGTCATCATTGAATTGACTCTTTTTGGAAATAGTATTTTTTTTTGCAGCTTAGCTCAATTCATGCATGGTTCCAGATAATCTGCTTGGTTGCAAAAAAATAGTTAGAAATGCGTATGAATATATATCCTAGAGTTGTAGGAGAGAGAATAGAATAGACTATATTATGGAATTTTCAAAGTATATATGCATTAAGGAGGGTGGAGTCAGGCTAGATCTATACTATAATATCCTTAATGTCTATAAGTGGAGTCCTCTTTATGCAGGTTTCCACTTTAAGCAATGATTTTAGAATCCGATTCAATAGAAAATGAGAAAATATGCAAACAAAATAGAAGAAACAAATGTATATATAGGATATTATATTATATATTCCTAGGTTAGATTCATTATCTAATCCGATATATGGATATGGAATTCCTTTCTATGTAGTTCGGACAATTCACATTATCATTTCAATTTGATTTCAATTTGTACTTTTTAGTTACTTTACTTCTCCCCAATAGAGCTTAGAAGTAAGAATTTATTGGTTGATTGTATCCTTAACCATTTCTTTTTTTGACACGAGGAACTACTCACCATGAATCCACTAATTGCTGCTGCTTCTGTTATTGCTGCTGGATTGGCCGTAGGGCTTGCTTCTATTGGACCTGGAGTTGGTCAAGGTACTGCTGCAGGACAAGCTGTAGAAGGTATTGCGAGACAGCCAGAAGCAGAAGGTAAAATACGAGGTACTTTATTGCTTAGTCTAGCTTTTATGGAAGCTTTAACAATTTATGGACTAGTTGTGGCACTAGCGCTTTTATTTGCGAACCCTTTTGTTTAATCTTAAAAACAAATTCTTTCGATTTCGATTAGATACTTTTTTCTTTTTTTAGTAAATTGGTATTTGCTTCCGCAATTCCAATTATATCAATACTTTATTTAATTTACTCCTATTTATTACTCCTGGAATTATCTATTTATCGGGACAGATAATACCCCATTCTAGGAAGGGCTGAGTTGAGTATTATTAATTTAGAAGATATGCTCACCTTCTTATTTCCCGTCCTTAGTTTAGGAAAGTGGAAAGTTTTTTCCTTTTATTTTAGGAATTTTGGGAACAGAACATTTCAACAAAGGAAGTCTTTCACCGGTCAAACAAGACGTAAGACTTAATCTAAAAGAAATTACTAGATTGAATCTATTTGCATTAAAAAAACCGATCAAAAAAGGGCGAGCGAAGTAAGTGATCGAAAAACTTTGTTCTTTGTTCGTCCTATCTATAAGAGGAGAGCATATGAAAAATGTAACCCATTCTTTCGTTTTTTTAGCTCACTGGCCATCCGCTGGCAGTTTCGGGCTTAATACCGATATTTTAGCAACAAATCTAATAAATCTAACTGTAGTGGTTGGTGTTTTGATTTTTTTTGGAAAGGGAGTGTGTGCGAGTTGTCTATTTCAAGAATAGATTGGATCTATCCGGCTGCACTTTATAATATTTTTTAGTATTTTTCGGATAAATAAGAAAAGGGTGCACGATCTCGACGAATTACTTCTGAATAAATTCAGAAATCATATGGAAGAACCATAGCATTTCGCGACTCATTGGTAAATCAACTTTGATTCTCTATCTATAAACCAAGAATGTGAGACCATTAACACGGTTAAAGCTAAACTGCTTGAAGTCCAGGCAAAAAGAGGTACTCTTTCTACAACTATATTAGTATTAGTACCGAATTTAAACGGGAAATAGCTAATGTAAAATTTATCTGATATAGAACACTCATATCGATAAAATGGTTTGAACTATTTACTAGAAAAAAAAAAAGGGGGCACCCTGCCCTTTTTTAACCAATGCCGAATCGACGACCTATGTATAAAAAAGAGAAATTTTTTGGATTTGAAGAAAAAAAAAAAATAAAAAAGAATTCTATTAATTTTCATTTTCCATTTATTTAGTTAGTTTTTCTTAATGAAATTGAAATTATTAACTAGAGGGCAAATAAAAATAAAGAAACAACTTTGCTGACCATGATATATTTTTATCTAGGCAGAAGAGTCCTCTTAATATTTATCTAGTCTTATATAGGTTTCGGTATATTGAAATATAAACATAAAAAAGAAGATAGAGGATAGGCTCATTACTTAAAAAAAAGATATGGAAATAGCTATAGAAAAAAAAAGGAGCGTGAGAGCCAAATGAATCGAAAGATTCATGTTTGGTTCGGGAAGAGATCATAAAAGTTGTAAACTTACAAAATAATCTACTTTCATTAAAAGATTTATTAGATAATCGAAAACAGAGGATCTTGAGTACTATTCGAAATTCAGAAGAATTGCGTAGAGGGACCATTGAGCAACTCGAAAAAGCTCGGATTCGATTACAGAAAGTCGAACTAGAAGCGGATGAGTATCGAATGAATGGATACTCTGAGATAGAACGAGAAAAAGCAAATTTGATTAATGCTACTTCTATTAGTTTGGAACAATTGGAAAAGTCTAAAATGAAACCCTTTATTTTGAAAACAAAGGGCAATGAATCAGGTCCGACAGCGGGTTTTCCAACAGGCCGTACAAGGAGCTCTAGGAACTCTGAATAGTTGTTTGAATACCGAGTTACATTTCCGTACGATTCGTGCTAATATTGGCATTCTCGGGTCCCTGGAATGGAAGAGATAATTAAATTAATTAGGCCTTGAACTTCTACTTTCGTTTAGAATTTAGGCATTATTTTTCCCCTTGCTTCCGAAAAAAGAGTCAAGAAACACTAATGGCAACCCTTCGAGTCGACGAAATTCATAAAATTCTCCGCGAACGTATTGAACAATATAATAGGAAAGTAGGGATTGAGAATATAGGTCGCGTAGTTCAAGTGGGGGATGGGATTGCTCGTATTATAGGTCTTGGTGAAATAATGTCAGGTGAATTAGTCGAATTTGCAGAAGGTACTAGGGGTATTGCTCTGAATTTGGAATCCAAAAATGTTGGGATTGTATTAATGGGCGATGGGTTGATGATACAAGAGGGAAGTTTTGTAAAAGCAACAGGAAGAATTGCTCAGATACCCGTGAGTGAGGCTTACTTGGGTCGTGTTGTAAATGCTCTGGCTAAACCTATTGATGGGAAAGGCGAAATTATAGCTTCCGAATCTCGCTTAATTGAATCTCCTGCTCCAAGTATAATTTCCAGGCGTTCCGTATACGAACCTCTTCAAACAGGGCTTATTGCTATCGATTCGATGATCCCTATAGGGCGCGGTCAGCGAGAGTTAATTATTGGGGACAGACAGACTGGCAAAACAGCAGTAGCCACAGATACAATTCTCAATCAAAAAGGGCAAGGTGTAATATGTGTTTATGTAGCTATCGGTCAAAGAGCATCCTCCGTAGCTCAAGTAGTAACTACTTTCCATGAGGAGGGGGCCATGGAATACACTATTGTAGTAGCTGAAATGGCGGATTCACCTGCTACATTACAATACCTCGCTCCTTATACGGGAGCAGCCCTGGCTGAGTATTTTATGTACCGCGAACGGCATACTTTAATAATTTATGATGATCTTTCCAAACAGGCACAAGCTTATCGCCAAATGTCCCTTCTATTAAGAAGACCTCCCGGCCGTGAGGCTTATCCAGGGGATGTTTTTTATTTGCATTCACGCCTTTTAGAAAGAGCCGCTAAATTAAATTCTCTTTTAGGCGAAGGAAGTATGACCGCTTTACCAATAGTTGAGACTCAATCTGGAGACGTTTCCGCCTATATTCCTACTAATGTAATCTCCATTACAGATGGACAAATATTCTTATCTGCGGATCTATTCAATGCCGGAATTCGACCCGCTATTAATGTGGGTATTTCTGTTTCCAGAGTAGGATCCGCGGCTCAAATTAAAGCCATGAAACAAGTAGCTGGCAAATCAAAATTGGAACTAGCGCAATTCGCAGAGTTACAAGCCTTTGCACAATTCGCCTCTGCTCTCGATAAAACAAGTCAGAATCAATTGGCAAGGGGTCGACGATTAAGGGAATTGCTTAAACAATCCCAGGCAAATCCTCTCCCAGTGGAAGAGCAGATAGCTACTATTTATACCGGAACAAGAGGATATCTTGATTCGTTGGAAATTGAACAGGTAAATAAATTTCTGGATGAGTTACGTAAAATCTAAAAGATACTAAACCTCAATTCCAAGAAATTATATCTTCTAGCAAGACATTCACCGAGCAAGCGGAAATCCTTTTGAAGGAAGCTATTCAGGAACAGCTGGAACGGTTTTCTCTTCAGTAACAAATAAATTTTGCATGTCTACTCTTGTTAGTAGAATAGGAATCGTTGAGAAAGCTTTTTCATTTGAATCATGCAAAAAAGTTTTCTTTGTTTTTATTTTTAGTTTAGTATAGTTATTTTTTTAGTTTAGTATAGTTATTTAAAGAATAGATAGAAATAAGATTGCGTCCAATAGGATTTGAACCTATACCAAAGGTTTAGAAGACCTCTGTCCTATCCATTAGACAATGGACGCTTTTCTTTCATATTTTATTCTTTCTTTTATTTTTTTGCTTCTTCCGAGAAAAAACTGTTAGACCAAAACTCTTTAGGAAATCAAAAAATCCAGATACAAATGCATGATGTATATATTATATCATGCATATATCATAAAGAAGGAGTATGGAGCCGGTAGTGGGAATCGAACCCGCAACCCCAAGGTTATGAGCCTTATGAGCTACCAAACTGCTCTATACTCTTAAACTAAAGAGGGGTAACTAGTGGATAAAAGAGGGTTGGATACGCCCCTCTACCAATATCTATACAAATAGAATAGTCCATTTATACAGAATGGTAAAGAGGGCTCCTCTATGATTATCAATTCCAGAAATCCATACAAATACGAAAGGGTATTTTATCCTTACCAACTGGATCTTGTTGCACCCGGTAACAAACACTCATAAACCATTTCTCGAAGTACGTGTCCGGATAGCCCAAAATGTCGATAGTTAGCTCTAGGTCTTCCGGTCAAAAAACAACGTCGATGAAGGCGTGTAGGTGCACTATTACGCGGTAGGGATTGCAATTTTTCTCGCATTTTCGTTTTTTCACTCAAACTCAAGGGAGAAACTTTGCTTCTTATCTTTTTTTTTAAAGATTGACGAATCAAATGATATTTCTGTTCTAATTTCTGCCGCTTCTTCTCCCTCTGAATCAAACTTTTTTTTGCCATAATGTGTCGTTGCTATTATTACCAAGTATACGGTTCTAATCCTAGATGGAAAAATAAATAGAAAAAGAAATCTAAAAAGGCAGATCCTCCCTCTCTATCAAGAGTAATGAACTAGGTGCTGATACAGTACAAAAAAACAAACTAAATTAACCAAACTTGCCTGATGTTGAGGCAATCAAGAAAGCTGCATAAGTGAATATATAACCCACGGAAAAGTGAGCTAATCCAACCAATCTTGCTTGCACAATGGAAAGAGCCACGGGCTTATCTCTCCAGCGAATTAAATTAGCTAAAGGTGTGCGTTCATGAGCCCATGCTAAAGTCTCAATTAATTCCTGCCAATACCCCCGCCAGGAAATTAAGAACATAAATCCAGTAGCCCAAACAAGATGTCCAAATAAGAACATCCACGCCCATACCGATAAACTATTCATCCCAAAAGGATTATATCCATTGATAAGTTGTGAAGAGTTTAACCATAGGTAATCTCTTAACCATCCCATCAAATAAGTGGAGGATTCATTAAATTGTGAAACGTTGCCCTGCCATAATGTGATATGTTTCCAATGCCAATAAAAAGTAACCCACCCAATGGTATTTAACATCCAGAAAACTGCCAAATAAAATGCGTCCCAAGCAGAAATATCACAAGTACCGCCGCGCCCTGGGCCGTCACAAGGAAAACTATATCCAAAATCCTTTTATCTGGCATTAATTTGGAACCGCGTGCATCTAAAGCGCCCTTTACTAAAATCAATGTAGTTGTATGCAAACCTAGAGCAATAGCATGATGAACCAAGAAATCCCCAGGTCCTATTGTTAAGAAAAGCGAATTACTATTCTCATTAACAGCATTCAACCATCCGGGCAACCATAGGCTTCGACCCGCATTGAAAGCGGGGCCATTCGTTGAAGATAAGAGTATATCGAACCCATATGTCGTCTTGCCATGAGCAGATTGTATCCATTGGGCAAATATAGGTTCGATCAAGATTTGCTTTTCTGGAGTACCAAAAGCAAGCATGACGTCGTTATGAACATAAAGGCCCAAGGTATGGAATCCTAGAAAGAGGCTAGCCCAACTTAAATGAGATATGATAGCTTCTTTATGGTCTAACATTCTTGCCAATACATTATCCTCATTCTGTTCCGGATTGTAATCCCTAATGAAAAAAATAGCTCCATGAGCAAAAGCCCCTGTCATGATGAACCCTGCAATATATTGGTGATGAGTATATAAAGCAGCTTGAGTAGTAAAGTCTTGTGCTATGAATGCATAAGGAGGTAAAGAGTACATATGTTGAGCTACTAAGGAAGTAATAACCCCTAAAGAAGCTAGAGCAAGACCTAACTGAAAATGAATCGAATTGTTGATTGTGTCATAAAGGCCCTTATGCCCACGCCCTAATCTACCCCCCGGAGGAGTATGCGCTTCTAAAAGATCTTTAATACTGTGCCCAATTCCGAAGTTAGTTCGATACATGTGACCGGCAATGAGAAAAATAAATGCAATAGCTAAATGATGGTGAGCCATATCGGTCAGCCACAAACTTTGTGTTTGTGGATGGAATCCCCCAAGAAGAGTTAGAATGGCAGTTCCCGCTCCTTGAGCGGTACCAAATAAATGATTACTCGAATCAGGGTTTTGGGCATAAAGATTCCATTGACCCGTCAAAAGGGGTCCCAACCCCTGGGGATAGGGTAATACATCTAAGAAATTATTCCATCGAACGTACTCCCCCCTGGATGCGGGAATAGCAACATGAACTAAATGTCCTGTCCAAGCCAAAGAACTTACCCCGAAAAGTCCTGACAAATGATGATTGAGACGAGATTCCGCGTTTTTGAACCACGAAAGGCTTGGTTTCCATTTGGGTTGTAGATGTAACCAACCTGCTATTAAGGACAGCGTAGAAAGAAATAATAGAAAAAGAGCTCCAGTATAAAGATCCTCATTGGTGCGTAATCCTATTGTATACCACCACTGATAAACTCCAGAATAAGCAATATTCACTGGACCAGCAGCACCTCCTCGAGTAAAGGCTTCCACAGCGGGTTGACCAAAATGAGGATCCCAAATCGCATGAGCAATAGGTCTTACGTGTAAAGGATCCTGTATCCATGATTCAAAATTTCCTTGCCAAGCTACATGAAACAGATTTCCGGACGTCCATAGAAAGATTATTGCTAATTGCCCAAAGTGAGAAGCAAAATGTTCTGATAAAGACGTTCTTCAGTAATATCATCATGACTTTCGAAATCATGTGCGGTAGCAATACCAAACCAAATACGAGTGGGTCATATATTCTCATTGGCGTCGTTCTTGCCAAGGTTGTATGTCTTTTTCAACCTACTCAAGTCCAAACCGTTGGGGCCCTTAGAGGTTCTAACCATGGACACGAAGGTCCCAAAACGCATAGTTTCCCCCAAAGATAACCTCCCGGTTGGGGAACGATTAATATTTACCTAAACACCTGGGTCCTTGAGTGGATCCCATTAGCTCCAAGGCAGCTGGTCTCTAACTAGAAAAGTAAATGCTTGAGCTTGAGAAGCTTACGGCCCGGTGGGTCCATAAAACTCACTCGGATAAGGTGTATTATTGAACCATACAAAACAACAAGCGATAAAACCAAAGGCAGATAAAGCAGCTAAACTATAAGACAAGTAAGCTTCTCCAGACCATACAAATGCGCGGCGAGCCCATGCTGAAGGGTTTGGTTAAAATATGCCAAATTCGCCAAATACACAAATAAAACCCAACCATACATACCCACCAATTATATCTTCTAAATCATCTACACTAACAATCCACCTTCTCCACCAAAAGGAGATTTTAGTAAATAACCAAATATAACACTTTGGACTAAAGGGTCAAATTGGTAATTTTTCTTACATCTCTCTCTCAGGGCCGGGTATCATATACACGCCAAAATAAAGAGCCTTGAGTACTAGAAGAAAAGCACCTAGACCTAACAAAATTAAGTGAATACCCAAAATTGTAGTCATTTTATTTCTATCTTTCGAGACATAACCAAAGAATGGAAAAGATTCCTCAAGAGTCTCGGGTCCCGGTTGCCAGTGATAAATGCCACGAAGCCTAAGACCTCGGAGGAAATTAGGTGAATCCGCCGAGATACAAAATGCGGAAAAGTATCTAGAACTTCCCCACAGCCCTACTCCCCAACCTAGAGTAGCTAAGTGTGGAAGTAAAATCAACCCTTGTTCATACATGGGCTTTTACAGTGCGAAATGGGCCACTTCAAATAGGTTCATTGCTCGGCCGAATCACGATTAATCCGGCATGGGCTACATGAGCTCCAAGCGGTTTTACGGACAAATTGATAAGTCCGGCATTCCCAGCCCACCAAGCAAAGCCGGTGGTTTCTTGGTCACGACCGGCTAAAGCGAAAGTTCCATTAAAGAAGCGCTTCCCGTGGTAGAACCTCCTCGGGAATATAAGATTTTCATGAGGCTGATCTGAGCTGCCATCCACTTATCGAATACCCTCGTTTAAAAGAATATTTTTGGTGTAGAAAGTCTCAAATTCAGGATCTTCGCTGCAGATTTCTGGGAAACAAAGTCATAGGCACGTAAGTTGAGCCAAGCCAACTACGCCAATAGCACTCATCCATAAACGGTGGCGGGTACAAATAGCATAAAGAAATGTAACCAAGCGTTTATTGGAAAAAGCAACACCAAAGATTTGGGACCAAATTAGCGGTTAGCAGATGACCATGGAATAAGTTTCTTGACTTGAGTTGGGTTAAAAAGCACGGAAGGTATTTGCACCACCGATCCTCAAATAGAGTGTTTTCTCTGTACGCTCCATGAATAGCGCGCAGCAGAGCCGCACCTAATACTCCAACGCTCCCATCATATGAAATGGGTTCAACGTCCAATTATGAAATCCTTGGAAGAAAAGGATGAATCGAAATATCTGCTTTCTACGCCAAAACTGGCGCCAAGAACCAACCAGATTGCCCAGTGGATAAATAAGGAATCTGAAACAAAAATAGCAATTGGACGGAGAATGAGATTGCATTATAAGGCCAATTGAGCAGATCGAGCAAGTTCAAATTGGCGTAACATGAAACCTATTAGTGCAAAAGCCCGTGGAGAGCTACAAAAAGTCCATAGACCGCCTAATTGACACCAGTGAGTAAAATCTCCTTGTGCTTGGGCCCCCATAGTAGCAACAAAAGTGTGCTAAACTATTGGCAGGTAGCTGCCTAGGATGTTAAGAAATTACAACCTTCAAATAGGAACTAGCCAATCCATGGGTATACCAAGAAGTTACAAAAGTTGTCCTGTAAAACCAACCCCTAAAGCGAAATAAGCACAAGGAAAGAGCAATAGGCCGACCATCCTACAAAAGCAAGCGGTCCCTTAAGTAATGGTCATCCATAGTATCAAATAGATCATTTTCTTCTTTAGGAATTCTACCAAGGGCTATAGTCATAGTGATCCTCCTATTCAATTACTTCAACCATTTCCGAGCACCTCATATCACTTTCCAAGGCATATGATAGTTTTATTATCTGTGGATGATTTCTTTGTCGTTCAATGCCCTTTTCAATGGTCTCGAAGAGAAATTTCCCATTTTATCTATGGAGTCACAGTCACAACTTGAGGTCGTGGTAAATCCATGAATTTGATTCGATTTGTTTTTCTTATACTATTTTTTTCTTATACTATAGAAATAGAAATAAATTGTTTTTCTTATACTATAGAAAGAAATAAACCTTTGAATTCAGCATTATTCCAGACTCCTATTTCAAAGTCTATCTTTAAGGGAAAAATGAAAATAAAAGTAACCCTTCTTTTCCCATTCCTCTCTATTGCATGGGTGGAAGAACTAAAATAGAGATTCCTATAAAAAATGGACCTTGAAATCCAATTTTATGTGTAGCGCAAAGGAGTTGCGATTTCTTCTTATTCCTATAGAACATCTAGTAACAAGAATATGAAATCGTAAATAGCTAAAAATTCTTGTCTTCTATGTGGTCTAAGTCTAAGGAAATAAAAAAAAATTAACATACAATTTCATCTACATCAATTTATATATCGGAATAGCGCGAGAGGCATCATTAAAGTTCGGGTCTACTTACTTTATGCTTCTTTCCAATTTTATGGTGGATTTGATAAGAACCCTTTTGCTTTCTTGATAAATAATCGACAAAAAAGCGTTTTTATATAACCTGCTTGTTTTATTATAATTATAACAAGTCCTATATGGAAATGCCGCTAAAGAGAAAATCTATTTGATTGTCTCTCGGCCAATATCGATTTTAGAAAGAAAAACAAAATTTTCTTCTTTTTTATTAACATTAAGAAAAAATAATATAATTAAAATGGAATTGGCAATATAATTTTATAGACTTTTGAAAGAAAAAGGGGTTTTTGCAACGTTATATCTTATTTCTTGCCTATATCATATCACGGAAACCTTTAAGCTTTGGAGCGTGGAGAGATGGCTGAGTGGACTCAAAGCGGCGGATTGCTAATCCGTTATACAATTTTTGTGCCGAGGGTTGAATCCCTCTCTTCCGCTCCCTTGGATCATTTGGGACTTTCGAATTGGAAAGAATTCGACCCCG